>CM071791.1:17469129-17972351 GCA_036559045.1 Platycarya longipes
AAACTCATTAAAAAAAAATTACCTTAACCAGTAGGTTAAAAAAACAAAAAAACAAGTCGGTAGAAAATGGGAAATAATCAAGATCTACACACGCACACAAGCAAATAAACAAACGATACATTATAAGATAAACATTAGAACATTTGAATGTAATCATGCACCATGAAGTTAAAGAGTCATATTTTTACTTTCTGCTAAGATAACTAATAAAAATAGATACTATAAAAAAAATGAGTTTATATAATTTTTTAATTATGATTAAATAATTATTTATAGTTAAATTTAACTATAAATAATTATTTGACTAAAATTAACTGATTGCAAATAAATAATTTTTTTACAGTGAGAGATACCAGCAATGAGGGAGTATCTATTGTTCGTAAAAATACTTTCAAATATTTCACCCTGGCCTGCAATAAGTTTCACCCTGGCCTGCAACAGGAGTGAAGGTATTCATCTCATTTTATTTATTCTTTTCTCATCATTGTATTTTCTTTAAATTTTTATTCAAAATATAATAAACAATTTAACTTTTTTAAATCTTATAATAATATTAAAAAATAATATTTTAATAATATTTTATTTAATTTTTAATTCTAACATCAATTTATCTTATCTTAACTCATTATCCAAACGACATCTTAATTCATAATTCACAAGGTCTGCTCATTAAAACATATATAAGAATAAAACTACAAGGACTAGGATGATAACACAAAACTACTACGCAACAAATGAACTTATTTTTATTAACTTGGTTTTCTGCTTTCCATTTTCTAGCAGTACGATTTCAATTAATTATTCACAGTACTTGATCTCCCATATTCAGAGGATAACCCTAATTTAGCATGGTTTTAAATCAATAATTATTTAAGTAATTAAGGTGGAAATGGAGCTATACATTCTCCCCGCGTGCTTCTTAACAAAAGCCAATCTTTATAAATTCAAAATAAACTGATCGTGGAACTCAGGAATTGAACCCAAAATGCTGCTGCAACACTGCAGTTAATAAACATTGACCAAATTCAATAACTCGATCCAGAAAATTATTGACAGAAAAAAAAATCCAGAAGCACAAACACTAAACAAAGGAATGAAAGAAGATGATTGAATATAAAAAAAATATCCAGAAGCACAAACATGACTAAATTCGAGTGGTGCCGCGACGTTAAATATAAGCATAATTGATACAAAAACTACAAGTACAAGCACCAATTAACACTTGAATAAACTCTAAATATTTTAAAAATAAAATATAATAATAAAATAAAATGAGATAGATATCGATTTTCGCTCCCAGAAAATTAGAGCCGAGTGGTGATCCTTCGGGCTAAGGAAACCCAAACCGGATGAGTTGGGCTCGTTTTAAAAAAAAAAGAGCGGCCTTTTAGAATTGTTAAGTGAGTTGATCAGAAAGGGAAAAATTGTTAAGCCTTTTAGAATTGTCGTTGTTGTTGTTGTTTTTAATTTTTAATTTTTAATTTTTAGTTCTTAATTTTTAATTTTGTGTGAAACGCACCGTTGGGCGTATAGAGGTTTTAAGTTAGACCCCTTGTATTTATCCCGAGCTCCCACTGTTCAGTCTCTCTCCCCTCTTCGTCTTTTTTCCGTGGGAGGTTACGCCGCCGCCTTCCTCTCCTGATATTCGACGCGAGTAAGCTCTTCGCCCATCTCTCTCTCTAACGCACTGTCGGCGTCTCACAGTGTCGCATTTTAGGACTGCAGCGACCAACAAAGGCCACAGGAGCCAGCGTGCCGCCCCACGCCACCAGGTTATGTCTCGTCCTGTCTTTCCCTCTCTTCTGGCTTGATGTCTCTCACGTTCGTCTCGGTTTTCCTCTTCCCCACTCTGCCCGACTTTGTTCTCCTGCAGTGTGACACTGCTTATGTTTAGGGTCAAAGCATAGATTGTATACTGCAACAGTCGAATAAGTACTGCTACTATTTAGTATATGTTTGGAATTGTGGTTGAAAGATTGATTATAGTTTTTTATAGCTTTATATTTAAATAATAATTATTATGCTTCAAAAATTATTTACTATTTGATAAATATATATTTATAATATTTTTATAATTAGTCACTGTAATTTTTTAAAAATATACCGTTATTTATAGAAGTTTTTTGATAAAAATTTTAATTTGGTGCTTAAGGTAGACTTTCAACTTTTTAAAGATGATTAAAGTCTTTTTTATAAATTTACTAAATATGTTATTTTTTCTTTAAAGGAACTTTTAAGCAATTAAACTTACTTTTTAAATTTCGAAATGCAGCCCAAAGATTGCCTTAGACTTTGCCAAAAACTAGCCGAGGGTTATTTCGAGTAACTTGCATATTTTATGATTAAAACTACCTCGGTTATTTTCATATATGAACAATGAAATGTGACTTTTTATCCTTGTGTAGGCGAGCAAATTTTTTCTCTTTTCTCTACTACATAAAATATACAAAGTTTAATACTGGCCTCCGGGATACAATATTGGCCTTTGGCCATACCTTGAGATATAATAGTGACCGCTGTTCTAAGTGCAATCACTTTTTGACAAGTGATTTTTGTCTTGCTTGGCTGTTTGTAGAATGCACAACTGCCACGGAAGGGAGTAAACATGGCCTCCGTTTTGTGTGCAATTACTTTGGTGACAAAGTGATTTATCTTCTGCTTGGTTATCTACATAATGCACAACCCTGCCATAGGGTTTAACATGGCCTTTGTTTTGAGTGCATCACTTTGGTGACAAATAATGATTTATGTTTTGCTTGGCTAACAACAGACATGCACAACCTTGCCATAGGGGTAAACATGGCCTTTGTTTTTGTTTTGGTTTCTGATGTTGTTCAGTACGCTTATGCCTAATGTCTTGTATATATATTATTATTGCAATAAAATGCTTCTGATAATACCATTGTCATTGTTCTTGAGAACTACTCGTTTCGGCATTTTGTAACTGGCTCATGTTTGCATACACACAAGAATAGGTTTATTGCTAACTGAGTTGGAGGACTCACCCCATTATCCACCATTTTAAAAAAAAAATACTTGATGATTGTGACAGTTAGAATAGATGGCACATGACAGGATTATAAGAGAATGTGAGATTAGAGCCAGGTGCATAAGTGGATTAGTCTGATTTGAGAGAAATTTTGCAAGTGTTTATTTTATTTTGTTTGAAATTTTTTTGAGACATTTGATTTTGGAGGATCTTTGTAGCTAAGTTTTATAATTTTTGGATTTCAGGTTGTAAGGATTCATCATCGGGGACGGGTGTGACGGTTGGTTTGTGTTTTGTCTATAATTGGCTTCCATGGCCGTTACCAATCCAAACCCTCCTCTTCCACCCTCTAGGATCAGCTCCACCACCATCCACACAGCCGTCACCGCACTATTGAAATGGAGAAACTCCAAGTTGGGGACCCAAAAACCCCAACTTTTAGAGCAAGACGAATTTGTCTACCTCATACTCACCCTTAAGAAAATACCCTCGCAAACTCGCACTAACCCCCATAAGATTCTACTCCCACACGCCATACAATCCCCCCACCTCTCCCAAGAGCTTTGCCTCATCATCGACGATCGACCCCACTCCAGTCTCACCAAAGCCTCCACCAAATCTACGATTGATTCTGACCAAGTACCCGTCTCCAAAGTCCTCAAGTTGTCCAAGCTGAAATCGGACTATCGCCCGTTTGAGGCCAAGAGGAAGTTGTGTGATTCGTATGACATGTTCTTTGCAGACAAGAGGGTTGTGCCCCTCTTGCCGGGGTTGTTGGGGAAGCACTTTTATAAGAAGAAGAAGATTCCGGTGCCCGTGGACTTGAAGCACAAGAATTGGAAGGAGCAAATTGAGAAGGCATGCTCTTCGGCCTTGTTATTCTTGAGAACGGGGACTTGTAGTGTCGTGAAGGTGGCAAGGGTGAGTATGGAGAAGGAGGAGATCGTGGAGAATGTGGTGGCTGCGATTGAGGGGATTGCGGAGATTGTGCCACGGAAGTGGGGCGGTGTGAGGTCATTGCATTTGAAGCTGTTGGACTCATTGGCTTTACCAGTTTATCAAGTGGTGTCGGATGTGAGGTTGAGGATTGAGGGAACGAAAGAGGGGGGAAAGGGTGAAGAGGCTGGCAAAGATAAGGGCAAGAAAGGTGAGCGTGTGGGCAAGAAGAGGGGGAGGATTCATGAAGTAAGGTATATGGACGGGAAAGTAGGTGAGGTGATTCATGAAGATGAAGTGGGGAGTGATGAGATTGAGGGTGGGGATGTTGTTGACAGTGAGAATGGTGAAATGGATATTGTTGAATTGGGGGATAAGAAGAGAAAAAAGGGAGACAAGACTGAAGTAGGGGTTTTTGGCGAGTCGAAACACTTGAAGAAGTTGGCTAAGCTAAAGAACAAAATTATTTTAACAGCGACAAGAGATGAGTTGTTGGCTGGGAAGGGGAAGAAGGATGATGGTATAATGAAAGAGAATATTAGTTTGTCGGTTGAAGATGGGAGTTCTGCTGGAAAGAAGGAGAAGAGTGGGAAGATGAATTTGAAAAGTGGAGAAATGAAGGTGAAGGCTAAGAAAAGCAAGAAAACAGCCGCGTAATTTGACTCGGAAGACTCAAAAGAAATTAGAGATTGTAATTCGTCCTCTTGCAGATGTTTTTTGTTTGAAGTATCCAATACATTGTACTCTTGTCTAATTTCTTTTTGTTAGACAATGAGAATTCCGCCAATCGAATTTAGTAACCACTTTTTTTGAAAATTTGATTTATGAAAAGAATTATAGAGTGAATGATTTTATGTTTTTTGTGTTTTGTATCACCTTACTTTTATACTGGAACTTTGATTTTGTTCTTATGCAAAGCTGCCAAAGCAAAATTGTCATTTCATATTCTGCTTCCAAATGGGTGAAGAATTCATTTCGTGGGTTACTCATGCAACATTGAGATGAAGCGCCCATGACCAAAACCATTACTGCTGCACTGCTTGTCGTGAAAATTCAGTGTTACTCTTTATATGATATTTGTGGCAGTATCGAATCAAAGTCTCCGAATATGATGGAGATTAATTGTTACTTCTACTAGAATAATAACTTGCCAAATGAACAGTACTAATTTATACAGTTCCTCAATACCACTTGCACTTAAAATTTAAATATTAGGTTGTCATTTTTTCTTGGTAAGTAAATTAGCTTCTTGTTCTTATATTTGTACAAAAAGTGAAAATCGCGAAAACACGTTTATGGTATTGTTCCAAAACCCAGATGATGAAGATTTTGTATTTATAAAGTAATAATACAATACTTGATTTTTTGTTCAAAATATACCCATACATTTTTTTTACTTCATACAATATATTTTAAATGATTTTATTTAGCAACTATTTATATAAACTAGTTAAGTTAAAAAGTATGGAATCATAGATAGATAATAAAATATAAAAAATAAAAAAAAATAATAATAGTTAAAGAAAATCTTTTAATATATTATATATAAAATATATCATTTTTCGCGTCTAATGTCACAACAGATCAACTATTTTCTGAAAAAAAAAAAAAAAAAAACTATTTTCTGAGCAGTTATTACGGGACAAACAATAACTAATCCTGAAAATGTGAGTCGTGACAACAAACAAAACCTTGTCTCTCAGCATTAAAAAGTAATAAAAAATGAAATAAGAGATTGGCGACGGTAGACACTAGAGACAAGGAAGGAAGCCTCCTCGCGTTAAGATGAATTTACCGAAACGCCCATACTCTTCTCCTTCCCCGCCCTCCTTTCCAATTTCTCCCCACCTCTGTAAACTCAGATTGCGCTCCTTCCCCAACTTCACACCGACGGTTCTTCTATCGGAAACTCCCCCCAGCCGCGCTGGGAAAATACCCCTGCCTTAAAAACAGAGATAAGAGGAGAGAAGCTCTCGACCTCGACAGAGTTTCTGGAGAGAGAGAGACAGAGAGAAAGGGAGAGAGAGAGAGAGAGAGAGAGAGAGAGAGAGAGAGAGAGAGAGCACGTCGCGATTCGCGGAAATGATGGCTCTCACTAATTAGTCCAACTACAATTTTCGGTTCGTGTTCTAACCTTTTCTGTCTTTGCATCTAATACTTGAACCTAACTATTGTTCCTTGTTTTTGTGATTCTTATTCATTTTCTTTTCTGAAATTTGTTTTCAATTCGGTTTTGTAACTTCTTTGATTAAATTCTTATTCTTAGTTGGAGAGTAGTTTCTATTGATTCTTATTTGTCTTAGTTTTAATCCTTATATATATTCAGTTAGGCTCGGTCCATGTCTGTAATTGAGAAGCTACTATATCAAGCTGATTGTTTGGTTGCCAAGAAAACTGGGTGATAGGGAGAGAATATAAGCTTTTAGTCTTACATTTTATGGTTTTTTAGTTCCTAGCAACCGAAGTTACTAGCGTAACTGGCCAACTTACCAACCCCCCGATCAACTTTAATTTTCTTGGAGAGAGAGAAAGTGAGGGAAAGCCGTTAGGATGGACTATTTGTTGAGCGAGAAAATTGAAAGCATTTGGGCTAACCTGTAACATCTGATATCTACAGGATGGCGGTGAATGGGAGCTTGGTCAATAAGATCCATGGTGCCTGGAAGGAATGAATGGTACTTTTTTTAAAAAAATTAGCAGGAACATTAGAAATGGTACCTGCCTGGAATTTAGGATTTCAGCCATTTCAAAAAGAAATGGCCTGGCAAATTTGTCAAGGGTTTGAGCATGGGAAGTTGTGAGACCCCTAATGTGTGGGATGGTGATGAGGATAAGTTCTTGGCCTTTCTAATGATTCCAACAGGTTTCAATTATAGGTTTGACTAGCCTTTGTAAAAAGATTGAGGAGTCTGTTGATCATCTACTAGAGAAGTTAGGGGGGCCTATGGAGTTGGGATGCGGAAACACATAAGGAAAGGGTGGGGGGTTTTCGAGCATTATGTTATGCTTAAGTTGGGTGTGGGATCCAGGATAAAATTTTGGAGTGACGTTTGGTGTAATAATAGGTCTCTTCAAGACTTATATCCTTCTCTCTTCCAGATTGCATGCGATAAGGACTCTCAATGGGGGATGTTATGGGAATCGTGGGGGAAAATTCATTGGAACATTTGTTGTACTAGGGTGGCGCATGATGGGAAATAAGCAGTTTTGTAGATTTCTACAGCTTCTTATACGCTATATGACCAAACAGGCAACAAGAAGATGTCATGTGGTGGACACCTGCAGGCAAAGGTGATTTTACTGTGAAGTCTTTCTATAAGGCCCTTACATAGGAGCCCAATATGCAGTTCTTGTGGAAAAAGATATGGAGACACAAAGCACCCCCTAAAACATCGTTCTTTGTGTGGACCGCCTCCTTGGGTAAGATTCTCACCATGGATAACCTGAGGAAAAGGAGAGTTATTATCACTGATTGGTGTTGCATGTGTAGAGGGGGGGTGTTGAGTCGGTAGACCATCTCCTCCTACGTTGTGATATAGCAAGGATACTTTGGAACGAGGTATTTGCTCGAGTGGATTTGGCATGGGTTATGCCAAAGACTATTACGGCAACTTTTGGCTAGCTGGCAAAACATAAGAGGCAGGCAACCCATTAAAGCAATTTGGAAGATGATACCTATTTGCATTATATGGTGCTTATGGCAGGAACGCAATGAACATACTTTTGAAGACTAGGAAAGATCGTTGAAGGAGCTCAAAGTTTTATTTTTTAGAACCTTGTGTAATTGGGCCATTGCCGTGGATTTTCATGGCATGACCTTTCATGACTTTCTTGCATCTAATGTGCCTACCTAGTTAGGGCATTATGCTTATAATTGGCCATGCTATTCTTTGATCTATAAAATCTGTTTACTTATATATAAAAAAAATTGCCACGACCTTGTGGAATGGCTTTTTTGCTAAGGTGGGTGGGTGTAGCTTGGGTGATGTCAGGAAGTGTGATTGATCTCGTAGCCTCATGGAGAGGCCTTCAAGGCACTTCTCAGATTGCTGCAATTTGGAAGATGGTTCCAATTTGCCTATGGTGGTCTTTGTGTACATGGACCATTGCCTTGGACTTTCATGGCATGGACCTTTATAATTTCCTTGTATCCAATGCGCTGTCTTGATGGGCATTTTGTTTTTTTGTTTTTGGCATTTTGTTTTTTGTAATTGGCTTTTGCCTTCTTTTCATTAATAAAACTTTTACTTATCAAAAAAAAAAAAAAATTACCTATGGTGGTGTCTTCGGAGGGAGAGGAACGAGAGAAGGCTTGAAGATTGTGAGTGGTCAATAGATGAAGTTAGAACTTTCTTTTTTGATACTTTGTTCTGTAGGTCGATTGTAATTGATTTTAATAGTATGAGCATTCATGAATTTCTTATATTGCTAGACCACCACCCCTAGGCATTGCTCTTGTATATGTCATCTACTTGGGCTTTTGCCTATCCTTATGATCAGTAAAATCTTATATACCAATCAAAAAAATTATTGTAAAATATATTGCTAGTGCTTTCCTTTGATCATTGCAAATTTTACTAATTGTGACGCTTAGACACACATTGTGATGTAATTAGCTGCCTCTCAGACTACAGAGGTCTGCATATGATTCCAGAATTCTGCTTATAAGGACTACCTATTTTTGACATTGTTTAATACACTAATTGTAGTGGATGAAATAACACCCCTTTGAGGTTCCCTATGAAATGAGGTATGGAACAGAGTCACTGTGAAGAAACTCCTGAAGTTACGAATGAAACTTCAAGCTGATATTGGCCATGGCTTGAGAATGAGAATTGAACCCTATGAGATTTAATTTCCCACTGTTCCTCAATAGCTCAATGGTAGAGTGGTGGATGCCAGCTGTCTGATCATAGTTTCAAATCCTCCTTGGTCGGATTTGATCCATTTTGAACTAAATAATTCAAAATTCAAAATGAGAGGGTTTGCTTTGAGCGTTAAGGGGAGGTAAATTGTTCTCCCTGTCTTTGTTTCTATTGCATTCTATTTCATCGTATCAAAATTTGTTTTTGAGATTTGGAAATCATTGTCAATACCTTGGTGTGGGATCTGGATAATCCTTTGTCTTGTAGTCTAGGGCTATATATAATTTGCGAAGTAATAATTCTTAGATGTACTAGTACTAGAAAGCACATATTAATGACGAAGGACACAATAATACTTGCACACTTGGGCCTTGTTTATGATTGCGAGATGAGATTGAGACGATCTATTAATAGTAGTGAAATGATTTGTGAATTGTACTGAAATTATTTGGGTTGAGATGTTTTATGGGATTTTGGGAAATGAGAGAAAAAGTTAAATATAAATATTATAAAGTTAAAATATTGTTAGAATATAATTTTTTAATTTATTTTGTTTTGGGATTTGTAAAAGTTGAATTGTTTTTGGTATTTTTTTGGAAGTTTGGGAAAGTTGTAATGATTAGATGAAAAAGTTGAAAAGTTGAAAATTTGAAATTGAGAAGTGTTTGTGTTTGTGGTGTTTGGATATTGAGATAAGATGGGATGAGATGAGAGGCTTTGCTATCCAAACCTAGCTCTAGTATTCTGCCCAAGACCTGGCTGAGGAAGAATTACGGGGCTTAAAACAGAAGAAATATGTTAACTTGGGTGGACATATTATAGCTTATATATCATGTATCAATGTATCAAAAAAGAAATAATAGTGAAAAAAAAAGAAGACCATTACATTTCAACAAAAAACCCAAACCTATGTTACCTAGTTTTAGGTTTGCTATCACATCATGATTTTTCCTATGCCCTGGGGGAAGGCTGTTCCCTTTTTGGTTGATTGTTGGCGAGGAGGGATTCAAACCTCTTAGTGAAGACCGAACCTTTGTGTTTGTGTAGCATTCGATAATTTCTTGTAAATGAGTGCTAGATCTATTTCCTGCATTGGTAGTGCTTTAGGATCATCGGACAGACAAGCTAGTGTAATCATGGCCAGTAAAGGTTTGGGTGCACCTGCCATGTTGCTTACATATATTCTTTGCATATATTTGAACGGTAATACATAAATAGTTTACTAACATATATTCAAAGTGCCAAATACTTTGCAAAGCCTAAAGACTGCTTACATTACATGGTGCACATTTGCTTTTGTGTTCATGCAAAACTTTTCTATTACATGGGTATGCATTAATCATTAGTTTTCCTTTCCTGTTCTTGTTAGTTGTAGTGTTGCTCATCATGTAAACATTAAAAAAGAGAAATTACCGTGACTTAATTTTGTGGTTCTTTCTTATTTATTTATTTCTTTAAATGCAGCTTAGGATCTTCTAACAGGAGCATGGTTTCTTTTATTACTTCTTTTTTTAATTCTGTTTTCTTGTTTGCTTAGTCTATCAGCATGAGTTTGCCTTCAAGTGGTGAGGGTCCTGCTATACTGCAGTTGAACAAATGGTGCCCTTCACAGGCCCAGCTCAATCTGTCAGAATTTCGTGAAGCTTTTATTTCTCCTACACGGCACATATTGTTATTACTTTCATATCAATGCGAAGCTCTGTTGCTTCCTCTGATTACTGGTGAGATTTTTTACCTCGGTTGCATCGCTCCTATTTGTGCTTTGATTCTCCCAGTCTGCTAACATTTATTAGTCACATAGACATGCCTGTGATACATAGTGGTTTCATTTTTCTCTCTCTTTTTATTTGCCTGCAGGAGACTCTACACATAATAATGATTTGGAAAGTAGTTATGCCAAAAGTTCCAAATATCCAGGATCATTTTTTAAAGGATCCACAGTATCTAGTAAGTCAGACTCAAGGGATGACATGGAATGTACATCTGGGTTAGAAGTGGATTTTGATCATGGTTTTTCTCTTGAATCAAGATCTAATAGTAATACTTTTATTGGTGATGTAAAATCGCTTGCTTGGGGTATATCCGGTGATACTTACAATCTGCACAAGGATACTTCATTTAGAGAATTTCTGTTTGTATGTGGCAACCATGGTGTGACTGTCCATGCTTTCTGTCAACCCAGCAGAAGCACTGCAATGGCTGGAACTGCAGTAGAGGGTGACGTTGGGCAAGGGAGGTGGGTGGAATGGGGGCCTTCTTCCATACCAGCTCAAAGGATGGAGGAAGAAGAAGCTTCCAGCTTGTGTTGTAAACCCACTGGAGATGTCGTAGATGTCGTAGATGTAAACAAGGCCAATGGAATAGTGAAATTCCTCATAATCTTTCTGATGGAGATGATTTGTCGAGAGGCATTGCTTCTAAAACATGGTTCCAATCCTTTTTAACTAAAGCCGAATGTATTAAATCTGATGGCACAATATGGACCAGGTTCCCGGACAAGTCATCATTTCCTTCTTCTGCTGAGGTTGTTTCGTTCTGTCTTTTTAACGGTAGCTCACCACTTCTGGACTTCTATTTCAAAGGCAACTCAGTATCAAATAAGGAGAGTTGGCAAGAAACAGTTCTTGCTTCAGAGAATAATTCGGTTATGAAGTCAGATTTGGCTTCATCTGTTTCAAATTGCAAGTCTGATGTTGTATCCGATGTTTTCAGTGTTGGAGTGCATAGTTCACACAAGTGCTCCAGAGTGTTTTCTAGCAATTCACATCACTTAATTGGATTCGTTTTCACATTGGTGGATGCTGTTTCTGTCAATCCTAGTGATGAAAGTGAGAGGAGCAGCAAGACCAGTAATTTACTTCTTGTTGCTAGGTTAGAAAAATGGGGAATCCAGTGGGTTTCCTCATTGAAGCTTGAAGAAAGTCTAAACATTGGCCCGGTGGTTGAGTGGGCAGACTTCCACTTTTCTGATAATCTTCTTGTCTGTCTTAATGCATCTGGCTTAATCTTTTTTTATACTGCAATGACTGGTGATTATGTTGCATGTATGAATCTTTTACAAATATGTGGGCTTAACCCTCAATCTGATTTACATGAGAAAGAAGAACTTTCTGCAGGCACTGATGTGAAATATTAACAAAGTTGATGGAGTGCCTGAGAAGTCAACTTATCAACATGGTTTTTTTGGTAGAAGAATGTTTAAAAGGTTGTTTGTTGATTCACATACTTCCCTCATAGCTGTGGCCGATGAATATGGTGTAATATACGTTATACATGCTGGTGACTATCTTCCAGACAAGCATTATACATCTGAGAAATTGCTTCCTCATTTTCAGCAATCAGGACTCGGTATGTTGGTTGGTTGGGAGGTTGGTGGTTCTGATATTGGACCCCAAAGAGGGTATTCTAGTTATGCTAACTATCTCAAATTTGGTAATTCATCCTTGATGGATGGAAAGTTCTCTTGCTTGGATAATATTGGAAGCAATGTAAATAAGAAAACCCAAGACTTGAACCTTCATGGAGAGAGGAACCAATTTGACTCATATTTAAGTGGCTTTTCTGCTTCAAATACTACAGATCAGAGGTCTCGTGATGCTGAAGGGCCACCGCACACTTTGCGAAAAATATTGCTTTCCACGTGTAGATTTAATGAGGATGACTGTATCTGTTTTTCTCCTTTGGGAATTACTCGGTTTATTAAAAAACGTCATTTGAAGAATCAAAAGGGTTCTCAGATCATTCATTTCAATCTGCGTGCAGAGTCTGCAGTTCATGATGACAGCTGCTTGAATGGGAATAAAATGTTTTGTCTTCAAGGGAGAAAAGAAGCTTTTATTGGAGAAGCAGTCGGTTGCACATTCCAGGGATGTTTTTATCTGGTGACAGAAGGTGGTCTTTCAGTGGTTTTTCCCTCTATTTCGGTTTCATCTAATTTCCTTGCCGTTGAGACCATTGGATATCGGCAGTCAAGTATAAATGCAGGCATTGGATATCAAATCAAAGATGTATTGGGAATTGATGAATTAAAACAGCCCTGGCCACTGTGGAAGCTTGAAGTTTTGGATAGAGCTTTTCTGAATGAAGCCCTCAAGAAGCAGATCGCTTATGTTTGGAAAATGGTGAGATTAATTTAAAGTTGTTGTTTTGTGTTTCTAGTTCTCCATCAGGTGGGGTATTTAAATTGTAGACCCCAAACAAATCGGTGTTTCATATTCTCTATTTTAACTTAGTAAGAATATCTGTTTTTTTTTTATAGGTAATCAAGAATTTCTATCCATAAGAAAAATGAGGCATAGCTGAAGTACACATGATGTATACATGAGAAGAACCTAACTAGGGTTTACAATTGGAAGTAGAAAATCATGGACATTTAGTCTATTAAAATCAATGACCCCCGCCCATAAGAACAAGGTTTTAAAGAAGAGAACTTGAAGCTCATCCGTTGTCCTTTCACGATTATCGAAAGGAGAAAGCACCAACACACACATATAGGGGCCATCTTCCACGTTACTGCCACTTGTGGATTGCCTTGGAGTCCTCTCTAGCTTCTTAGAAAATCCACTAGCCTACTAGGCATGGCCCATGATAATCGTACTCCAAAAAATATCATCCCACATGGTCTTGACCATCGCACAATGTAAAAGCACGTGATCTACTGATTGCCCATTCTTCTTACACATGCAACAACAGTCTAACACCATTACACGACATTTCCTTTGATTTTCTGTCGTAAGAATCTCGTCTAGGGAGTCTGTCCAAACAAAAAAAACTACTTTGAAAAGCGCTTTCGTCTTCCATATATTCCTCCATGGAAAAGTGGTCATGCCTGGCTAGTAAGAATTTGGTAGAACGATCTAACTATGAATCTACATTTCTTGGAGGGGCCCCTCCAACTAATCTTGTCTATGGTGCCCACAAGTCACCTTGGCGGAATATATAGTAAGGCAAATAACTTAGCGATATCCTCCAACTCCCAATCTTGTGCTACCCTAATGAAATCTAAAAAGATGCTTGAGTAAAAAGATGCTTAGTGGGGGCAAAGAGCACTATTTACCCAAAAGAGCTTGATTGAACTTCCATCAAATTACAAATCCCCAGTCCATCTAAAGGAGTCAAAACCTATTTTTGCAAGTAGATAAAGAAGTTCCAGTTGATAGGACTGTAAGCTTTCTCCATGTCTAGTCTGCAAAGCAATCTTGGTTCTTTAGATTTGAGTTGTTCGTCCAAGACTTCATTTACAATTAATGCCGAGTCAAGAATTTTCTACCTTTGAAAAATGCATTTTTAGGCTTTGAAATTAACTTCTCCATCGTTGTACTCAATCTGTTCTCTAGAATTTTAGAAACGTTTTTGTACACCCCATTCACAAGGCTAATAGGGTGGCGGCAGTCTCCAACATCCACGGATCCCCCTTTTTTAGGAATGAGAGCTAAACAAGTAGTGTTGAAACTTTTTTTAAATCTTTCACTAGCATGAAACTCTTGAAACACTCTCATGAGATCATCTTTGATCTTCCCAACAAATTTGGAAGAATCCTATAGTAAAACCGTTAGTGCTTGAAGTGTTGTCACTAGACATGCTATGGATCACATTGCCCACTTCATCTTCTTCGAATGACCTCTCAAGCCACCTTGAAGCTTGTTGGTCTAATGATTCAAAAGTTAATCCATCCACTTTCGTTCTCCATTCGTATTGTTCTGAGAGGAGGTGCTTGTAGTACTGTACTGTGTGGTTCTTGATTAGCTGGTCCAAGGAATTTGCACCATCTACCATCAATGCCTTAATTGCATTGTTCCTCCTATGTGAATGAGCCACCCAATAGAAGAACTTCGTGCACTTGTCTCCCTCCTTTAGCCGTACAACCCTTGATTTTTGTTTCCAAGAAATCTCCATCAATGTTGCTCTTTCAAGTTCAGTGACTACCTGACTCTTGCAGATTCTCTCGGATTCAAAGAGAGTTTTTGCCTCATCATTCCCTCCAGAACCTATAGCTCCTCCAAGAGGGCAGCCGGTCACATTTCCAAGAACTTGTTCATTCCACTACTCAAAATCATCCAGCAACACTTTTAGCTTTTTAACATTATGAAACTTGGGGAACCCTGGAAGCAGTATGATCACCATTGTCTGATCTTTTCTACAAAACTGTCAATTTTAAGCCGCATATTTTCAAATTTAAAATCCCTTCTCCATTTTGTCTATTTAGGCTATGCCTATTCATGTCAATCTAATCGTTTACTTACCCAAAAAAATAAAATAAAATACATTCTGCCCCTTGGATGCCTCCACTATCTAAGATGATAGGGAAATGGTCTGAGCATAACTTGGGTATTTTTTTTAATCATTTTCTGAAAATGTAACTCCAATTCGGAGTTATTAAAAACCTATCAATCCTCGACCAATATGGGTGTTCACGGTTGTTCGACCAATTAAACATACCTCCAATTGAAGCAATGTCCATAAGCTCATGTTAAAAAATGAAGTAAGAGTAAGCCTTCATAGCAGGGTTAAGGTGAGACGCACACCCAATACTCAGAAGTGAGTGACATTAAAGCGCGCACCCCCACCCCCCCGCCCCTTCTCCTTCCTTTTATACAGCTTGGTATATCTGACCAACTAAGAAGCCTCGCCAATTCTTCCAACAATAGATTAAGGCCATAGACTCCTGGAAATGCCCACAAGAATCTTTCTTCTATATTCTGAAAGGTGCAAGCTACAATAAGCTCTCCTACACATTCATCCATTCTATCCATCACTCTTTTATCATACGTAATTAATACGTAATTAAAACACCTCTGGATGCCCCTTCTGATGGCAAGTCGACCAGGCAACATGTTGACGTCTCCATGAACTCTAAACTAATTCTCTAGTGATAAATTCCAGCTTGGTCTCCTGTAAACAAATTATCACCCTTTCATTGACGAAGTTTGTTTCTAATTTGGAGCCGCTTGTCAGTCTCATTTAGAGAGGAATCTTAAAACAGAAATAAATTCATAACCACACAACTAAAATAATTTTGTTGCTTTAGCATCATTGAGTTTTACACATGTTGGACGTTTGTTTATTGAAATTGTGCATTTTAGGATATGCTAAAATGTATTCTGAGTGCATGCATGACATCTGGATGCTGCTATATCAGGGTGGGACCTGAAAATTTCACGGATGCGTCGATTGCAAATAGCTTTGGACTACTTGAAATTTGACGAAATAGAGCTGTAAGATTCTATTTTTGCTAATTCATTATTGGTTTCTCTTTTTATAAGATGACTTTATTGGCTTCTTGATTGTTTGATATATGAGATTAGAGTATATGTCCCTTTGTACATGTGTCCCATAGGGTGGTATCAATTTCCTTGAATTAAGGATATGAATTACTCTTTGGTCTATGCAAACAAGATATTGTTGCTGTGGTATAAATCTGGTTCCTTTTTAGATTAAGGCCCATATATTTCTCACATAAATGCCTTCATTTCTATTATTATAGAAATCTAAAACAAATAGAAACCAGTTAAAGTAGCCTATTGTAGTCCTGAGTAGGTCCACACCAAATATGGAAATTACAAATTTGAATTATGTTGGTCCTAAACTTACTTTTTGTTGCCTGCATCACCCCGTCTTGTTGCAAGCTTCTACTTCATAACCCTTTTGGACCAATAGAGAGCAAATGGAGGAGACAGTATTTTATTCTAAGTTCTAACCACCGGAAATTGAATGTCAGAGAATCTCATAAAAGATATCTTGGGTTTTCTCTTTCTAATAACCAGACAGAGCATCTTTTGCTTCAATTTGTTTATATAAATATCATATTGAGGTTTTGTTGTTGGGTCAATGTGTGGAATGTATGACTCATGTTAACCAATGGATTTCTTTTTCCTTATGGCGGATGAACAGATCTCTAGAAATGCTTGTGGGTGTAAATCTCGCTGAAGAAGGAATTTTAAGATTGCTCTTTGCTGCAGTTTATCTGATGCTCTGTAAATCTTCCAATGATAATGAAGTTTATGCTGCATCAAGGTAAAATTCTTTCTTTCATTTTCACTCATTCTCACAGATATTCTTTCTTTTACTTCTCGATAAGTGTCTTTCTTGTATACATCCTGTGCTTGGATTGCACTTTTTGGTTTTTTTTTTTTTTTTTTTAACTTATAAATGTGAATCTTGAAAGTATTTTTTATGCAACTTTTTGCTAATTCAATTGACGCTGCATTTCAAAATATTGCATTTTGAAATCTCTATGGTCAATTACATCATGTTTAAATAAAATGTTGTAAAATAAATTTAGGATTTATTTATCTAACGTCCAATAAAGGTCTAATTATAATTTTTGCCCACAAATTATCACATGTTTTTTATTTTGCACCCTAAACTGCCTATATTTTTCTATTTTCACCTTCGGTTAATAGTTGACTGTTAAGATTGTGCCATTGGTCAATCTTTTGTTCATTTTAACACTTAAATCTTAAACGAGGGTGCAAATTGAAAAATATGGGTAGATGGGGTAAAATTGAAACTTTTGATAGTTTGAGGTGCAAAGTGAGAAACAGATGTTAGTTCTTTGTTTGGTGAGTACATGTGCACGCTTGCATAACTTATAGTAAGAACCTGATGTACAAATTTATCTCATTTTCCTTGAATAGATATATGTGCATTTGTGCATATAGATTTTATGTTTTTTCCTTGAGTAATGTGAGTAAAAGGTGTTAGTGCCACATGTTTTATTATGATCATACTTCTATTGATCTTTTATCTGACTTACATTTAGATGCTTCCTGGAGTTGATTTTTTTTTGTCTACTATATTGGTACGTGTTTTTCGTTTTGAATGTATGTTTCTTCCTTCTATCTGGTTTAACCTTGCACTGTCTGTCCTCCTTGACATGTGTTTTTGAATGTGAGTTACATTTAGATGCTTCCTGGAGTTAATGGTTATCTTTTTGTGTGTTATATGCATGTGTTTATGATGTTCTCATTTTGTATATGAGTTTCTTCTTTCTCAACCCATTTTGTATATGAGTTTCTTCTTTCTCAACCTTCATGTTCTTTCCTAGTTGACATGTCTATATTCGTTAGCATTTGTTATAACCATATATGGTAATACATCTGAATTGAATCCCATCATGTCAAATTCTGCAAGCTAGTGTTTGAATGAAAATTGATGACATATATATAGGATGGTGATATCTGGAATTGGTTCCTCAACACGCATAGTTGGTAACAATAACAATGCCTGTTTTTTTTAATTAATTAAGAAACTTTATTGAATGAAACTAGGCGAAGTCCATGTACACAGGAAATATACAAGTATCTATTTACATTCTAGAAACCTGAAAAGACAACAAAAACTCATGAGCATTCCCTCCCTTAAGAACAATAGCCGAAAACCACTGTAGCAAAGAAGACAAACAATTGCCAGATATCCTCAACAGTTCGCTCCTTGTGGTTGAAGCACCTCTCATTCATTTTCTTCCATAAACACCACATTAAACATAAAAGAATCATCCTTCACGCCTCTACCAATTGAGAGCTACTGTGTTGCCTATTCCAACATGCTAGTAGATCCACTATGTTGCCTATTCCAACATGCTAGTAGATCCACCACTCTTGTTGGCATAACCCAATTCAACCCAGCTCTACTAAGAACACCAAACATAACTCCCTAGCCACCTCGCAATGTAAGAGTAAATGATCGATCGATTCACGATTATTATTACACAAGAAGCACCACTCCATAACAATCATGCCACGTTTCATTAAATTGTCAACCATCAAAATCTTCTCAAGTGCGGCTGTCTGAATAAAAAAGATAACTTTAGACGGTACAAAAGCCCTCCAAATACTCTTCCATAGAAAAGATAATTGCTGCTGAACAGACAACACTTTATACTAATATTTAACTCAATTTTTTTTTTAGAAGTAAGAAACTTTATTGATCAAATGAAATTAGGCGAAGTCCATGTACACATGAAGTATACAAAAGAGACACCTAATTACATTCTAGAAAGCTAAAAAAACAATAACTCCTGAACATTCTTTCCCTTTGGTACAATAGTAGAAAACCACTACTAAACCAAAGAAGACACAAAAAAATTCCAGATTTCCTCCACAAGTCTCTCCTGGTTGTTGAAGCACCTCTCATTCCTTTCCATCCATAAACACCACATTAGCAAAAGGAATAATCCTCCATGCTACTGCTAGTTGAGAGCTATTATGATGCCTATTCCAACATGCTAGAAGTTCCATCACACTCTTAGGCATAACCCAAGTCAACTAAAAATGCCAACCCATAACTCCCTAGCCACCTCACAATGTAGAAGTAGATGGTCAATCGATTCACCATTTTTCTTACACATTAAACACCACTCCATTACAATCATCCCATGTTTCCTTAAATTATCAACTGTCAAAATCTTTCCTAAAGGAGCAGTCCAAGTGAAAAAATGCAACTTTAGATGGCACAAGAACCTCCAATTACACTTCCATGGGAGCAAGATATGTTGTTGATTTGTCAACACCTTATAAAATGATTTAACAGGAAACTTGTTGCTCCCCGTATGTTTCTACAACATTCATTCTTCCATTTCCTCCTATCTTCAGGAAATATAAAAAGCTGAAAAGACCTGCTATCTCATCAATTTTCCAATCCTGTGCATTTCTAGCAAAAATCATAATCCAATTCGCATTACCATTAGCATGACACAACTTCTGAGATAGCAACGTACTGATTTCTAGCGAATCTGAAGACAACCGGAAAAACAGTATGTAGAGCTCTCTCACCACACCATTCATCAAACAAGAATGAATTGTTGTACCCTCTCCAACCTTGAATTTGAGGTGTTTTTCAAACATGTTCCACCCCTTCCTAATAAATTTCCAAAGCCTCACACCATAAGTCTCCCTACTCTCCTTGTAATACCAAACCCCCCAATCACTTCCATACTTTCGATCAACAATCACTCTCCACAATGAAACTTCTTCCGATTGATCTCCACAACCAATTTCCTAATAGAGCTTTATTAAAAATGATCAAATTACGCATCCCCAAGCCTCCCAACACAATTGGATTGGTCACCCTTTGCCAACTCACAAGATGAAATTTATTCTCCTCCCCCATGCCACCACAATAAAAGCTGTGAATAGTTTTTCAATCCGATTAGCCATACCCACGGGTAATGGAAATAAAGATAGATAATATGTAGGGAGATTGAAGAGGGTACTTATAATAAGAGTTAATCTTCCCTCTTTTGATATATATAGCTACTTCCAACCATACAATCTTTTTTCAACATTTTCTACAACAACATCCCAAATATTCATCATTGCTTTGAAAGAAGCCCACAATGGAAGCTCAAGATATTTCATAGGTAGGGAAGCCACTTTGCAGCCCAACGAATCCACTAGAAGGTTAATATTCTCCACATCCTCCACTGGGACTAATACCGACTTTCCCAAGTTCACCTTCTTGAGTCCTGAAACAGCTTCAAAACACAATAGAATACTTAAAGGTTGAATCTGTCCACTGTCAGCATCACATAAAATAAGAGTATCATCCGCAAACAATAAGTGGGAAATGGATAAAACAATGTAACTGTTGTTTCCAACCGTGAACCCTGCAAGAAAACCTTTGTCTACAGTAGCCTCCACCATGTGACTCAATGTGTCCATTACGAAAACAAAGAGAAAAGGGGATGATAGATCCCTTGTCTCAAACCTCTCGAACTATGAAAAACTTTACAAGATTTTTTTTTCGATAGGTAATCAAAAGGATTTCATTAATAAAAAAGGCTAAGCCTAGTAAAACCCTACAAGATTTTTCATTAACAAAAACTGAAAACCGAGCGGTTGATACATAATGTTTAACCCATACACACCTTCTATTTCTGAAGCCACATCTTCTCAGCATATAAAACAGAAAATCCCAACACAAGTGGTCATATGCCTTTTCTATATCCGACTTGCAAAGAATCCCTAGAATACCTTCCCTCATTCGACTATCTAAGCACTCATTTGCAATAAAAACTAATCCAATATTTGCCAACCCCCCACAAAATTCTTAGGTTTGGAAATTATTTTATCCATTGCCAAACTCATACGATTAGTTAACACCTTCGAAATAATTTTATAAATCCTGCCTACCAAACTAATAGGATGGAAATCTTTCGGCTCAATAGCACCAGCTATCTTCAGATGAGAGCAATCAAAGTAGCATTAAGAGACTTTTCAAACTTGTGACAGAGACGAAACTCATGAAAAATCCACATCACATCATCCTTCACTATGTCCCAACACTCTTGAAAGAAAGCCAAAGAAAAACCATCAGAGTCCGAAGCTTTATATTTACACATACCTCCCACACCTACTGCACTTCAGATTCTTCAAATGATCTCTCCAACCAGCTTGCTGCACTAACATCCAGCTAGTCGAAATTCAAGCCATCAAGTTTAGGGCGCCACTCCGCCATCTCTTTGAGAAGATCTTCATAATAATTCACATTATGATCTTGAATATCATTAGGGGATTATAGCGCATTAGTACCGGATTGAATAACCTCAATCATGTTATTACGCCTATGAGAATTAGCCATCTTGTGAAAAAATTTAGTATATTTGTCCCCCTCCTCTAGCCAAAGCAGCCTTTATTTTTTGCCTCTTTGAAATTTCTTCTATCAACAAAACCTTTTCTATTTCAATCACCATCTCATTCTTTCTCAACAAAGACTACTCATTAGCCTCCCCAACCTCTAGAGAATGCAGCTCATCCCAAATAAGACTTTTTGGCCCATCTGTATGCTTAAAGACTTCAATATTCCACTTCTTTAAATCAGTCTAAGGGCTTTAAGTTTACTAGCCACAATAAAACTGGGGGTACAAGAAACGAATAAGAAGCCCACCAATTCCTTACCTTCTCTACAAATCGATCAGCTTGAAGTCACATATTCTCAAATGTGAAATAGCACCTACCCCCCTAAATGCCACCACCTCCACGTAGGAACCTTTTCCTCCATTAACTACCCTTGGAACAGTGATAGACCTTGCTTTATTTCTGTTTTCCTCACACAAAAAAGGCGGTGGTGATGACATCTCCTTCAAGGTTTTGCCGAACTTCCTCCACCCTTACCCTTTTTGGTTCCACAATTAGGCCACATTTTTTCTCATGACCAAACTCCGATAACGTGAAAAACCTACCATAGTAGTTGTGATGCCTCTGCACCACCAGCACCTGATTCCCTTTCCTACGAGTTCTAAGAAACTTGGAGGAACCCACTGAGGCAGCACATTCCCTCAGCATTGAAGTCAACCACACCAATGCTTTAATATCAATAGAAATATTTTTCACTACGCGTCGACTACTCTTCGTGATTCTCCACCACATTTCATACATAATGAAGAGCTTTCTCACCACACTATTCATCGAACTAAAAACGTATTCTTGCACTCTCTCCAACCTCAAACTTAATATGTTTTACTAAATTGTCCCACCCCTTTTTAATATATTTCCATAAGCACACACCATAATATCCGCTACCCTCCTTACAGCACCATCTCCCCAATCACATCCATACTTCTCTTCACAACTACTTCCCTAATAGAGCCTTATTAAAATTACTCAAATTTTGCATTGAGCCGAATGATAGAGGGGGCGGTGGACAAGGTCATCATCTCGGGCTTCTTGGTTGGTGGTTCCTCTCTAGGTAGCCTCTCAGTCACTCATCTCCCCTTTGCCGACAACACGCTTATCTTTTGCGACCCCGATCCTGATCAATTTCGTTCATTGAGAGCCCTTGTGCTTTGTTTTGATCCTATCTCCGGTCTCAAAGTGAATTGATCCAAGTTAGAAATTGTCCTAGTCGGCTCGGTCTCTAACTTAAATGAGTTGGCTGCCATCTCGGACTGCAAGGTGTCTTCCTTGCCTATGAAGTATCTGTCAATTGGTCTGGATTACCTTTCCTTGTATTTCTTTTCAATTATATAGAAAATCTATACATCACATAGTCAAGTATTTCTGCCACCTCAACTGATACTTTCGGTGCCTACAACTACTTAATTTCGGTGCCTCAATTGTTTACTTTAGTTTAATCAAATATTTACACAGTTTACACCTAATTATCTCCTTAACATCCCCCCTTAAATTGATGCTGGTAGATCAATAAGCATTAATTTGTCAACCAAGAACTGATGCCGATATCGAGAAAGCGATTTAGTGAATATGTCTGCAGTTTGATGCTCAGTGGAAATGTGAGGAAGATTGATGATATGTTTGTCAAAGGCTTCTCGTATGGAATGACAGTCGACTTCAATATGTTTTGTACGCTCATGAAAAACAGGATAAGAAGTAAATGAATCTTTATTGCCCAAAAAACTATGTTTCATAAGATGAGTCAAGACAACAGAATTGGGGTGACCCAATTTCTTATGCCAGACTTCATTATTATTGGCAGTAGCCGTACATGCAAGAGAAATAACATTAGGAATGGAAAACTGTAAAGGAAATAGACGTCCCACTTTAGGCCCCTTCGCGATCACCGTCCCCGACACCTGATCCTGCACAAGACAACCACCACGAGAAAAATGGACATCAGAGTTACAATCCACCAATTGTCCAACAGAAATCAAATTGGTAAATAATCCAGGAGAGACAAACATTTCAGAATGAAGAACCCAAATGACCAACAGCAGAAATAGGAAGAGTACTGCCATCAGCAATTTCAATATTTTGCGTGCCTCCATACTTACGAACATCATGGAGACCAATCATACTACCAGTCATATGATTAGAAGCACCTGAATCAACAATCCAAGAAGAAGTGGAGGTAGTACCTGTATCTTGCAGGCCTAAAGCCGTAAAAGCGGACACAATCATCTGTTGGACCATGGCAGGTGTGAGAACAGATGAATTAGAGCTTACAGTGGGGGGCGCAGAAGAAGACGATGGCTGAACAGCAGCCTGAAAAGCTTGGGATTGGCGATTCTGAGGCCGCACCCGACAGTCTTTGATGATGTGTCCCTCTTTCTTGCAGTAGTTACAAACTTTCTTAAGACAATTGCGAGCAATGTGACCGAACTCCTTGCAACTGTAACATTGCAACTTATTCTTCCCTCTCCCTTGTGCTGCATAAGCTACATTTAAAGGCTCAGAAACAACTTTTTCAGAAGTCATACCCATCTGAGTGGATAACTGTTGTTCTTCATGCAATAAATCTCCCAAACAAATATCCAAAGAAGGAACTGGATTACGGTTTAATATATTGGCGTGTACAGGCTCAAATTCAAGTCGAAGCTTCATCAAAAACTGATCGCGTTGACTCTCATCATGAACCGCTTGAAGAGCCGCGAGTGTCGTGGTGGGAACCTTAGCATGAATAATAGCAGAATACTCGCTCCAAAGGTTAATAAACTCAGAATAAAATTGCTCAATAGTCAAATTACCTTGATTGAAATTGCTAATTTCCAACACCAATTAAAATTTTCGAGCACTGTGATCTTGATGATAAATACGATGCAAGTAGTCTCACATAGTCTGAGCTGTAGTAAAACATCGAAGATTAGTGACAAGATGAGGCTCTAGTGTTCCCAATAGCCAGGAGATCACTTGAGCATCATTGATCTCCCATTGGGCATGTTCTTTTTCATCATTGGGAACTCGAACAGAATTATCAATATGGTTTGATAATGCTTTTCCTTTCAAGAACATTTTAAATTGAAATTCCCACGTAGGAAAATTCTTTCCAGTAAAGCGAACAATGGTATTTTCCACAGACATGATGAAAATCACAAAGAAAATAATAAAAATCCAACCAAATAGGATTAGTAGGCCACACCAAAGAATATTGTTAGTTTTCGAATAAATATTCAGGTTGCCAAAAAAAAATTACTTAAGCCCACAAGAATAGGGCCCAAGTGACAATCGGATGGAACAATCCTGCCTTTGAAATCACGTTGCCCAGCACGCTGAAATCTCGCCAATCCTGCCGCTCACGCCCAAGTGACAATTCAAACGGAACACAAATCCTGCTGTCGAAGCCAAGCTTAACAGAGATCGCCGACCAGCTCGAAACCACCACAGAGAAGCCGAGAACCACCATAGAGGGTTCCGACGACCATAGACACACCAAAATAAGAGACCCACAACCAGAAGCAGGACTCCCAACGCCGACAGAGCTCCGACAGCCAACGAAATGCAAATCGAGAGGAGGACTCGACACAGAGAGCTCCGATTCTCCTCTAGGAACCAGAGAACGTGCGAAAAATAGAGAAGAAAATTTCTCCCGCTGACAACACACAAGTTCTCACAAATAGTGATGGAAATTGCACACCAAGATTAAGACCACAGAGACGGAAAACAGAGTAACAGCTCTAATACCATGTCAATTGGTCTGAATTACCTTTCCTTGTATTTCCTTTCAATTATATAGAAAATCTATACATCACATAGTCAAGTATTTCTGCCACCTCAACTGATACTTTCGGTGCCTACAACTACTTAATTTCGGTGCCTCAATTGTTTACTTTAATTTAGTCAAATATTTACACAGTTTACACCTAATTATCTCCTTAACAGTATCTTGGTCTTCCCTTGGGGGCTCCTCACAAATCCAAAGCAATGCGAGATGGGATTGTCGAGAAAACTGAACATAAACTGGCTGGTTGGAAGAGAATTTATTTGTCAAAAGGTAATAGAATCATGCTTATCAAAAGCAGTTTATCTAACCTTCCAACATATTTTCTATTCTTATTTCCTTTGCCTGCAAGAGTGGCAAATAAATTGGAAGAGCTTTCGCGATTTCTTGTTGGGAGGCTTAGAAGAGGTGAAAAAAATTCCATTTGATTAAATGGGATAAAGTTTGCACCACTTTGTCTTGTGGTGACTTGGGGTTCAGAAATTTTAGAACTTTCAACAAGGCTCTTCTCGGTAAATGGCTATGGCGATACCATCAAGAAGAGGACGCTCTCTGGAGAAGCATCATTGACTCCAATTATGGGTTTGTTTGGGGAGGCTGGTGCTCTAATATAATACGAGGGGCCCATGGGGTGGGTGTTTTGAAATCCATCTGGAATGGTTGGGAAGATATACTCAGTAACTCCAGATTTGAGGTGGGAAGGGGCACGCGTATCAGGTTTTGGCACGACATTTGGTGTGGTGAGGTGGCCTTGAAAAACTCTTTCCCCTCTCTTCAGGATTGCAACAGATAAGGATGCTTAGGTGGCTGATAACTTGAGTCTCTCCCCCAATTCTCTTTATTGGTCTGTGGGCTTTTCTAGAGCTGTCCAAGATTGAGAGGTAAATGACATTGCTGAATTCTACAATGTGTTATATGCACTGAAAGTGCCCACAGGAAGGGAGGATAGATTACTCTGGACACTTGTGGGAACAAGAAGTTTTCAGTCCGCTCTTATTACAAGGTTATGACAACCCATCCCTCCATTGCTTTCCCTTAGAAGAACATTTGGAGGAGCAAGGCCCCCTTCAAAGTTGCTTTTTTGGCTAGTTGGCATCCTAGGGGAAGATATTGACTATCGACATGCTAAAAAAACACGGCCTCTACTTAAACGATTGGTGCTTCATGTGTAAATACAGCACCGAATTCGTGGATCACCTACTTCTTCATTGTGAAGTAGTCAAGGCATTATGGGACGATGTTGTGATTGTGCGGCAATTACAATAAATATACGGAATAATCGAAAGAGAAATCAAGAGAGAAATAATACAGAGATTTACGTGGTTCGGCGGTGTGCCTATGTCCATGGGAGCGAGCGTCGGTAATTTTACTATCATTGAAAGAGAGGTTACATCATATACATTTCTTTCTGCCACTTGCCGCTATGCACGCAGCAAATATGAGTCACATACTGCAACAAATAACATCTTCACTAGGCTTGGAATTGCATGGGTTATGCCAATGAGAGTGCTGGATTTATTGTCAAGTTGGAGAGGGATCAAGGGTTATCGCCATATTTCCGCTGTTTGGAAGATGGTACCACTATGATTAATGTGGTGTACATGGATTGAAAGGAATGGTCGATGTTTTGAAAATAGGGAACACTCTCTTGATGATTTTAGGGCTTTTTCTACCATACTTTGTTGATTTGGGCTTCATCCATTGTATTAAATGGGACAACTTTTAGTGACTTTTATGCTACTTTCCATGGCACGTAGCTTGTAACTATGCTTATTTCTTGTGTATTTCCTGTGTACTTGGGTTTTGCCTATTTATGGGATCATTAAACTTCTTATCAAAAAAAAAAACTAAAGTTTTGCACCCCCAAACCTCCATTCACAATCGGATAGCATGCCTTATGCCAACTCACAAGATGGAATTTATTCTCTCTCCCATGCCACCTCACAAAAATGCTCTAAACAACTTCTCAATCTGGTTTGCCACTCCAACTATTGGGGGTGTCGTTCAAAAGCAAAGAATATATGGGATAACAGAGTGCTTTAGTACCGTCTATCTAAATTTGATGGAAGTTGTAATTGATTGATTATCTAAACCTTGAGCTTTTTGTCATGCATAACAGGATCACCATGTTAATTTGTGTGCCAACCATGCTTAGTGGTTCCCTTGTGCAATCTTGCTAAGAGAACTTCTTTGATCGTGTGATATTACTTACATAAAAAAACTTTTTAGATTGTGGGATATGTGTAAAGTATAATGGGCTTAATGTCCATGGATTTCTTTTTTCGGTTGTAAATCCTATTTTGGTATTGATTTGTTTATGGTGGTGCATATGGACGGAGAGGAATGGTCGGAGTTTTGAGGATTGTGAATGGACAATGGACAGGATTAGAACTTTCTTTCTTAATACTTTATTCCATTGGTCGATTGTAATAGACTTTAATGGCATGAGCATACATGATTTCCTTTATCCGTAGACGCTCATGCATAGGTGTTGCTCTTGTATATGTCCCATGTACTTGGCTTCGCCTATTTTAATTTATTCTTATTCTGATAAAAAAAGTCCTATTTAGGTATTACTCATGTATAAGTCCTGTCTATTTGCTATGCCTTTTATTATGAATAAAATTTCTTGATTATTTAAAAAAAAAAAGGGTTTTGAAGGGCAGAAGAATTGGAGAAGTAATGGTAGAAAATCTCAGTCCTCCCCTCTCACGATTTGATTTGCTTGTACTTCAAAACTAATATACTGGTGTACCCGTATTCGGTGTACATATTATAATCATGTTATCTATGAAATAAATACTTATCATGCTTTCAAAAGGAAGAGAAAAAGAGTGACCAGAATTTGTGTTTCATATATATAGATATATGTATATATTATTTTTCTGTTAAACTTCATCGTAATCCAGAATCATGATTCAAGATTCAAAAGGCCATTAATCTGTTCATTCCATATGTAGGCTTCTCGCACTGGCCACAAGCTTTGCAACCAAAATGATTCGAAGATATGGATTGCTACAACTCGGGGAAGATGCCTACCTATTACAGAGTTTTTCTAGGACTCACGTACTTTCTCTTCCACCAGTTGGACTGGAGAAAGTTCAAAATGATCAGGAGCATTCAAGAAAACTTCGAGAGATGGCTTGCTTTTTAGAGATTATTCGAAATCTGCAATATCGACTTGATTCAAGATTCAAAAGGCCAGGCCAAGGATTGGTAAGGTGTATGGTGGTCCTGCTAGTCTATTAGTGCTTGCATCTGATCATTATACTTTAGTAATTCCTTATGGAAATATTGCAGGTGGATGGTATGGAAGTATCTACTTTGATGGATATGGATTCATCCCAAGATGAATCTATTCGATCCACAGATGTGGTATCATTAGAAATGCCAAACCAACTTGAAATATCTTTTCCTGAGCCTTCAGGCTCCAACGATACTGAACATCTTGCTTTGGTACCTATGGATGCTGAATCCCATTTGGACCCTGAGTACTTAAGTGAAGTATCTGCTCTTGTGTCTCAAGGGGGGATGCTTGAGAAGAAAATTCTTCCATTAGAAAATCCAAAGGAGATGATTGCACGTTGGAGGTTAGATAATTTGGATCTTAAAGCTGTGGTTAAAGATGCTTTACTCTCCGGTCGTCTCCCTTTAGCAGTTCTTCAACTGCATCTTAGTCATTCAGGAGGCGCTGACAAAGAGCCTATTGATACTTTCACAGAAGTTCGTGACATTGGAAGGGCAATTGCCTATGATCTATTTTTGAAGGTAGCTTATTATGGGTTTTCGCATAAAAACATTATTTATCATCATTTATCTTTCGTAGCAAATAATAGCATGATCTACAGGGTGAAACTGGCCTTGCTGTAGCTACGCTGCAAAGGCTTGGAGAAGACATTGAAACCAGCCTCAAGCAGTTATTGATTGGCACTGTAAGGAGATCTCTTCGAGCAGAAATTGCTGTGGAGATGAAAAAATTTGGTTACTTGGGACCTCATGACTGGAAGATAATGAACAGAATATCACTCATTGAGGTAATGGGAACTTATTATGTTGTGTGTCCTATGTCTCTCATTCAATTATGTTCTTTTCAATTTTGAACTCCTTTATGACGTCTATGGAGCTGAGACTTTGTTTTTCCCTTCTGAATTTAATTTTTGGAGAGGCTCTACCCTAGTAGTAGTTTCTGGAAAACATTTCTTGGCCGGCAGAAAGAATTCATGAGAACTTTATCAAATTCAAGTTCACCAGGGAGACTGGATTTTCACCTGCTGAATTCACCTTTGTTTGGCAAGCTGATAATTGAGTGCGGTGAGATTGATGGGGTTGTTTTAGGTTCATGGACAAATGTCAGTCAGAGCTCTTCTGTTGCTGAGGTGGAAGAAGATAGTGTTCATGCTGGATACTGGGCTGCTGCGGCTCTCTGGTCTAATGCCTGGGATCAAAGAACCATTGATCGAGTAAGTTAACTCATTTCTTTCTTCAAGTCATGTTGGTTGAAGAAGACTATTTAACGTTTGTTCTGTTGTGCTGAAACCTGACTGGAGTAAGATGTAATGCTAAGCTTGGACCTGATCTTTACTTAGAGCTTGCAGTCGTTTTTATGACTCTGGCATCCTCTCTCTCTCTCTCTCTCTCCCCCCGCCCCTCATTCTCTTATTTTTCTTTTCAATATCATTCAGTTTACACAAATTCTATAATCTTTCTTTTCTGGCTTCTTGATTAAACCACACAAAGGCATAGGGCAAAATTTCCCTCACATTTGCTGCAGAAGAGTTAAGCTTGCTAGAGTTTTTCGTATGAAGGTGCATGCCGATTTTCTTAAATTGATATATCTCGATAACAATTCATCATAAATGAATCCATTGCAGTTACGGTGCTCATTACTTATCAAAAAAATTATGGTACTCATACTTTGTTGCAATGACAATGGGTCTACGATTTGATTGTCTACAACCCACAAGTTTCCAGTTATGAAATTGATAGATCTTTGCCTGGCCTCGTTGAAATAAGGCTACTCCCTAGTGTGATAAAGCATGTAGACCTTAGCTAGGGACTTGGAATTATTGATAATGTACACAAATGGTCGCCCCTTCTTCCATCCACATTTCTTCCACCTGGATTTCTCCTGTTCTTGTCCTACCTCTTCTGTATTTTATGATACTAAGATGAGTTTAAGATGTTGCATACATTTTGTTTTTGCTGTTGTATTGCTTTCTGGATAGCTGACCTTTTCTCACAATGTTGAGGTATTGTCAGGATTTAAAATGAAGGGTAACTCTCTCTATGGAGTTCAATTCTTGTTTCTACCCTTAGTTTGGATCTACATATCTAGTCTATGAGTTTAGTCCGAGCTCTTGTCAGCTAATTTGAGGGAGTTTAGTTGAACTTTTATGCCATTAATAAGTGAAATCAGTTTTGATTGTCATTTTAATTCAATATAATATTGGTTGAGCGAGAAAAAGAAGACAGATGTTGTGTTACATGAAAATGTGAAATATAAAGCCAAGAAGGAACTTTCTAGAGGATTTCTTTTCTTTTTAAGTACTCAATAATTTATTGATGATCTCACAAGGGATAGCCCAAGCACACAAAATGTATATGAGAAACACCTAGTTAGAAATAGAAAAAGATGGAATAAGATCATGAAAATTTACTATTGAAGTCTATAGCGACTGTCTAAAGAAACAAATTATTGAAGAAATAAGTTTTAAGTACTTTTAACGTCCACTATTGGTCTTCAAAACTCTTATTAATTCTTTCATTCCAAATACACCACATCAAGAGGGATCATCTTCCACACTAATGCAAACTATGTGTTGCCATATAACCCTCTCCAACCTGCAAAGATATCTACTAACCTTTTGGGCATAACCCAAGCAAACCCAGCTCTACCAAATTAAGCATTCTGCAAGGCTCTAGCAAAGTCACAATGGAGAGAAAGATGATTTACTCATTTCCCAGTCTTTCTGCACATGAAGCACTAATCAATTACGATGATACGATGTTGCCTTAGGTTATCTGTTGTCAGGATCCGACCCAAGGAGGTTGTACAAGCGAAGAAAGCTACTCTTAGAAGTGCTTTAATACGCCATATACTATTCCAAGGGAAAGAGTTTTTTGTCTTGTTTTTTGAGAACCTAATAGAAATAATCAATATAGATATTCATTTTCTTGGAAGGGGTCCAAAGGGTTTTATCAATGGAAAATGCTTTAACCACAAAGGGATTACACAAAAGTGAATCTACAAACTGATGTGGCATGATGCAGTACTTCAAATTGTATAGTTACTTTTATTATAAAGTAGATCTAATGGATTCTAGAAAGCTACATCTCTTTGTGGGCTTTTCTTTGTGTAATCTCATGTCTATAGCAGTTCTCTTTATCAATACCGCGGCTTCAATCTTTTTCAACAAAATCATCATGTAGTAAATCAGCAAAGCCTAAAGTGATTTCTCTTTCCGCCTAAAGTTTACCTGCTACAGTACCAGAGTGAATATGATCTCCATCATACATACGTAACACTTTAGTTAGTACATGAAAGTGTATACCATAATTTTTCTGTCTATCAATAACTGCATGCATTGGACAATGGATGTGAAGAAGTAGACCATTATCTCAGCAATAATGAGCCAAGCTAATATTTGCAGTGAATCCTTTGGTTAAAATATAGAGAAAACAAAAATGAAAACAAAGAGTGATCTACCGGGAGGTTGATGCCTCCATAAAATTCTTTGCAATGGTAATATTCTTCACATTTTAAAGTCTTTTCTTCTTTCCATCAAAGTAGGAAAAATGTTACGGCTTTGCGTAACACTTGCTCAACACTGACCATTATTATACTTAAAAAGAGTAAACATACTCTTAGACTCCCCATGAGATCTATATTGGTTTGTTTGAACTCAACATTCAACAGTTTTGGCCATATACAAGAAGGGTTTCCTAACTCATCCATTGAGTTTCTTCTAAAGCTGAAAAGCCTTGCATATCTGAGTTTGCTTTTTAAGTTATCTGAATATGTTATTATACATGAACAATGTCTGTCTGCACGGATACTATATAAGAACTATGCAGTTATATGTATTTCTCTTTCTGCGCAGATACTGTTGGATCAATCTTTTCTTATGGGTGTTCATGTATTGTGGGAATCTCAAGTTGAGTACCATATTTGCCATAATGACTGGGAAGAAGTTTCTAAACTTCTAGACCTGGTTCCTGCATCTATTTTATCCCATGGAAGCCTCCAAGTCAATTTAGATAGTGTACAGCCTGCTTCAAATGTTGTGTACAATGGTGAATCTTCTCATTACGGCAAATACTTATGCTCTCTTGAAGAACTAGATGCTGTGTGCATGGACATTCCAAACGTCAAAATTTTCAGGTTTCCAGGTAATCTTATTTGCTCAGTCTGGTTAAGGTTGCTTATGGAGGAGAAACTTGCAAAGAAGTTCATTTTTCTTAAGGAATATTGGGAAGGCACAGCAGAGATGGTACCCCTTCTGGCCCGTTCAGGCTTCATCTATAATGGATATAGAACTCCTTTTGAGGGTGATAACATTAAGAGTTCATCAGATCTCAACGTGTCAGATGGTGATGGAACCTCTCATGTTGACAGTGAGGAAGCTATGCATAAATTAGTAGTACATCACTGTGCTCAATACAACTTGCCAAACCTTCTGGACCTTTATCTTGACCACCATAAACTGGTTTTAGATAACGATTCACTTGGTTCATTGCTGGAAGCTGCAGTAAGTTTCTCTAAATCCAGTGAGTGTTACTGTTCTTTATGTTGGATCTTCTTTGACAGTCTCTTGATCATATTTACAATAACAAAATATATCCTTGATCTCAATTTTTTCAATCATTGTAATCTGTATGCTGTTTATTCTTGTTTATGCTTGTTTGTGCCTGATGGTTCAGTTGCTTGTCTTTATGTTGCTGGTTGCATTTTGAATCAACTTTACCTTTATAGTATGAAAACTTTGTGCAAGTGATTGTAGCTTCGTTTTAATGACAAATGCACTCTCCACCCCACCCCCCCTTCCTTTTTTCTCTCTTTAAATTTTTTTGATTGTTTCAGGTGTATATTGGTTGGATACCTTAAGTGGTAAATTTTACTTAGTGGTTCCAAAGGTCATCCAATAATTCCCAAGACTTGCTGTTTGAGATTTTTCCTCTCTTGTTTACGAGACAGCTTGATTTATTCTGATGTATTTCTTCTCATATATCATCTATTCATCATCATAATTAGACCTACTTGATATCATCACATGCATTTCAAAGTCCTATGTTGTGGCTTGTTAATTGCTTTGGAATGATAGTCTGTGTGCTTACCTGTGTTCAATACTATTCATCTGTACAGGGAGATTGGCAATGGGCAAGATGGTTGCTCTTATCTAGAGTGAAGGGACATGAATATGATGCCTCACTTTCTAATGCTCGTTCGATACTGTCACGTAATCTAGTTCCTGGCAGTAAACTCAGTGTCCTGGAGCTAGATGAAATAATTCATACAGTTGATGACATTGCGGAAGGAGGGGGGGAAATGGCAGCTTTGGCAACGCTAATGTATGCTCCTGCACCCATTCAAAGTTGTCTGAGTTCTGGTAGTGTAAACCGGTATGGTAGCTCCTCTGCCCAGTGCACCCTGGAGAATCTTAGACCTACCCTTCAGCAGTTTCCTACATTGTGCCGCACACTTGTAGCTGCATGTTTTGGACAAGATACAACTTACAATGTTGTGGGCCCTAAAGCAAAGAATGGTTATCCCTTTTCTTTTACTTTCTTTCAGTTCCCCCTTTCAGGGACATGTAGCAAATCAGTGCTAGGGATTTTCTAGTTCTTATTCATTGTATACAATCCCTGCACTCACTTACAATTTTTAATTTTTCCATTCAGCTTTGTCTGACTATTTAAAATGGCGTGAAACCATCTTCTTCTCTGCTGTACTTGATACTTCACTTTTGCAAATGCTGCCATGCTGGTTTCCTAAGGCCGTGCGAAGATTGATTCAGATTTACGTCCAGGTCTTTTTTATCTGCTTCATTTGCAACTGAACTTCTGATGTGTTTGTTCTCTCTCTCTAGACAACTAGAATATAAAATATATTAAGAGCACAGAGGGGGGCAATCTAAGTACACAAGTATACAACTTTCTAAACTATGCTTTGAAATTGAATTTACATATATTGCTTGGCATTTTCTTGTGATATTGCCGCATTTCATATAAAAAAATTATCTTGCCAAGAAATTTGCATGGTATATTTCAGGGTCCTCTTGGATGGCAGTCACTTTCAGGTCTGCCTATTGGAGAACCTCTACTAGATAGAGACATTGATTTTTTCATAAATGCTGATGAACAAGCTGAGATCAGTGCAGTCTCCTGGGAAGCAACTATCCAAAAGCACATTGAAGAGGAGCTCTATAATTCTTCACCGGTGGTATGTTCTTCTTTGTTTCAGGTTTCCATCATTTTATGTTGAGGACAACTGCTTGAACTATGTACTGAAAGGAAAGAATAGAATATAAAAAATTAGTTGAGTTACTTATCAAAAAAAAAATAGTTGAGTTTTTTACCTTATTGTGTAAGGTACAGTGGAGTAAGTGAAGAATTCATATGAAGTCTTAATCAGACTTTGCATCCTTAAACTGAACAAGCAAAATTACAAACAATCCCCATGCTAAAATATCAATTACGAGAACCTTCTATCAGCTTTCTATTTTCTTTTGAAACTTATGGTGCTAGGGGTATGAGAGCTAAAAATGAAATCTTAAAAAAGAATTTTTTTAATAAGCATTGTAAAAAATATTAAAATGAAAGCAAGTTGTTTGTTTCAATCAATGTAGAAAATTGGTGTTGATAATGGGTCAGAATGTAAAATCTGCTTTTCTGTTGGTGGTATCACAGAATTAAAATCCTTTAGATTGTTTAAGGTTCAAGTTGTTCTGAACTTGTGCTATGGGATTGAGTAGTGGTTCTGTAAAGTTTTTGCAAGAAGAAAGCGTATTACCAAGAGAAGAAGCCTTTTCTGCAATGATCATAGAAAAAGGGATCCTACGTAGTTGAAACAGAGAAAAGGCGGTAGCATTTTGCAAAACATGTTCATTGGAATTGAAGTGCTAGTAGTTTTTTGTAAGTCATTAAAGATGCTTAGGATGTATAACCAATGACATTCATACAAGAACCACCTGTATGTTGCTGGGATTGATAGTGCAAAAGTCCATTGTGTCAGTTACTTTTGAGCTTCTTGCTAACTACCTGTATGTTGCTGGGATGACCTCTATTATTGACTTTAGGAATCGGGACTTGGGCTTGAGCATCACTTGCATCGCGGACGTGCACTGGCAGCTTTCAACCATCTTCTTGCATCTAGAGTTAAAAAATTGAAAGCAGAAGGGCAAGGCAGTGCTTCAGCACATGGACAAAGTAATGTGCAATCAGATGTGCAGACACTTCTTGCACCTTTAACCCAAAGTGAAGAGTCTCTTCTCGCATTCGTAAGTCCTAATATTATTTCACTTAGATTCATGCTTGAAATGATTTTTTCCTTAATTTACTTGAATGGTGCCCTGAACTTCTGTAGCACTTTACTTTTCAGGTTCCACCCCTTGCTATTATCCATTTTGAGGATACTGTATTGGTGTCTTCATGTGCTTTTCTCCTGGAGCTTTGTGGGCTATCTGCCACCATGTTTGGCATTGACATTGCTGCCTTGAGACGGATATCTTCCTTTTACAGGTCCACAGAAATCAATGACAATTTTAGACAACTTTCACAGAAGGGTTCTGCATTTCATGCAGTATCTCATGAAAGTGATATAATAGAGTCTCTTGCACGAGCTCTGGCCGATGATTATTTGCACGATAATACATCCAGTATCAAACCCAAGGGAACTCTAAATTCAGTTACTAGTAAACGACCTTCCCGAGCTCTCATGCTCGTCCTTCAGCATTTGGAAAAGGCTAGTCTTCCACTGATGGTGGATGGAAATACATGTGGGTCTTGGCTATTAAGTGGCAATGGTAATGGAACCGAATTAAGATCTCAACAGAAAGCTGCAAGCCAGCATTGGAATTTAGTTACAGTTTTTTGTCGGATGCATAAGCTTCCCTTGAGCACAAAATACCTTTCAGTACTAGCAAGAGACAATGACTGGGTGTGTGTCCCTCCCTGTCCTTTTATTGTTATTTATTTAATACTTTTCAATTATGAATTGACTCTTCATCATCTTGAATCTTATGTTGCTATTTTCATCTGTAAGGTTGGGTTTTTGTCAGAAGCTCAGGTTGGAGGATACCCTTTTGACACAGTAGTACAAATTGTAAGTAATTAAATTTCATTAGTACATAAATATTACAAATATCTCATTCACGACATCAAGAAAAGGGGCATAAATTTGCCACCTTTATGTTTCCAACAAATTTGCCATCTTATGAAATGCATGTTTCAGGCATCAAGGGAGTTTGGTGATCCACGTCTCAGAATTCATATATTAACAGTTTTGAAATGCATGCAATCGAAAAAAAAAGCTAGCTCTTCATCATATTCAGATACTACAGATAAAGGGAGTGAAACTCCCTTTTCAGATGGCAGCATATGTGTTCCTGTCGAACTCTTCAGAACCTTAGCTGAGTGTGAGAAGCAGAAAAATCCTGGAGAGGCCCTTTTGATGAAAGCAAAAGACTTGTCTTGGTCTATTTTGGCCATGATTGCATCTTGCTTTCCTGATGTGTCTCCAGTGTACTGCTTAACAGTTTGGCTGGAAATTACTGCAGCAAGGTCACCATTACAATTTCCTAGATTATGTGTTTCAATGGCTTTCTTGTTTATGTAAACTCATTCTCTATAACTATGTACATTTAGGGCATGTTTGGATGCTTAAAATATCTCAAAAGTAGGTGAATAGTAGTGAAATGGATTGAGTAAAGATGTTTTATTGAGTTTTGGGAAAGGAGAAAAAAAGTTAAATAAAAATATATCTTAAAATAAGTATTGTATTGGAGTTCATGAAAGTAATAGATACAGTTAAAAAATTGTTTGAATATGATTTTTTAATATGATTTATGTTTTGAAGTCTGTAAAAGTTGTATTGATTTTTGTGTTTGAGTAATGATTAGATGAAAAAGTTGAAAAGCTAAAAATTTGAAATTGAAAATTGTTGTGTTTAAGTGATGTTTGGGAATGAAGTTATTAGAATTTTTGAGAATTTTGTAAGTTCTGATGTTTGCCAGAAATGCCCAGTCTACCGATTCCCAAATAAAAATTGTGAATTATAATTTATCTACGCAAACTTCAAAGTTTTTTTTTTTTTAATAAATCTCATTGCAGCCATTTTCTTTACAGGGAAACTTCATCCATTAAGGTGAATGATATTGCATCTCAGATTGCTGATCATGTTGGAGCAGCTGTGGAAGCTACTAATTCTCTACCAGGAAGTGGTAGAGCCCTTACATTTCACTACAACCGATGTAATCCAAAACGCAGGCGGCTTATGGAGCCCAAAGCAGCTGATCCTGTGTCTGAGGCAACAATTGACATTTCAAATACTTCCACGAGTGCGAAAATATTTGTTGTGGAAGGCATTATTTCTGAGGAAGAGAAAATAATGGAACTTGGTGAACATATTATTGTTTCAAGTGATTTTGATGAAGGGCATGTTGCTCTTTCCAAGATGGTTGCAGTGCTATGTGAACAACACTTGTTCCTGCCTCTGCTAAGGGCATTTGAAATGTTCCTCCCTTCATGTTCACTATTACCTTTCATCCGTGCTCTTCAGGTTTGTCAGAAGGCTTTTTATTTTTTTTAAAAGAATTAAGTAATTGAAAATTTTATTGATCAAGACAAATGGCATAGCTCAACTGCACAGGATGTATACAAGAGAAACACCTAATTAGAAATAAAAAGAGGTTCTAGGAAAATATGAAGGCATAGTCCATTAAAGTCTGTGGTAGTTGTTTGATGGAATATTGTAACGACCCAAGAAAAAACCCAAATCATATTGGGCTTTATACTTCAAAGTAGCTGGTCAATGTTACAATTGAAGCACCTCTCTTATCATTATAAAAGCCAAGAAATTCTGTCTCACAATGTAGGGTTTCATTCACCACACTCCTATTCTCAATACGGGGTATTGTAGTCTCTCCTTTAATTTCCTTACATTTTCATCAATCCATTTCATGATAGGTGGCACAACTCAAGTCCTACACTTAGGTTGGAGATTGGCTCTTATATCATTTGTAATTATTCAAGGAAATATCCATGCTATACACCATCTAAAGAAACCATTTGGGCTGCTATTCACCAAGACTGAAAACTTCACCGTTGAGATACACCATCTAATCTATGGGCATTCTTCCCAAATCCACACCTATCCAAATAAAGTAGGAACTCTCAATTAACATGATCATACACTTTCTTCATATCTAATTTGCATAGAATCCCTGACTGTTCAGATTTTAGTCTACTGTCTTGACATTCGTTGGCAATGAGAACTGAGTCCAGAATTTTCTACCTTTCACAAATACATTTTGGGATTTTGTAATAATTCTCCCTGGGGCCTCCCCTAGGCGATTTGCGAGCACCTTTGATATGATTTTCTACACCCCATTCACAGGGCTAATGGACTGGTAATCCTTCACCTCCGATGCCCCAAGCTTCTTGGGAATAAGTGCGATAAATGTGGCGTTGAGGTTTTTCTCAAGCTTCCCAAACGAAAAGAATTCATGGAACACGCTCATTAAAGCCTCCCTCACCACATCCCAACATGTATGAAAAAATCCCATGAAAAAACCGTATGGACCAAGTGCTTTACTTTGACTTTTCTCCTTACCATGCTGTGAACCTCTTGTCTCCTCAAAACAGCCTCTCCAACCATGAGGCTTGCTGTGTATCGATGGACTCAAGCTAGTCCATCGAGTTTTGGTTGCCATCCCACCTTCTCACAAAGCAATTGGTCAAAAAAGTTAGTAATATGCTCCCTAATCATAGGAGCCTCCACACATTCCCTACCATCTATTTTCAACATTTCAATGTTGTTAGTTCTCCTATGAGAGTTGGCCACTCTATGGAAGAACTTTGTACTTCAGTCTTCTCCACACATTCCTTGCCACAATGCTTTTGATTTTTGGCGGCAATAGATCTCCTTCTATAACAACCCTATCTAGCTTTGTCACTAATTCAGCCACTTCTTCCAAGGAGAGAGCCCGATCCTATTGTGTTCTCTCTACCTCCTGAAGCTCTTCCAACATGGACTTTTTACGGTCAGCTACATCACCGAATGATTAGAGTGTTCCGTAACTTTAAATCATTTTTTAGAGCTTTCAGTTTCCTTCCTAAAATAAGACTTGGGGTACCATGGATTTGATATGGAAACCACCATTATCGTACCCTTTCCACAAAGCCTTCGGTTTTCCCCCAAATATTCTCGAATTTAAAATACCAACGCCTTTGTTGGTATCAAAGCCTTTGTAATTGGATTTTGCCTTATTTTCATTAATAGAACTTTTACTTAAAAAAAAAAAAAAAACTTTTCATTCCCAAACAATGTGGGATCCCATACACCACTTACTATTTTTCTTCTCATATGGGGTATCACAGTCCTTGTTGGGCTGACTATCGACACTCAATTGTGCGATAGCCCTAGGAATATATTCAACCTCTTCTAGTGTATTGTCTCCACCTAGTTACTCACTGTTGACAGCTTTCTCGGTCGGGGATGAGACTATCAAGATCTTCTCTGCCGGCGCCCCCTGCAGCGTCCTGCCGATAGATGGGCAAGTCTCTCCTCCTCCTTTGATTCTCCCAATGGGCTGGGTCCCGCTTTGGATTTGCCCTTGACGGGCCCCATGGGCTGTGGCCCACAAAACTTGCCCTTAGGCCCTTCAGTTCGACCCTTGCCATCCGATAAGCCCACAACATCAACTTGTTCACATCCTTGCTCTAACCGTGGTCTAGGGGTCCACCTCCTCATTTGCCTCAATGCACCATTTCAATAAACTAATTTGCTCTTGCAGTGCCTCCACCTATGTTTTGCATTTTTTGTAAGGTAGCATGCATGCGTCTCTTCAACAAGCCATCAAAGGACTTGCCAACGCCTCCTTCCCTTTGCATATGCACTGTACCCGAGGGTTCAGGGACCATTACTAACTTCTGGCCGTTACCATGAGTTGCCCTACCACCAGTGCCTCCACTCCTATTAGGCCTGTTCATCCGAGTTAGGTTTTGTCCGGTCTGACCCTGAAATTTTCTTTATTTTTTAATAGTTTTGGCACTTTCACCTAAGAGGTTCAAGAAAATTACTTATCATTCGAACCCTAATTTCCGGATCCGGAATCCAGACGAACAGGCCTAACCCCTATGTTGTTTCCTGGACTCATCCAACGCCTTCCTATACGACTCATGTTGCGTATTGAATTCATCACTGATAACCTATGCAAAATCCCACCTTCATGATGTTTCACACCTTTCCTCCAAGGTAAGGACCTTTATCACATTTGCCAACCTCCTCCAACCCCTCATCTCCACATCTTCTGGAATGAAAATAAAGTTATGCCTTCCACCCCCACCATATTCCACCAATGCCATAAATAAGTCCACTGCAAGTATTTGAGCACCTTTATGCTATGAAGCTTCTATCACCTTCCCTTGCCATGGCATACATCTCTTTCAACCCACCCCTCAAACATTCCTCTAATACTCTAATTAACCAGTGTACTACTGCTTTCCCCAGACGTATCTCCTTCAAAACCTTCCAACTCCTCTATGTAATGATCAAGAAGCCTCCCTCCCTAATCAAAATGAAGTCTTTTGATTCAATAACTACTTTGGGACTCCCATTATACTCGAACTCACCCAAGACCAAGGTATTTCAAAGGCTGTGAAGCAATCTTACAGCTCAAGATATTTGCCAAGCCCTGAATATTGTTCAGCATACCCACGGGAACCATTTTAGACTTCGAAAGATTCACCTTCAAGCCCGAAACAGCTTCAAAGCAAAGCAATATAGCCCTCAAATATTGCATATGACCACGGTCCTGCTCACAAAAAAATAAAGTGTCATCATAAAAGAGAATGTGAGATATATTACTTTGATAAAGAAATTTATTAAAAAAAAATTAATTAGGCATAGTCCAAATACACCGGAAGTGTACAAGAGAGACACTTAATTACAAGCTAACCCTGAAAAACATTACAAAAGCCATTAAGACTTCCCAATCCAATACAAAAACTGAAGCCCAAAGCAACAAAGCTACTCCCAACACCTCCCAATAAAAAACCAGCAAGAAAACCTCCATTAACAGCTACTCCTAACATATGACTTAGTGCATCCATAACAATGAAAAACAGAAAGGGGGAGAGGTGATCCCCTTGTCTTAGTCCCCTAGAGCTATAAAAAGCCCCTCGTGCACATCATTCACCAAAACCGAATAACGGACAGTAGATATGCAATGCCTAATCCATGGAATCCATCTATTCCCAAAACCACACCTCCCAATGCATCGAGTGATGTGGGGATCTTTTCTAAGGATTCTGTGAAGGCATCAATTTTCACAGGCATCAATTTTCCAGTTGTAAGCTGTTCTAAAAGAATTGACACTCTCCCAAGCTCACTGGACAATTCCGATAGATTGGCTACTAAAGCATCCTACAGAAGCATAATACTACATACTCAAGGGAGAAATTCCTTGAGGGACCTATGTCTACATCATAAGTCATGCCAAAATTTAATCCTAGAGTCATCTCCCACTGAAAATATGGTATATAGAAAAGACCCCCCCCCCCCCCCCCCCCTCCTCTTTTTTTCATCCTGTTTTCATATTTTCCAACAACCCAACCACAATGCGGATATGTACCTCATTTGAACATCATTCACCCCAAGCTCTACCAAACTTGGAATCCACTATAGCTTTCCCCAAGGCCTCCCTCTCATTTTGATAATGCCACAAACCAACTTTGCATTCTTCTCTTGATTCTTTTGGTTGGAGAAGTCATCTCTTTATTATGGGTCTTGAATGTGTCTGATGTAATGTTGATCATTTACTCAACAGAAACTAAAGCTCCTGAATGTTTTTGGTATTTGTCATGCATGACGCCTCTTCTAAATTAAGCCACCCCATGAGTTCTGTAATGAAAGAAGTGCATGCTCAAATGAAGCACTTCTTTTATTGGTGATGCAGAAAGGACATGATCCTAATCATTTCTCACATCACTTTCTAAAAGTTATAGATAATGAAGTTCAGATGCCTTGAATTTCCAACGCATCTCTATCTGGTGGCCCATGCATCCTCTACTTTTCGTACTTCATAGAGGCAGGCAGCAAGTTCTATTCCTGTTGCTGCTATTTAGTCTAGATCAGTAATATTAGTGTACAATGGGTGGCTAAATGTTGATCTCCATGTGCAGCATTATAGAAGGGAAGTTCCATAAGATTGCAACACGTATATTTTACCTGACTAAGCAAAAGAAATTTTGGGACTTCTGCCCTTTGTTTTAGCTTTACTGTGGAGGGAAAAACGGGAATGTTAAGTTGCTTGGTATGAACAGGACTTGACTTGGGGATGTCCAACATTTTAACTTGTCATGGTAGTGGTATTAACACATGCCTGATAAGTTGTATAGAGCCACATTTGTATATTGACTTGTTCAACTTGTGCATTTTTAAACAGTTTTATTCTCAGTGGGATAGTTTCATATATAATTGATCAATGTTTCTCTTCCCAGGCATTTTCGCAAATGCGTCTTTCTGAAGCCTCAGCACATTTGGGTTCTTTTTCTGCCCGAATTAAGGAAGAACCTGGGAATCTACTGGCAAATATGGGAAAAGAAGGGCAGATTGGGACTTCATGGATAAGCTCCACTGCTATAAAAGCTGCCGACGCTATGCTTTTGACTTGTCCATCTCCATATGAGAAAAGATGCTTACTACAACTTCTTTCTGCTACTGACTTTGGTGATGGAGGATCTGCAGCAACACACTATCGACGACTTTATTGGAAAATTAATTTAGCAGAGCCTTCGTTACGAAAAGATGATGTTTTACACCTTGGGAATGAGACTCTAGATGATGCTTCACTTTTAACAGCACTAGAAAAGAATGGGCATTGGGAGCAAGCACGGAACTGGGCCAAGCAGTTAGAGGCCAGTGGGGGATCTTGGAAATCTGCTGTTCATCATGTTACGGAGACTCAGGTACCATTTACATTTACACTCCTGCCCACTTGGGTTGTGAAGTGATTTGTATACATATTTAAATTTTCTTATTTTGCTCAACTTCCCGATTAAAAAGGATATGTCATCTGAATGTTTAAACCTTTATGTCCGCCCAGTTACTAATTCAATTAGGGGTTAGTTTTTCTGTTAAGGAGTTACTAGGGATAAAAGCCAATAGTATTCCCATTGCATCTGAAGTGGTATCTGACACCTGTTATTCTATAAGTGTTCCTGTGCGCTCCCAATCTGTCTTCCTCTTGTAATTTTTATGATATGACATTTCTACTGATTCTGCAATCTAGCTGATAGGTGTTTGCAGTCTCTTAAAAGCCCATAGGGTATGTTCCTAGTTGTCTGACATAGCTTAAATATATCATTGGCACGCCACATTACATGTGTCTGCCTCTTTTAACGTAAACAGATATGCCAAACATTCTGTGTGGTAGATTGAACGAAATTTGAAAATAAATTACTGTGTAAGATTCTTGCAAAAACCCTTAACATTCTCATGTTACTGCACCTTTATATAGTGTGGTCACATTTGATCATAATCATCTATGTCTCTTGCCTTTTAGGCTGAATCTATGGTAGCTGAATGGAAGGAATTTCTTTGGGATGTCCCAGAAGAGAGAGTTGCATTATGGGGCCACTGCCAGACGCTGTTCATAAGATACTCCTTCCCTGCTTTACAGGTAGGTTTACTAGAAACATTCTAGAACAAAGTTATTCTGGCTACTCGCTGGCTTGTTGAGCTGATTCTGTTGTCATAATGCTTGTAGGCTGGATTATTTTTCCTAAAACATGCAGAAGCTGTGGAGAAAGATCTCCCTGCGAAGGAGCTTCATGATCTATTGTTGCTTTCTCTACAATGGTTGAGTGGGATGATAACCATGTCTAATCCGTAAGTTATATATCCCAAATTCCCTTGCTGCTTTTCATCTGGATTTTATATGATCTTTTCTGACCTCTGATACATTTTGTCAGAGTTTATTCTTTGAATCTTCTGCGGGAAATCGAGACTAAAGTTTGGCTCTTGGCAGTAGAATCAGAAGCTCAGGTGAAGAATGAAGGAGACTTCAATTTAACCAGTTCAAATCGGGAGTCTGTTATCAAGAATAGCTCTAGTATTATTGACCGAACTGCAAGTTTAATTACTAAAATGGACAATCATATAAACTCAATGAGGACTAGAACTGTAGAGAAAAATGATGCTAGAGAGAATAATCTGACACATCACAAGTACCAAGTCTTGGATGCCAGCTTTCCAATGACAGCTGGGGGGAGTACAAAGACAAAGCGGAGAGCCAAAGGCTTTGTGCCACTAAGAAGGCCATTAGCGGATTCTGTGGATAAAAGCACCGATCCTGATGATGGCTTTGGTCCTCTTAAATTTGCAAGTGAATGGCCATTGCAAGAAGAAAACATTAAAATGGAAATGTCCTTTTCAAGGTGGGAGGAAAGGGTTGGACCTGCAGAGCTGGAGAGAGCTGTTCTTTCTTTATTGGAGTTTGGTCAAATAACAGCTGCCAAGCAACTACAACATAAGCTGTCTCCTGCACGGATACCTTCTGAATTTGTGCTTGTGGATGCTTCTTTAAAGCTTGCAGTTATCTCGACTCCTAGCAGTGAAATATCCATGTCAATGCTTGATGAGGAAGTGCATTCTGTTATCAAGTCATATGACATACCGACTGACCAGCATAAGGTCAACACTTTGCAGGTTGCTCTCTCTGTCTCTCTCCAGCGTAACGTAGATATTAAATAAATATGAGTTAATATCATTCCAATTAATGTTCCAAATGTACTTGGTACTTCTATTATTAAAAAAATCTGGGCTGGTAATTAGTCCAAAAGATACCATTTATTCTGAAACAAAACCGCTCATCCTCGGTAGTGCAAGGGAAGCCATCAATAAGATACTGGAAGTCATTAATATTTTTGGGAACTTGGATCACCATTCTGCCATTTTTTTGAGATAGACAAGACGTATTCTATCAAAACTCATTCCTGCCAAGAATGTCTGGTGTGTTTATCCTATTATATAGGTTATGTTTTAGATCATTCTATACCATTTATCACAAGAAAATCATAAGAAGTTGAGGAACCCATTTCTGCGAACCCATTTATTTTTGCAATGCTATAAGATAATGAAGTAAGTTATGTTTTTTCTGATCAGTAAATAAGAATTTTATTGATGAGAACTAGGCATAGCCCAGGTACGAACATATACTAAGTTAGTTATGTTTCCATACCCTTTCTCAAGTTCATTTTTCTCTTTAATAGCACGTTTCAAAACATAAAGATTGCTAATTTTAAATAAGATAATTTTGAATAAAAATTAGTAAATTAAATATATTTTTTTTCTTTCTTATTCAAAATTAATAACTTAATTAAATATAGTTTTTCTATCTAACAATTAAGTAATCATTATTGATTTAATAAGATGTATTATTGTTCATTTAATAAGTTTAACTTAATTACATATATTATATATTATTTCATTTACCCAATTATAATATAATTGGAGGGATGATGTGGCTGTATAAGAATTTTTTTCATTTAATAACAATAAATTGTGGTAGTGGAAGATGTGGCTTCTTGAGAGCAAGGCTTATGCTTCAAAAATTATATGGTATATAGATATAGATTGTCCTTTCAATGGGCTACACGTTCTCTTCTTATATATGTATGTTTTTCAATGTCTATGAAATTCTATCATTAATCTAGATTAAATATGAAAATATAGGTTTTGGAGATTTTGGAAACCATTTTTACTGAAGGTAGTGGACGTGGCCTATGCAAGAGGATAATAGCAGTTGTGAAAGCTGCGAATGTCTTGGGGCTTTCATTTTCTGAGGCATTTGATAAGCAACCGATTGAATTGCTACAGCTGCTTTCTCTTAAAGCACAAGAGTCATTTGAGGAGGCAAAGCTCCTTGTGCAAGCTCATTCTATGCCAGCCTCTAGTATTGCTCAAATTCTTGCAGAATCATTTCTAAAGGTTTGTACGCTTTTTGCATTAAAAAATTTCCTTTTTATTGGCATGTTGTTGGTCAAAGAAATATTTTAGGCTTTTGTGATTGCCCTACTGGTGAGTCACAAGTTTAGACAGACAAATGAGTGAGAGCATGCCTTATTCCTGCTGGATCTAATGTTGAACCTGAAAGCTTTTAGGTATGTTCCATGTTGACCACTCTGACCGGATGAAATTAGATGGAATCTATGTGGATTTTGATTTTGAATTTAATTAAACAATTTATGTCCAAGCTTAGTTTTATGCAGGAGAATGGGGTCAGAATAAGTTCTGGCTATGATTTTGAGACTGGATGAGAGGAACTGTTATTTATGTTTAGATAGAAACTAAATTCTCGCAATGTTTTGATAATGGATGGAAGGGACTATTATTTATGTTTTGAATATTGCTGATATTACATAACCTATTCGTTCGTCAGGGCCTATTGGCTGCACATCGTGGGGGATATATGGATTCTCAAAAGGAGGAAGGGCCTGCTCCCCTACTATGGAGATTTTCAGACTTCCTGAAGTGGGCAGAGCTCTGCCCTTTGGAGCCAGAAATTGGCCATGCATTGATGCGTTTGGTGATTACTGGACAAGAGATACCACATGCTTGTGAGGTATTATTATGATGGTGACATGATGATGGTATTATCCTATGTGCCAAATATGATTAGAGTCTATAAAGACTAATAGTTGACAACCTTGGATGTCTTTCTAGAAATATGTGATGACAACTATCATTATCATTATTTATTTTGCCATTGTTATCACCAATTAATAACACGTTCTGGAAAACAGTTCATGTAGTGAACCCTAGGTAGTTGTGATCAGTCTTTGTTATCACATTATTCTTTGGCAGGCATCATTAACTGCTTTTACTATTTCTCCTCTTAGCTAGGCGTTTCTTTTGTATTCCTCCTTTGTACCTGAGTTGCGCCTTTGGTCTTGTTAGTAAATATAGTTATTACTTATGATAAACAACTATTTATGAAGCTTTCTTTTGGGTACAGCCACTAGTATCTTAACCAGCTAGCCATTTGCTCTATAGCTCAAATGAAATTTTCTCCCCATGTAAGAACCGAGTGAAGGGTGAAGTTATGTGTTCACCTGATGTGTATATCTTACATATAATAAGAAGATATAAAAGGTGTCATAAGCAGCAAGAAATAAAAAACACAACTTCAAAGAATTGAAGAAAAGGGATTTCACTATCGATATTTTCTCATGATAAAAATATATTTCCTTTCCTTTTGGGGCTTTAAGATCCTTTCTCCCTTTGGTTACAGGTTGAGCTTCTTATTCTGTCCCACCACTTCTACAAATCATCAGCTTGCCTTGATGGAGTTGATGTTCTTGTAGCCCTTGCTGCAACCAGGGTTGAAGCTTATGTGTCCGAGGGTGATTTTTCATGTTTGGCTCGCCTGATTACTGGAGTTGGAAATTTCCATGCCCTTAATTTCATTCTTGGAATTCTTATAGAAAATGGTCAGCTGGATCTTCTTCTTCAAAAATATTCAGCTGCTGCAGACACAAACCCAGGCACTGCTGAGGCTGTCAGGGGATTTCGAATGGCTGTCCTGACATCATTGAAACAGTTCAACCCCAATGACCTTGATGCATTTGCAATGGTATGTATATGCATTCATGATATTTCTACAGGCCATACGAACGATTTTGTTTATCAGAAGTTTGTAAAGAAACTGTACACTACAATGTGGTATCCTTACTTTCAGTGAGATGACTTGGCAAATGAATAGATAGAATGGATAAATTCTAGGAACAGGGGGGGATGCCTAACTACTATTTGCTCCTATAATTACAACCAATCTCAACTCAATCCCTAAATTTAGTTGTCTCAACTGGGTCCTAATTGATGTGATATGATGGTGGGGACTAGGCACCCATGGTACACGGTGCATGATGGTGGGGACTAGGCACCCATGGTACACGGTGCATGTCCCGTTTAACCTTCATGCCATTTCTAGAGTGGTCGATTGGATTTCACTGAACCAAACAAAAAAAAATTCGAGGATCCAATTGAAAAAACTGATACTTCTAGGACCAAAGTGAATTGATTGCAATGGTAGGGGCTGAGATAGTAGTTGAGCCTATAATATATTCTAACCTCTAGGACAGCTTGAATAACTGTTATAGGAATGAAAACTTATAATGTTGTCTATTTCTGAGTTTTCTTAAAGCGAAGTTCAATGATGCTTCCCATGAATCCCCTGTAACTCTGGAGTAAAGTAAGAGACAAGTTAGAGTAATATGCCATCATTTCTTTTACTCACATGCATTTCCTTTACCCAGGTCTACAACCATTTTGACATGAAGCATGAAACGGCTGCTCTATTAGAGTCACGAGCAATGCAGTCTTCTGAGCAGTGGATCCATCACTATGACAAGGACCAGAATGAAGATCTTCTAGATTCCATGCGCTATTACATAGAAGCTGCTGAAGTTCATTATTCCATCGATGCTGGCAACAAAACACGCCAAGCTTGTGCTCAGGCTTCCCTTGTGTCCCTACAAATCCGAATGCCAGATTTCCAGTGGCTTTATAGATCTGAGACCAACGCCAGACGAGCTCTAGTCGAGCAATCCCGTTTTCAAGAGGCCCTAATTGTTGCTGAAGCCTATGGTCTTAACCAGCCAAGTGAGTGGGCATTGGTTCTTTGGAATCAGATGCTCAAACCAGAACTATTAGAAGATTTTGTTGCTGAGTTTGTGGCTGTGCTTCCTCTCCAGCCTTCAATGCTTGCTGATCTTGCAAGATTTTACAGGGCTGAGGTTGCCGCCAGAGGGGACCAGTCCCAATTCTCAGTTTGGCTAACTGGTGGAGGTTTGCCTGCAGAATGGTTTAAATACTTGGCAAGATCATTTAGATGCCTGTTAAAGCGAACAAGGGATTTGAGGCTGCGGTTGCAGCTGGCTAATGTGGCAACTGGATTTAAGGATGTGATTGATGCCTGCGTGAAGGCATTGGACAGAGTCCCCGACAATGCTGGGCCGCTTGTGCTCAGGAGAGGGCATGGTGGGGCTTACCTCCCACTAATGTGAAGCATATGGGAAGGTCAAGATTTTTGATTGATTGTTATTGTTGATGATGAGGAAGGGGGCGGAGATGCTAATATCCCCTGCAGTTTCTTTTGGTGAATTAGAAGCGGGATTTGTTGTTTGGGCGATGGTGGTGTGGGAAGAAACACCAAAACAAGGGGGGAAATAAATTTGAAGTAGGTTATATGAAAATTGAGATAGTTTTAGATTCGTATACACATTTAAAAGATTTTTAAATTCTTTTTCAAGCTCTTTTGACGGGCCAGAAGGAGAGGTTAGTGTGAAGAAAATAGGTAAAAGTTCAATTAGTCGAGCCTAGCAAAGTCTTATGTAAAATTATTTTGAGTTGGTTCTGCTCCTTTTTGTTTGTTTGTTTGTTTTTCCCTTGATTTTTTGATTCATTTTGAGCCTAGTTGTATATCCCATTGAATCATTGTCGACAAAGAAATGCTCCTTTTGATTTTGTAAGAAAGGTGTAATATGTTCATATTCTTTTTCACTGTAAAGGTAATCGAAAATGATCTTTTATTTTTATTTTTATTTTTATCTTTGTAACTGATCTTGTTCATCGAAGAATAGGCCATTTCTTTAAAAGCCTGTCTCAGTTTGAGCTGTCATAGTCTTCTACCCGTAACCTTATTAGGTCATACAGCTTATCTCAATTCTCAACCTTCTAAGTTGGTAAATGAGAAAATAGAGAAAGCATATTGGAACAAGCGATTTCAAACTACAGCTTAATCTCAACATTTTGGTCAGTTCTTTCTCAACATCTTGATGAGATGGCGTACTCTACTCAAAATTTATCTTAACAACGAATACGTGTGGCTCAACCTTAACAGATGGAACTGAAGCCAAGCCGCTCCAATAACTGATGACGACGATGATGGATAAACCATATCAACTAAATCCAAAATGTTTTTCTGACAGAAAGATGCTGATATGGCAATTCACAATGATGTCCTGACGACTTGTAGACCATTTTTTTCATTTTTATTTTATTTTTCTAAATTTTTATTGATGTTGTTTTAAGTTTTTATTTGCTTTCTTTTTTTTTTATAATTTTTTTATTGTGATGTATAAGTTTTTTATTTGTTTTTTTATGTTATTTATTTTATCAAATTTATAACTTCATTTTATTTTTATTACTGTTGTCTACTTTTCTGTTTTTTTTTGTTTTCATAATTGTTTTGCTGTTCATGCTGACTGTACATCTTTTTTAAATTTCTAAATGCTAATTGTATATAGTATGCCACGCGCCGTGGCAGTCAAGTGCTGTATCAATATTTTCTGTTGAGAGATTAAACATAGTCCTGACTCCTGAGAAGGATGAATCAATTTAAAACTAAGATCATAAGCGTTAAGTGTTTGGGATGTCAACTTTGAAAAGTGAAAAGCCTAAAGACCTGAACAGTAATTTTTGCCAAGTAAGATAAATACAAGTGCCCTGATCTCATGCTTGTATATTTCTCAATCAACAACATAAGAACCTCTAATATCATTCCAGTACTAATTTCACTTGCATGAGAACCAGTGGGCACCGTGGAGGCAGTAACCATAGCCAGACGTCATTATCATACCTTCAACATCTCAGATACTAAACAATGTAAAGAAACAAAATTGAAGAGAACTCTCTCTCTCTCTCTCTCTCTCGGGATGCAGGTTTACCAGTCCACTAAAATTTAATCCTGCTTGGTATTTGAGTTCTGATGAGGTGTAGGACGCCTCTGAGCGAGGAACCGCTTCGTGCTCTCAAGGACACCAAAAAAGATTGAACCGCCTATGCCTATCCACATTACTCTTGGCCCAATGCCCTGCCATTGAAAGAAATATAAGCAACAGAAATTTCTGACTTCAAGGTGCTGTGGTTAACAAGTTAGGTTTGTCACATTATAAGAGCAGCAGCTACTTGATAGCCATGAAATTTCTATTATAAAGAGATTAGAGCAGGAAATTCGGACCTTCAATAGAGCAGGAGGTCCTTCTTCCCTAACGATAGTTTGAACACAATCAAATACTCCTTTGTATTGGTTAGCAGATCCCTTGAAAAGCACACAACAAAGCATATAATTTCACATCCGACTTGAAATACAAAACCGAATGCATGTAAATAAAAACACATACGATGGATGTGCATGCATAAATTTGTAAAAGCAAAATAAAGAATTAGGGTTAGCAGGAAGCAGATTGGTCTTACCTGAATCATCAGCCTTGTCTTAATCACATCAAGGGGAGTAGTTATAGCCCCAGTTAGTGCACCTACAAAAAATGGATATTCAACTTTCTATAAATTAAAGAAAAACCTGCTGGGGAATAAATGCACACACGTGTGCAAATGCTTTAAAACTTAAAGGAGAGAGGTTAATTTGAAGCACAACACACAAATTCTGGAACAATGATCTTTCACAAATTCAAAAGGTGTTCTAGACCCCCTCCAAAAGATAAAAGTAATGGTATACCACAATTTGGCCGACTCAAGAAGTGGAAAAAACAAACAGACAAGCTAAATGTGTCATGTTTCTTCAATCCTGAGTAAGGGCTGAAATTTCCTGATTCACTGATTTTCCTACCATACCAACTAATAGCACAATTTTCCTGTCAAACAAACTAAGGTTCAAACACAGTGCACATCCATGCTCATGGGAATTCAAGGACATCACACAAGCGGATAGATGGCAGTGGAGGAGAAATTCCTCTTTCTGAAGCTTGAGACTATAGTGCACGTCAGAGTTGTCATCTGTACACTACTATTTCAGATTTGATTATTGAACATCAATTATATAAATGCCATTAAAAAATTGGCTGAAAAGTAAGTTCTGTACACGAATTAGGTGAATTTCAGTTTAGATCAAATAGTAAATTTTCTCTCCTATGCAGCATTCTAGAGTATGTGTGCCCATGAGTGATTCGCTACAAGATACTGTTGAAGTTTAGGGAAATTTTTTTTTTTCAAGAAAACCAAAAATTTGCTCTGCATCATCAGTACAAGTGAGAGCCGCAATTTTAGGTTGCGACCAAATTTTTAGTACTGGATTTTTTTGCATCGAATGAAAAACTAAAAAACAACAGTGACCTTCTATTTTCATGAGATATGTGACATACCATCAATATTTTCAACTGTCCATGATGGACACACAAATCCTATGACCTCTTATCACTCTTTTCTACCTGTGGGGGGGTGGGGATAGGGGAAAATGAGACAATAGAATCTGGTGTGGACAAATCTGAAACAAAGTCTCAACATAATTTTTTTATCATTATAGAATCCCAACATAATAAACCAAACTTAAATCAGATGAACTACTAATCAACGGATTTGGTCCTCAGAGTATAGCCAGAATGACAAGATTCTATGTGATTGCAGAATGCTGGAAAAATGTATTGTGAATCTATCTCCAATATATCATAACATAACTAATCTTAAGTTAAAGCATTCGGATAGCATAATTTAGATGTCTTCTTACCAGCAAAAGCACCAATGAGGGCATTCTCAGGATCATTTAGATCTCTCTTTGCCTGGTAAATAAATGAAAACATGTCAAAATCATCAATCATGCCTCCCAAAAAAATTGAAACTAAAGGAAGCACAGCAGCATGTAATATGTATACCAGCAGGGCCTACTACCATGCCATCACGTAAACTGTTATTTGGTTACTCAATAATTGATCATACTAAATAACATAATCAAATACATCTTCAATAATCACATTCATTCACTTGCAATCATGCTTGATACAAAGACGAGACAAGGAATAAGTGAAAACCTTTAAAAAAGCTTAGATCATGCTATGAGAGAGAGAGAGTATTTATCAAATAATTATAACATAGTAGAGTGCAAAATAAAATAAATATGATTCTGGACTTGATTTTATAACACATGTAAAGCATATTATATTGTTGCAAAATATGCTTGGTATTGATTTATATGGTAACATTAGGTTGTTAAGTTCAAAACTCATTGCAGGCCTATCAAATGATAAGCTATTAAAGCCATCCTGGAGATCCCTTTTTTCTTTCTCTCTCCAGCGAGTTTTCTCTCTACCCAACAACCAGCTATCTCAGCCTCTTGGCCAAGGGAGGTGGAGCTTCAGCTCCTCCTTTCCTCCGCCTGTCTAGCCATCGACGGCCATAAATATCGGTTTTTTCTCAGTTTTTTTACTAGTTTTCTGTCCACGGTACCAAGATGTTCCGCTTTGCTGCTTGCCAAGCTTCTACGACCGCCACGCGCCCCATCATTGGACTCCCCAGCTGCCGATCTATCGGACGCAAAGAGAAAACTGTCCAAACAAGTGGCGCGAGTCTCACACGGCTTAGAGTGCACGTGAAACCCACACGCCGTTGTGCCAAGGTGAGTCCTCTACCGCCACACGCAACACCACCGCCAGTAACAGTTCTAGACTGGTGTATTACCTCATCTTCCAGTTGCTACTTTTCTATATTCCTACTTTCCCTAACCAAGGATCAAGATAAAGTGGCTATGAAAATCTCCTTCAGCCAGACCAGACCAACAAAATGTAACAAACATCACTCAATGTGGCTTTTAGTGGTAGTTTAATAGTTTGTTCATTAGACTATTTGTTGGAGATGTGGCTTGAATTGAGTTCAATTAAGCGCATCAGACAGTTTTCGCTTGACCCTCGCTCCAGCGGTCGCTCGAGCGAGCCTCCTTCCGTAACTTCGCTCGACATCCTACTCAAGCGAGGCATCAGACAGAGACTTCGCTCGACATCCAGCTCAAGCGAGATCACAGAAGATCCAGGCAGAGACTTCGCTGGACTCTCGCTCGACGTCCCGCTCGAGCGAGAGTCAATCCTAGGTTTGCATCGCTTCCAGATACTAGGGTTAGCACCGTGTGGAATAGTGCTCCGCTCGAGCGAGAAGGTCTCGCTCGAGCGAGCTATTGCCTATAAAAGGATCACGTTCATTTGAACGCAGCAACTGTGAGGAGCTTAGAATTTCGCTCGAGCGAGAAGACGAACGTAGCAGCTCGTGAGAGCTATTTGTAAGGGTTTGAGAGTTGTGCGAAAGAGCTTTGCAACTTGTAAGTGAGATTGAGTGTTTCTAGTGTAAGAATCACATGATTCAATCTCTGTACTCCATCTCTATTTTTATAGTGGAATTCATTGAGATTGACCCAACAGTGGACGTAGGCTTGTGTTAAGCCGAACCACTTCAAATCTTGGTGTCTATCGCTGTTTTGTGTGTCTTTGTTTTATTTCTCTTTGTTACATCCGTTGCGCGGCTTCACATTTACTATTTGTCCAACGGCCCGAATCCCAACAAACTGGTATTAGAGCGGTTGCTTTGAAGATCTAAAGGGATGCCTCAGTAAATTTTGGAGGAAGGAAATTCGACGGACAGAATAGCTTCAGTTTATGGTGGGTCAAGATGAAGGTGTTGTTGCGACAACAGGATTTGTTTAGTGTTCTAGAGGTTACTGGGGAGTCTTCTGCACCGTCAAAGGATGACCAAGAAAGGGTTCACAGTACTATTCTATTGTCACTATCAGATGGAGTTTTGAGGGAAGTTGCTAAAGAGGAGACCGCGATTAGTTTGTGGAACAAGCTGGAGAGCTTGTACATGAAGAAATCTCTTACTAACCGGTTGTATTTGAAGTAACGGTTATACACTCTCAAAATGGTGGAAGGTACTCTTATTTTTGCACATCTAGATGAATTTAATAAGATTATTATGGATATGAGGAACATAAACATTAAGATTGATGAGAAAGATCAAGTCTTAATTGTTTTGTGTTCATTGCTTATTTCGTTTGATAATTTTTAAACTCAATGTTGTATAGTAGAGATACAATCTCCTTAGTAGATGTTAAGTCTGCTTTGAACTCTAAGGAATTGAAAACAAAATTTGGGGGGGTTAGGCATGGACGATCAAGCCGATGATTTATTTGTGAAATGTTCCTTTGATAATAGATTCGAGGAGAGATGTTCAAGGAAGGATAGGGGTAGTTCCGGTAGCTCCAGATCTAACAAGAAAAAGGTTTAAATGTTACCACTACCATAAGTTTGGTCATTACAGAAGTGAGTGTCCTCAATTGAAAAATATAGAGGAAGAGGAAAGTTCCTCTAGTGGTGATGACAGTGAAGAAGATGACAATTAGTCTTTACTTCCTTGAGGGCAGTGCGGTAGCAGGTGGAGTATCCTCACATGCTCCAGATTCAGATATTATTGGCATGCAGCACATGTGAGTTTGCCAGACAGGTGTGGTCATATATGAGTCAGCAGCTTTTACTTGGTGTAATCAGAAGATAGTAATCTTGATTTTTTGTTTGCATTGTATTCTTTAGAAACAGTGTAGAATCAGGTTTCCTGCAGTATTTTTAATCAGGATACATCTTGTGTAAAGTGTTGCTTTTGTTATAATCATATTTGTTTTTATGATCATTGGAGTTTGGCTTTGTCTATTTGTTTCTTTGTGATGTGTTTGGTATTCAAACACTTTGGTAAAGACAAGTGATCTACAGACAAGAAGGTAGAGCGTTACTCAAACCATACAGTTTTGTTTCACTACCGATGGAGTCACTGGATGGAATGAGGTGGGTTTGTGTTGAGTGAGGTGGGTTCGTGTTGAGTCCACAGTTTGCTTTTGGTTTGTCAGGCTTGTCTACAGATTGTGTCTGAAGCGGTCAACTACAGCTTGCTATTTGATGAACCTTCTCTTCTTTCATTCCACAGGAAAAGAGAGAAAATTATAACAAGAAGGTGGAGTTGCTGGGAGAGCTTCAAAATGGAGTACGTGTGGTACTCTATATCATGCTTTTGTGGTTAAATATGATTTTGTCCATGGCATTGGTGCACAGTGAGAGCAGGTGCACAGTTTGTAGATAGAGGAGGCAATTTGGCCACCTTTTGTGTATGCTCATGCAGGCTTTATTGGGTTCTTACTTTGGCAGAGAATATTGGTTGTCTTCGTCTGTATTCAGAAGCCGTTTGTTCAAGTAAGCAGTCTGTATTGTGGTGCATTGCCGTTTGTGTTGGGTATTCCCTTTTGAGGGATTTGTGGATCTTTTGATATTTGTGGGGCTTGTGACAATTCAAGCCAAGGTGGAGATTTGTTGGAGATGTGGCTTGAATTGAGTTCAATTAAGCGCATCAGACAGTTCTCGCTCGACCCTCGCTCCAACGGTAGCTTGAGCAAGCCTCAACCCGTAATTTCCCTCGACCCTCGCTCGACATCCCGCTCGAGCGAGGCATCAGACAAAGATTTCGCTCGACTCTCGTTCAACATCCAGCTCAAGCGAGATCACGAAAGATCCAGGCAGAGACTTCGCTCGACTATCGCTCAACGTCCCGCTCGAGTGAGAGTCAATCCTAGGCATCACTTCCAAATACTAGGGTTAGCGCCGTGTGGAATAGTATTCCGCTCAAGCAAGAAGGTCTTGCTCGAGCGCGCTCAAGCGAGCTATTGCCTATAAAAGGATCGCGTTCATTTGAACGCAGCTGTGAGGAGCTCAGGATTTCGCTCGAGCGGGACTCTTCTTAGAGTCTCGCTTGAGCAAGAAGACGAACGCAACAGCTCGTGAAAGCTCAGAATTGTGTTGTTTCTTGTTTGATTTTGTGAGTGGAGAGCTATTTGTAAAGGTTTGAGAGTTGTGAGAGAGAGTTTTACAACTTATAAGTGAGATTGAGTGTTTCTAATGTAAGAATCACATGATTCAATTTCTGTACTCCATCTTTGTTTTTATAGTGGAATTCATGAGACTAACCCAACAGTGGACATAGGCTTGTGCTAAGCCGAACCACTTCAAATCTTGGTGTGCATCGCTGTTATGTATGTCTCTATTTTATTTCTCTTTGTTGCATCCACTACGTGGCTTCACATTTACTGTTTGTCCAACGGCCCGAATCCCAACACTATTTTAAAATCGCTTTAAGCGGCTTCCCCTTAGTGGGAAATGGATGGGAGACAAACTTTTAGCTCCAGATCCCGCTTTTTTATTTTCTTTGGCATTGCTTTTGTTTGTTTTGGGATGATTGTTGGGGACTCCTGTCCCATCGAATCTTGTATCTTGTAACCACTTAGTTTATCTATGATATGCTTGCTTTGAGGAAAAAAAAATGATAAGCTATTAAAAATGTGCAACAAGTATCAGATGCAGATTTCAATGGTACATAATAATATAAACAGTTGGTGAGGGCTATGCTCAATGTTTGAGCTTTAAGAAAAAAATGTTTGTGTAGCCCAAAATAGCCAGCAAGTCTTGTTACATAATCAATCATCTTCCAAATCCCAAGCATGAGAGCAAGGATTCCAATGACTTTGGAAAGATTCAACCAAGCTTAAGTATAGGAGAGATCTTCCTTCTAAAACTCACCTAAAAAAACCCTAGTCTCAATTTAACGGGCACAATATCAGATCATTTAATCACCCTGTCAGTAACACTTGGGAGGTTACCATGATGGGAAAAAGAAGCACTACATCACATGGTATGGTGACAAATCATCTATAAAGAAACATTGAACTAACAAAGCACCTTGCAGACAGAGACATTGCAACTAGTGAATGAAAAAGAGCATCACTCCTAAAAAGCATTACATATAGCATCATCATGATGCAGTCAGAGAGAAAAATGAAACCATCAAGTAAAATTAATTCTTCAAAGAAGTGTTAGTTTCAGTACTACAATGTAAGGAACTTACCGCTGCCTTGTAACCTATCCGAAGCTGTTCGTAGATGCAAAATTGAATTGCATCAAATGGTAAATCTCGTAATAGGAAAGATCCATATCCCTGCAATCTCAAAATTGAAAACCAAGTATACAAACATAAACATAAAAAGGCTCCCAATAACAAATGGCACGCAGGTCATGCATCAATGCCACAATTATATGTGGGAAACAAATCAAGGTGCTTTTTTTTTGTTTTTGGGGGGGAGTGATGAGGACCACACACCGCATAGAGTCCTTTGAAACCCTCCTTAGAAACAATAAGGCGTACAGCATCAGGAGCTGAAGTAAATTGTCCAGTCTGCATCCTTTGCTTAACAACCTGAGGAGTTGAAAGGGGAAAAGGTAGAGTAAAGCAGCTAAAATCATTGCAAATGTCAGTAATATGTTCTCTACCTCAGTTGGAACACGAATAAGAGAAGCAGCAATGCCTCCTATAGCCCCTGCAGTCTGCATGAAACTCAATAGCCATAACAGTTTTTGTTTTTCACGGTGTAAAAAACTAAAGAAATTCGGGGTGCTTAATTGGCCACAATTTAGACTGGACATGTTTTCTCAGCTTTTCTTGGATGGTAATACAGTGGATGTAATCATTCGCTAGGACAAATACAAAATCTTATATTCTAGACCTCTGGTACAAAGGGAAAGCTGTTGAGACATTTGATAAGCTTATGCATCCAAAATGCCTTTGGGGCTTCGATTAGCATAATAAACTAATGCCTTGTTAGTTCCAAACTTAACAAGGTATTAAAGTAATAAATAAAAATGATTAATTAGTCATGTGCCCAAGCGAAGCAAATACATTCATGATAAAAGGGAATTGAAGAATCTCATACAAAATGAGCTGCAGCACTAAGATTTTCAGGAAGCATCTTTAACAATTTCTGCTTTGCAGGTTCATAGACACCAACAAACACCGCAGAAGCCCTGCCCATAGAAGAATATTATCAAACCAACTTGGATATGAAGCCAAATCGGTCTTTCTAGCACACATATCCAAGGCTAAAGAAGGAACGAAGTTTCTATAAGAACTATAATCAGGACACTTCCATTAGGAAGCCAGTGTGTTGGGTGCTGGAGAACATGACACAGATCCAGCATTTGTGGATTTCAAAAAGATTTTGCCATCTTTTCTCTCAAAAGTCTGCATACTTACAAAACTTTTGCCATTTTTTTCAAAAAGCATATGCATTATTATTACTTCATAACTGCTCCAACATCTATTATTCTTCTACTCAAACTAGGACAGCCAGCCTGCAGCATCTGAGCATTTGCACAATGTGAAGGCTAGGTGAAGGCAATTTGGAAGAAGAATTTCACCATGACCACTCATATTTTTCAAATTATTATTACTTGATTAATTAATGGAAAGGAAGCAAATCCGATTCATCAAGATTGAGAAGGAGAAACAACAGTATGCCCATGATACATCATTAGGGATGACCTAACCAAGAAAGGAAAAACACCTGACAAACCAAAGAAAAAAATGGAGTCACTCTACACTTTGAAAGGTACTTACGGTAAGACACCAGCAAGATTTCCAGTCAATCCAGAATAAAGGCCCTTCAAATTTATTTTTTCGCCGCCATGTGCAGCCTGTAACCAAAGTGCAATGATAAAATTCAGAAACACCATGAGCAAGACTTTTGTAGTCAATGATTGTGATAAAATCAGGATGCTGAATCATATCAAACTGATAGTTAGGAACTATGAAAGAGGGTTTCAAAGTTTATTTGAAAGATTGTGAGGTTGCATCCATAACCTAAGTCCCTAGCACTTATGATACAGACTATTGAATATGAAATATTGAAAATTGATCTAGGATGATACATATATCTCTCTCTACTCTACTTATTTATTCATTTGATTATGATAAACAATCAACTAAAGTAATCAGAAATTAATCCTCCATAATTTAGACCCCCATGAAAGGAAATTCATGAGTTGGCTAATGCATGCTGATGCTAAACTAAGAGGCCAGGACATAGTAGAACAATTATGTGGTCAAGGTGGGAAAGAATCAAAGAACGAAACTTCAGGACCTGAGAACAGATCTTGAGCACGTGGTTGATAAAACATAGAGGCACAAATTAGCTTAATAACATTTACGGTTGATATTCCATGAATATATAATAAGTAATAAAGGAACAATATCTAGATCCATATTCTCAGCCAAAAAGGGATAATGACCCAGGACAGTATATTTGATAATCTGCATCCAAACATTAATTATAACTTAAATATACATAGATAATATACATAGATAACCTACCTGTAGCCGTGTCTTTATAGTGTCAATTGGATATAAAGCTGTCTCAACAACAACACCAGCTGTACCTCCTGCTATGACACCCTCTACAAAATCCACTGCCAGACAAGTTAGAAACTAAAAACCGGATGCAATAGATATATTCTTAGAATAGATTGTGCATTTAATGTAATCAAAGAATTGGACAACATGAAAAATGAAATGCTCCACTCTTCCTCTCTATCTGTACAAGTCTAAAGGGCAAAAGCTTTTATCATTCCATCTAGTCAAGACCAATGGCTTTACAGTGTTGGTCAGTAGCCAACATGCTTTCTATGACCCCTCAAGCATAACTTAGGAATGAAACAACGAAAAATACTGTTTCTTTTCCTTTTGTTCCAAAAACTCATTGGGCATCTGCTTAATCTTCTGCCAACATGGGATACTGCTTTATCTTCATCCAGTGGCAAAACGGGTATCCTTAGTTATACAAGATTCCTAATCACTTTAAACAGAAATATATCCCAGATTCTGGTCATGCAAATTTTCATTATTGCAGTTTTTTAAGCCTCAATAATTTATAATCCATCAAGCAATGTTATTCAAATTCAACGTGCAACATATATGATCGAGTCTCTCCCTCTCACTCTCTCTCTCTCTCTCTCTGTGTCCCTCACTGGAACAAAATAGTAACTGATTGATAAATTGAAAGAAGATATACCGTGTTTGGTGGCCATGACTCCACCTTTTAAAGTTGCAGTCACTTATGTAAGAACATAATTGTACCATGTACATCAAATTCTTTCAAAATTGAACTTGATTTCATAAATATACATTTTAAATTAGATTCTGTCAACCTATCATCAACTTAGAGATTGAGCTTCAGTATCATTTCTAGTCAACCCCAAAACAATAATAAACCTTGCTACTACTTCTTTAACAAAGATTTTTTAGCATACCAAAGAAAGTACGAATAAAGTCAAATGGCTTTTCTTCTCCCATGTTGACTGATGCAAAAGACTGTCTTCTTTCTAGCTGTGAGTTTCGCATTGTCTTGTTACGAACATCTGCAAAACCATATAACCTTTTAAAAAAGAAGCAACAGAATATAATAAAAGTATCACTTAGCAAACATATATAATAATCCCAATCACATCTTGCGTTAGGCTCATAACAGAAGTATGAGATTAACTGGGAGTTTCCTCAAAAACTGAAGTGGAAGCCAACATCCTTTCCCCAGGCACATACTGACAGAGAAATACAAGTTTAAATCATATGCCTAAAAAAGAATAAGCTTTTGACGATTAAAAGGACTTAAAAAAGAAGAGAGAATAAAAGAACAACAGTCACATTAGATCACTGCAAACTTTTATAAAAAATTATGAAGCCATGTTTTCAAACATGCGAATACAATAGCTATAGTGGAATTAAAAATAAGGGAAATAAACTTGGCAGCTTTCAACTACCAAATATTTCATATTTTACACCCGAAACTAACAAAACTGACACATTACCAAATTCCAACAATGAAATGTGACTAATAATATTTTTTTTTCTAATTCTAGTAACTTCAGATAGATGAAAAATAGGTGATGTGATGTAGTCTTAACCGTCGTTTCTTAAACAAGGTTGTACATTTTACTTTTTGGTATTTTGAGAGTTTAACGTGTTATGTATTAAACAATAACAACGCTATATTATGCCACAAATTACGTAAATTCCCGGAAAACTCATTCAAATAAAACCATACACAATTTGATATTCAAGAAATGGGTTACCTAATGAAGCGACTGAAGAGCTTTTGGCATCGGCGGCTAGCGTAATAGGACCCATTTAAATTTTAGTCTCCAAACTTCACCACCACCACAATTCAAAATAGGCACACCTACAAACCATTATGACTATTATCATTCCATAAAGAAAACGTACAAAAAATTGTCATTCCGGGAATATAAGTTGCAGAACCAATATGAGCAGTAACAAAATCTATTCAGGCAATTATTCAATTTATCTTTGCAAGTCGATTCCAGAGTTGAGATGAAATAAGTAAGGGCGTGTTACATTGTGGTCAGAAGAGGGAGAGAGAGAGAGAGAGAGAGAGAGAGAGAGAGAGAGAGACCAGACAGCAGGGGCGCTGACTGCGTTGTGGACCTTGTGGTAAGAGGCAGAAGGACGAGAAGTATCGTGTCGATGACAGTCTTTCGTTTGGTTGGCTGGTCGCGTCTATACTTGGTAGATTGCAGACTGTAGGCTGTGTAGCCAACTTTGGCCCCTTTTATTCTCGTTAAATACGAGGACGACTTAAATTTTCATACTATCTTACAGCCATCCTTTTTAATTTTCGCAATTACTCCTTAAAACTATCCAGAAATTATAATTAGTACTCTCTATCAAAAACTGGATATAACATATATAATATTTTAATGATAAATATGTGGAACAGTGCTAGTGTGCCGTCGAATTTTGATTACTAGGCTCAAAGCTGGGCATGTCTATTAGTGTAAGTTTTATTTCTCATTTTTTTAACATATTTAAATATTTTAAAAAATTAAAAAATATATCAACATTAGAAATTACTTTTTTAATTATTAAATATAGAAATAAATTTAAAAAATTAAAACACTTGAACTGTCCAAATGAAGAGACAAATTAATGAGATATACTATAATTTTCCAAATATTTAACCATATTTTGCCCTCTTTTAACTATCAGAGGCAACATGGTGACCCTAGAGCCATAAAGAAGACCCAACTACCAAAGGAAGAAGATAAGGGAGAGAATAAATTCTGTAATATAGGCAACATGGTGGGGAACTACTAAACTGGTAATTAGAGATGAAGAAAGTTGGATGGAATATGACATGAATTGCAACTCTAAGAAGCTAGCAACACAAAAGATAGGAGTTTATCATACGAGAGACCCCATCGAAACAAAAGGAACCTGAGACAAAATTAAAGACGCCCTATCCAGTTATCAACCAGGGGGAAACTCAAAAGCTCCATCACAGTCTTAGTGGGGTATCTGTAACAAAGCAACAAAGAAAATGGAAAAGGAAGGCTAGAGGAGTGCTTGGCCCAAATACTATTCTAACTGACATTTCTAATACCCTGCTTCACAAAGGATTAAAAAGGGGATCCCAAAAGGAGAACAAAGATGCAGACTTGGGTATTAAGAAAACTCGCAAGGAGGATGAAAGCGTGGAAGACCAAAAAAATATAGCAGTGGCTGGTTTCCAACTCTGCCAACCCCAATGAGTATCATATTTTGGAATTGTCAAGAGTTTGGGAACCTTCGTGCAATTCGGATTCTTAGGAAGATGACTAAAGATAAGTTCTCCAACTTGATTTTTCTAGTGGAAACCAAGTGCAATCGCTCAATGATGGAGGAAGTGAGAAGAAGTATACAGTTTTGTGGATGTTTTGCTGTTGATTGTATAGGCATAAGTGGAGGCATTGCGCTGCTCTGGAATGAGGATTAGAAGGTCCATATAACAAGTTTCACAAGGTGGCATATATCGGCTTTGATCCAAGAAAGTGAGGGGAGTCAGCAGTGGCAGTTTACTGGGTTCTATGGGCACCCAGAACAAGCAAAAAGGAGAGGGAGTTGGGAACTACTGAAAATTCTCAAACATGTCCACACGATGCCATGGTTGTGTGTAGGGGATTTCAATGAAATTCTACATCAAGGTGAAAAGAAAGGGGGAGCTAGTAAGCCCTATCACCAGATTGAAAAGTTTAGGCAAACGGTAGAAATTTGTGGGCTCAGTGATCTCAAGTACACCAGGCAGCAATTCACATGGGCAAACAACAGACAAGGTAGCAGTTTCACTAAGGAGAGGATTGACAAGCCAATGATGAACGAAGAAGGGCATGGAAAGTTCAACCAAGTTGTTTGCGATGTGCTACCAGTTTTGAAGTCGGATCACTCACCGTTATGCATCATCCTGCACCAGCCGAGAAAATCCATTCAAAAAACTATAGGGTTTTCAGATATGAGGTAGCATGGGAATTAAGAGAAGAGTACAAACAAATTATAGAAGAGGAATAGAAAAGAGTTACAAGGGCAAAGACATAAGCTAAACAATTGCGGGCTAAACTAGAAAACTGTCAAAAAGGCCTTACCAGCTAGGTGCAACAAACCAAAAGAGATGAACAAGAAGACACTAACTGTGGTTTGGCAAGCATCAGCACCCTACAAGACAGTGAAGAGGGAAAGCACATTGAACAAATAAGGATGCTACAACAGAAAATCAAATTGGCATTGGCTGACACTGAATGGAAGTGGAGGCAAAGGGCGAAGCAACATTGGCTTAAAGAAGGCGACAAAAACACACATTTCTTCCACATGCATTCCAGTCAGAGGAGAAAGAATAATAGCATCTCATCAATCACATATTCTAACGGTTGTGTGGTACACAAGCAGACAGAGATTGGCAGATGTTTCTTAGGTCACTTCTCATCCCTCTTTACAACTTCAATGCCTTTTAATATTGTGTCTTATTTGAGTGCTATGAGATCTAGAATTATAAATGAGATGAACGAAAGCCTAATGAAGAATTTCAGTCCAAATGAATTAAGAAATGTTGTTTTCCAGATGAACCCTTTAGGGTCATCAGGATTGGATGGGTTTTTGGTCCAATTTTATCAAAAGAATTGGGAGATTATGGGGGAGAAAACTACAATGTATATATCGAATGTGTTGAACAGTAATGGGTCAGTCAAGGAGATTAATGATACATTTATCACCCTTATCCCAAAAATCAAAAATCCAAAACTAGTGGCAGACTTTAGACCAATAAGCTTGTGTAATGTTTTGTACAAGTTTATCTCCAAAACCTTGGCTAATAGGTTGAAGAGTATCCTTCCATCTATCATTTCTGAAAACCAAGTGCTTTTGTCCCGGGGAGACTAATCTCGGATAATAATCTTATAGCCTATGAGCTATTGCACTCGATGACATTTAGGTTGAAAGGCAAAACTTGTTTTATGGCTTTTAAACTTGATATGAGGAAGGCCTACGATAGGATTGAGTGGCAATTTGTGGAGGCAGTCATGTTAAAGTTTGGTTTCCCTCTCCGCTGGTGTAGGCTGGTCCAGCAATATTTAAACACGGTTTCCTACTCTATTTTGGTAAATGGGAGTCCTCAAGAAGCCTTCCAACCCTTCAGAGGGATACGACAGGGGATCCCCTTTCCCCCAATATATTCATACTTTGTGGTGAAGCCATTCTTCCCTCCTTAATAGAGCAGAACAAAAAGGTGAGCTAACTAGTATCCCTATAAGCCGAGTACCATCTAGAGTGAGCCACTTTTTTTTCGTGGATGATAGCTTATTTTTTTGCCAAGCATCTCATTTTGAGTTGAATAAGGTTCTTGAAATTCTTACTTGTTATGAAAATGCCTTGGGACAAGTGTTAAACAAAAAAAAATCAGCAATGTTTTTTTAGCAAGAACACAAACTTGAGGGTCAAGACACAAATACTCTCCAGAGTAGAAATTAAAGCTACGGGAGCTTTTGAGAAATACCTTGGTCTACCGGCCATCTTAGGTAGGGCCAAGGTGACGGATTTTCACTCACTATTGGATAGAACTTGGCCCGTATCACAAATTTAAAAACAAAGTTTCTGTCGGCAGTAGGAAAAGAAACACTCCTAAAATCTGTCTTGCAAGCAATTCTTATCTACTCCATGTCAATCTTTCTCCTCCCGGATTCTATTCTTAACAAACTGAATTCCCTACTCAAGAAATTTTGGTGGGGGTATAATGAAGACACAATAAAGTTGCAATGGATTTCCTGGAATCAAATTAGTTCAGCAAAATAAGGAGGGTTGGGTTTTTGGGATTTTAAACAAAGCCTTATTAGTCAAAAAAATCTAGAGATTAATCCAAAATCCTTCCTCCCTTGTGTCAAAAGTTCTTAAAAGGAAATAATTCCCCTCTCAGGAGCTGTTAAAGGCAAGACCTTGGCCCAGGTCCATCGTATGCTTGGAGAAGCATTTTTGCAGGGATGGATGTGCTTAAAACTGGTCTCATATGGAGAATTTGGGATGGAAAGAGTGTCAATATATAAATTGAACGATGGATCCCTACATTGTCAAATTGTACAGTGTCAACTCCAAAAGCAAAGGATTGCGAGTATGAAATGGTTTGTAATCTTATTGACCCTGGACTAAAAGATGGTAAGAGAAATTTCTAATGGATTTATTCTTGGAAAAGGAAAGGGAGACAATAAAGAAAATTCCCATAAGCCTGATAAATGGCTCAGACAACCTATACTAGCAGCTAACCACAAATGGTGTTTACTCAATCAAAAGCGGCTATCACCACTAGTACCAAGTTGCAACGGCTTCAGAGGGAGAACCATCTTGTAAACAAAATGAAGAAACAATGTGGAGAAGCTTATGGAAGATGAAAATTCCTTATGCAATCTAAACTTTCATTTGGAGAGCAAGTAATGAAGCCCTGCCTACCTAGCAAATCTGAAAAGAAGAAAGGTGATTGAAGATAGATTATACCCGATTTGCCTACTTGAATTCGAGACATTTGGTCATGTTCTTTGGGGCTGCCCAACAGCCAAAGATGTTTGGAACCAGGGATGCACAAAAATACAAAAGATGTTCATGTAGGCCTATAATTTCCTATGTTAGCAAGACTCTCGAGACAAAAGAAATTGAAGCAGCAGCAATCACTTTCAAAAATATATGGACGAGAAGGAATAATTTTAAACATCTAAAATGTTTCTCTCACCCATCTATTTTATGTCAACAGGCTCAAGAGACCTTAAGGCAATATAAAGAGGCGAATAGACATTTGGAGGATAGTAGAGTAATATACAAACCAAAGAAGTGTAAGGTGGTCCAAACCACCTCCCGAGTTCTTTAAAGCAAATTGGGATGCCACTTACAACCCATCCCAAGACAAATTCGATATTGGAGTGGTAGTCTGGGATCAATAAGGCTAGGTGACAGGGACACTAGGGGCATCAAGACCCACCCCTGGTAGTGTTTTTGAGGCCGAACCCCATGCTCTCCTTCTAGCTGTGATTTTTTGAAAGAGTAGTTCTAGGCTTACATACCGGAAATCCCGAATTGGATCCCGCTTAGTCTAAATCATTTTTTTGTTTATTTATTTATTTTTTTCATCTATTTTTTTAATATTTAAAATATTATAAAAAAAATTCAAAAAATTATAATATTATTAAAAAGTATATTCTTAACTAGTAAGTTAAAAAAATAATAATAGAAAAATAAAAAACTCACAGTCAAGATTCCCAATCCTGTATGTGAGAATAGCATTTCTCTTTTTGTAAAGACCTTGGCTTGAAACAAATGATATTGGAAGGTGACACAGAGAATGTAGTTGATAAACTAAACTTACAACCGCCAAATTTGAGCCTTGGTGCCATGCTAATTGAAGATGCAAGGGCCATTTTATCAGGTTTTGCAATATGGGAAACTATGCACGTTTACCAGAAAGCCAATGGAGCAGCACATCAGCTAAAAAAATTTATTTTATTTTTAACTTTTTTACTTAGTGATTCAAAAAGTGTCTTTTTAATAATATTGTGATTTTTTTTTTTTTAAAAAAAATTAAAATATATATAAGAAAAAAAAAACCTATTACAACTAACGGTAACTCCCAACGGAAGCTAGGAGCAGTGGACGTAGAAGCATCCATATGATAAGATTTTAAGGTCATTCTCTCTCTAGGCGAAAACTCTCAGCCAAAGCGTCGTCTCCATTCAGAGGGTGTGGCTCGTTTTGAAATTGTTTATTGATTTTTTTCGATTATTTTTTTTGTTCTACGAGTATAGCACCGAGATGTGGCGATTTAGTATTGCTTTTTAGCCACCCACCTGTCCCTTACTATTTTCTTACATTCTCACTTCTTCTCACCAATAATTGAGAATTGAGAATTGATACAAATCTCCTTTAATCAATCCAAATTAGTAAAATATAGCACATAACAATCCACTGCAACTTCTTTGCAGTTAGACCAAAACTACTTTAGGCGTCTTGTCTTTCTAGAAAAAGGGTGGGGTCAAGTAGGGGTGTCAAATCGTGTTAACGGATCGTATTTGTGTCGTGTCAGTACATGTATATTATATTATATAGGTCAACCCTAACCTGACCTGTTAAACTTATCGTGTCAAAATCTCAAACCCTAACACGACCCGTTAACATAACGTGTCGTGTCGTGTCGTGTCAACCCGTTATGACCCATTAGTGAATATTACGAAATAAATTAACATGACAAAATATGATACGTTTCAACTTGTTTATGTAAATGTGTTGAATATGCCCAAAATTAACCCGTTTGATTTAATTAAACTTAGTATAATTTTATACAAATGTTAAAACCATAATATTTATAAAAATTATAATACTAACTACAAGTATGAATTATAATCTAACTAAAGAAAATATCAAAATTAAAATTCTAACAATTTTACTTTTAAATGTAAATGTATACTTACAATTTTAATTTTCTTAACGTGTCATAATGTGTCATAGCGGGTTAAAACAGGTTGACCCGCTATCAACTCGTTAAGCAATCGTGTCTTAACGTGTCAACCCGTTTTGACCTGAAACCCATTAAGACTAAACCTTAACCCGCTATTATCGTGTCGTGTTCGTGTTAAATTAACGGATAGTGTAATATATTGCCACCCCTAGGGTCAAGTCATTAATTCTATTTTTTCTTTTTCTTTTCTTGTGTTGTATAAATTGGTTTAGGTAGATTGTTGGGACCTATAATCTTATTGATTCTTGTGTTTTATAACTGTTAAATATATTTATTAGATAATTGATTAGAAAAAAATAGAACCATTTTAAAAAATTATATTTTAAAAAAATATTATTATTTAGAGAAATAGTATTTATAATTTTATTAATCATTGTAAAAAAACGTACGTACTTCTAGGTCATTATGTAAGATTCATAACATATGTACGTACGTATGTCTTTTTTTGAGGAAAAAAGACTGCATTTCATTTCATTTAAGAAAGTATACTAATGAGACCAATAAAATGAGGAAATTCATATTATAAGCCTAACTAAACACTGATTTATAGTATCTACATACGAATATGGTGAATTTTGTTTTAACTTCTAGTCTCTTAAAAGACAACCAACACTAAAGAAAATATGTCCGAGAGAAGGCACGGATAACCAACCTCCATCTTTCGAGGAGAGGAAGGAGATCACTTCCTCCACTCTCCAAATGAGATGGAGGAAATTTAACCCCCTCCCTCCAAAGGAGCGGGGAACAAAAATTAACTTACAAAACAGAACACCAACAAAGCAGGAAAAGAAAAAAACATATGCATAAAAACAAATCGGAGCCCATATACGCAGAAAATAACTCGAAAAAATCAGACACCGCTGCCCAATGGAGGCGTGTGAATGACACGCACCACCTGAGATTGTTCGGCCGATCAAATCGTGGACTGCCGATGTCCCCGAGTCTAGTGCCACCGTGCGTGGCAGATCTAGACCCCTCCATCTGCCGCGTTTAGTTGAGCCACGCAAGATCGGCTACTCGCACGTACAATGAACCGCTGTCTCTTATGGATGGAAACTTTGGCAGCTAGGAAGATCGGCGACTAGTGATCCTCCCTAAGGGGCGTGTGTTGGTGGCTGGTCATCGGAAAACCACGAGACCTCTATCGAAGCTGGGTGTCGAACACACAAAGGAGGGGAGAAATTGGAGAAAAGGAAACCCCCACATCTCTCGAAATAAACCACTTTATCCGCCATCTAACGTACATATTTATACAATAACCTATCTATCTTGATCATGTTCATATTTAGAATCATTTTATTTTGAAAATTATTACTAAAATTCATCTATTTTTAATGCAGCTAGCCTCGATAAAGCTAGCTATCTTTTTTTTCTTTCTTTCTTTCTCCATCTTTCTTTATTTATATTTGGGAAAATATATAAACTTGCTTCAAACTATCACCAATTTGTAATAATTAATTGCAAACGATCTATTTTGACAACCACTTCCAAACTACGTACTAAAAATTTGCTATATATAGAATTTTCTCCTTAAAAACATAATTAAAATTATCTCGAAAAATTATATTTAACAGACAATTTTAGTTTTCCCAAAGATAATATTGTTTTTATTTTAAGCTCTTGTTTTAAAAAATCATTTATCAAGTTTTTTAATACGTCCTTCAAATTTTCTATTCTTTTGTTATAAAATTTCTGAAATTTTGTTCTCAGCTTCTTAATTTCTAAGTTATCTGCAATTGATCCTATAAAAGAATATCTAATTTCAGCAAAATAAAATTTTCTTTTATTGTTTATTAGAGGTTGATCAAAACTAATTTTAACAGTAGTACTGTTTAAATAGTATTGTTAAATATAATCAAAATTAAATTCATTAGAAATATTTTTTAATAGGAAGAACTAGTTCAAGCTCCAAATTAAGTACTCCAATATTCATTAGGAAGAATATAATATGTTATGTAAGGCATATATACTTGACAATTAAAGGGAATGTAGGTTTGGCCAAAACTAAAAATTTGATAGGCCTGGTTATAACGTCTTAGCCTGAAGGGCGGTTATTAAGGTATATATCTTCTATCTAATTTATATACGGAGCGTGCCGCGCGCCTGCTCCAGGACCGCTAGGCAAAATTAATGTGTTTATTTATTTATTTTTATCATTTTAAAATATTTTAAAAAATATATAAAGAAAAATATCAATGCATTAATAATTGTTTTTTAATTATTAAACAAAAAATAAATTAAAAAAATCAAAATACATGAGATGTTAAATTGAAATATTAAATTTGGTAGGCAAAATATTGTTTTCCATTTATACAATACGTACGATTGACTTTTAGAAGTTGTACACTAACTGTATGCCAACTAAGATTAGAAAATCAAGGCTAACGAGCTCGTTGAACCCTTCTTCTAGCGGTTATTTACAGCTGGCTACAAGAAAGGTCTACCCAACATGACCACCCATATTGCAAAAAGGCCTTAGAGATAATCAACCCTGTATGCAGTTTTCTTTATGACATTATAATCTCGTTGCCATCCATTAATATCAGCTGATCATCTTCTTCAACCTCAAGATCCGTTCAAAATCTACAATTTCATATATAACTATAACCATAACTTTAGTACTGCCATAGCACCAATATTCCGAACCAGCTCAAACCATGGCAGGAGCCATGTTCATTTTGAGGAGCTTTTCTGCAATATTGGTGATCTTGTGGAGCTTTTCTGCAATATTGGTGGGCTCAGCTAACCAGACTAACACAGGATCAGTACCCGGCCTAGGTGTAAATTGGGGTTCTCAGGCATCACACCCTTTGTTTCCTGGCATTGTTGTTAATATGCTAAATGACAATGGCATAAAAAAAGTGAAGCTTTTCGACGCTGATGCTTACACCATCAATGCCTTTGCCGGAATGAATATCGAGGTCATGGTCGGTATCCCTAATAGCCAATTGCACGACCTGGCCAGCAGCCCTGATAACGCCAAAGATTGGGTCCAAAAGAATATCACAAGACATATTCGCAATGACGGTGGCGTCGATATAAGGTTATTTCTTTATAATAATTGATGTCAATAAATTTAATTAGAATCAAAATCATGCACATGTTTCAACAAAACATGGACTTAATTTATTTTTAACTAATTAAATTATATGTATATATATGATTAATTTTGTAGGTATGTTGGTGTTGGAAATGAACCATTCTTGACGAGTTACAATGGAAGTTATTTGAAGACTACTTTCCCAGCATTAAAACACATTCAGGAGGCTCTCAATGAGGCTGGCTTTGGAGACAAGATCAAGGCCACGATACCCCTTAATGCTGATGTTTATGAATCCCCCTCAAATATACCATCTGAAGGTAATTTTCGCAAGGATGTTCAGGATCTTATGGTCCAAATAGTGCGTTTCCTGCATGAAAACAAGGCTCCCTTTATGGTCAACATATATCCATTCCTTAGTCTTTTTCAAAACTCCAAATTTCCCATGGATTTTGCTTTCTTTGATGGCGGCTCCCAGCCAATCCAAGACAAAAATATCCAATACACGAACGTGTTTGATGCAAACCTTGATACACTCGTTTGGACGCTAAAAAAGAATGGAGTTGGGGACTTGAAAATCATTGTCGGGGAAGTTGGATGGCCTACTGATGGCGACAAAAATGCCAACCCAAAATTGGCAAAAAGGTTCTACGATGGTTTGTTAAAGAAATTGGCCAACAAAAAGGGAACCCCACTTCGGCCAGAGCCATTACAAGTGTATCTCTTCGGCCTTTTGGACGAGGACATGAAGAGCATTGCACCGGGTGGCTTTGAGCGCCACTGGGGAATTTTTCAATACGACGGGCAACCCAAGTTTGAGATTGATTTCACTGGACAAGGGAAGAACCAGATGCCGACTGGTGCCCATGGAGTGCTATATTTGGACCGTCAATGGTGCGTGTTGAAAAAGGGTAGTGTTAAGAAAATGTCGGAGGTTGGATCTGAAGTTGATTATGCTTGCGCCAACTCTGACTGCACCAGCTTGACATACGGCTCGTCGTGCAACAATTTGGACATGCAAGGAAACGTATCGTATGCTTTTAATATGTATTACCAAATGCAAGACCAAAGCGTTGAGGCATGCAACTTCAATGGCTTAGCTGAGATCGTACAGCAAAATTTCTCTCAAGGAAGTTGCTTGTTTCCCATTCAAATTCAAAGCGCCGGAGAGAGGATTGGAGCAAGTATTTTGGTTGGTTTGTTGTTGATCTTGTTTTCATTGGTATTGTGAGATTTGAGTCAAGATATCATCAGCCGATCACCGGCAAGACGTCGATGAATCTTTTACAATCGCGTCGCGCTGCATTAATCAATATTCTTGTTTTAGTACTGAAAATTATAATATAGCCTTGCATGAATATAAATTGCAATATTATTATCTAATTAAATTAGAACGTATATTAATAGATATAACATATATACTCGCCTAGCTACTAGCAATAATTATTAATTAATATATTTTTCAAAATATTATTATAATAAATGGTAATCATATTATATATAAGCTGTTAACTTTGTTCAGAATTTCATGACCAAGTAGTACTTTGTGAATACCACTATCAGAAAATTATAGAGCAAGGAACCTATAGATCTAGTAAATTATATATATGATCTGCATTAATTATGTGTATTAATTTCTCTGTACAGACCAGCGCGCAATATCAGGCCTAGGACAAACATGATAATTTCGACGTAATCTCGATATAACAAATTGATTTTTTGTGACAGTTTTTGTAAAGTGTCAGAAAACATGGGATAAACAAGATTCATTCGAACATGATACCTCATTAAGTAACTGAACAATTATTGATCAAACATTGAATAATTATAGTTCGATCGGTTTTAAGTTTTTGCATTAAAACCTAACACTACAAGGATCCAGGCCTTTATCGGTGGTGGATTTAGACGTTCATAAGCCCCAAAAATGTTGAGCATCAGTTTTAGCTGCTTTGGAATATGCGCCGGGCAAACGCTGGCATAATCGATTCGCTAAAAAGATTAATCTGCGAACAAAGCTATAACGCCGTGTTTATCTGTTTCATCCCTGGCGAAATCTAGGCGTAGCAGATATGGAAAATAAAGTCGGTATTAAGCATCCCACGTGCATAAAGATGACGCCGAGGATTATATGTAGTGGCGCTGGAGCACCGACGCAGGTAAGCATGAAAACGCCGTAATTAATCACGCCAGCTATTTGCGAATCATGGGCTTTTGCTGCGTTACCTTTATTGCCGCTAATTTCTATTTAGCTAGTATGTGTATGTATGTATATATATATATGATGATGATCATGATACACTGTTTTTGCGGCACTACAAATAATGCCGTGATCTGCACCTTCTCTTTATTTAGTGCCTAATTTTAAATATTTTTGGGTTTTATTGTGTAGGCTTTGCCCACGTATTAATTGAAGAAACATCCCTTTTTCAATAATATATTCTTGTATTAATTAAAAACCATAATTGAGATTAAAACTGTTCATCCAATTCATTAAAAATTTGATTAATAATGTTATATGATTAAAAAAAATCCATCTATTAAATAAAACTGTTGTGTGAAGTTGAAAATACTATTTCCTCATTTAATTGGACTCCAAATTGCAAAATTAAACCATTAATATTCAGCTAATTAACCATACAATGTGTCTGCTAAATTTCACTTAATTCCTGTTGTACCAATAACAATTTAATATATATGTTCTGCACATATGCACGCAACCTGTCCAAGGATCAAATGCACTTGTTGGGGATGTTTTACACATAAAAAGAATAAGCATCCATTGGGTTAATATTGAAGGAATCCATTTATCACAAACATATATAGCATCTTAAAACAAATGCAACTTTTACACAGACAGTACCAGATGGTGCTGAGTCATATTAACGCCGCAACGTATTACTAATTAAACAGGGGGTCGTTAACAATAATATGTCAGTATTTCATACATGCTTTCTTGTAGGGGTGGGTGAGATCTCCTTAATCATAAAATCAACCTCAGACTAAGCCAACTCTTAGCAATCCATTCATGTGCCACCAACAATGAATTCTGAATCATTTCATCAAACAGAGTATCAAAAAATACGACATATGGATTGCAACGTGATATTTCTGCCACCTATACAAAAAGCATGAAAGTTCATCAATTATATGCTACACTAGTATAATATGCTCACCATTTATGACCCAACCAATGTATACAATTATATAAACCAATTCTATTTATTTTTTCTATAATTTTATTGTTAATCGGGCCGAGAGGGATGGGAATGGGAATAAGTTACATTATTGGAATCAACCTAGATTTCTCTACATCTGTAGCAAGCAAGCTAGTACTTCAATTTTTTAGTGGATGCCCTTCTCAATCTCTTGCCAAACCCAAGTATGCTGCAAATGTAAAGGTCACATTTTGACAGCAGCATATTTTTTTGGCCCCATGACAGTATGTTTTCATATGTGTTTACTTGTCCCTTCTTCCAAAAAACCTGCACCTAGGCTATGGTGAAATCCCCCACAAAAAGTGCAGCCATATGTTGGATTAATAATTTTACAATAGTTAGCAAAGTACAAAAATGTTTGAGATTATTTGGTGCCATATTACTAGGAAGCAAACTAGTTGCCATCAATATGCAAAAACTGACATTAATCTAGTTCGAGGTTCAAATCATTTTAATCTTAGCAACCATTCAAAACCATACACCGCTGCTTGATTTAGCTAAGTACACAATATATTCAACCTTGATGAACTGCCAAGTTGTTTTGCATATTCAAACTAGCTGGCATATAAGTGAAAATCAGACCCAACATAGAACTATCACACTAGTATACTATATAAAGTTCTACCCATTTAACAAGTGAGCCTCAACCTGTATAAAGATCCATATCTAAAACCTTTAGCAAACATCCTGTTCAAGAGAATGTTTTTATAGCTAAAGACATGGTAAAATAGAGTCATATACTTACAAGAGTTGCAAGAAAACTCTAAGTATAGCTCCAATACCACAAAAGCTTTTGAGCTAACTAATACCATAATCCACTGAAAGCTCATAAACATAAACATATCAAAATGATCTACTTGTAAAGCAAACCCAAACCAAGAAAACACCAAATCTGAATTTCATGAACATAAACAAAGACAAAACTATACAAAGAGGCAAAGCTGTTACTATTTTTTTTTTTCCTGTGATGTTAATTTATTTTTTGACAATAAACCATGCATTATCTTATATGTGCATGATTGAATTTCATTTGAAGCTACCCCTAATTATAATGTAGTAAATGCTATTTAGAATTTACAAGGGCCAAGAACTCCCCTATATTAAATGGCTACACGAACCATTTAACTACTAGGGCCAGTTACACCTTTAAAGTACTCACAAAAATCTAAAAATACCGCCCTTGTTTAACTTCTTTTCTCTTGAAGAAAAATGATCATAAATGATTCAATTTCTGAATTTAATTTCCAGTCTCTACTAACTACAAACAGGGCATCACCGTTAGAGCATATTATAAAGCACTAATCCAAACCCTATCACTTATAATTGGTCCCTACGAAGATGATAGTTTTCAGTAGGGAAAAAAAATACTAATAACAATAACTCCAACACAGAAAACTGTAATACATCAATAATAAGGTTATCAGTTACCATTCCTATGGTTTACAAGAATTTTCATAAAAATGGTTGTTACTAAAAAAAGATTGATATTGTCCATAGTTTCCTGCAATGAACTTATCATGCTTCTCTTTGATACTATAAACTGTGACCTGCATATGAGTTGCATACCTCTTTGTTAGCCATAACCAAAAAAATCAACTTTAGAATCAAAGACCTAAGGTAACGGTCGGCTAAAATACGCTAAGAAATCAACTCGACAATAGATAAACAAGATAGGTATAACAAATGTGGTAAACTTTAATTTCTTGAACCATAACAAGAAAAATCTTCAAAATAAAGAGAGAAAAGAGAACTCACATGTCCATGGTTAGAGCAAACCTAGGTTTCCATTTCGGGTAGAATCAAAATGTCCAAAAATAGAAATCAAAATTTTGAAGCTTACCTAAAACAAGCGAAGTGCCAGTAAAACATCGGAGATTCCCAAATCCCTTGAAATCAACCATGTTCGCATCACTTGGGATGGACTCTTGTTGAAAATTACTTTCAAGGAGAAGAACCTCGAGAAACTTGCAAGGGGCTCTCGGTGAACCCTAGATCTTCTCCTAATCTTTCCCAACAGCTGATGAACCCTGCATTCAACTACAAGATTAAAACTAGAGAGAGAGAGAGAGAGAGAGAGAGACGAACAGACAGAGGGAAAAAGAGACGAACAAAGAGATAGAGAAAGAGAGAGACACTTGTTAGAAGAGCCGGTGACGGCGCGGTAGCAGCACTGCGTGGGAAGGGGCGGCAGTCCATAGCGTGATCCGAAGAGAGAGAGAGAGATTCGATTTTTAGATTGATCGAGAGAGATTAGAGAGATTAGGGATTTTGGGTGAAGTATTCGATGGGGGATAATCTGCGTGCTAATCCAAGTAATTGAACTTGTTACTGCGCTCCTAAAGTCGCGCTGTTATTGAAGACCTTGTAGCAGTAAATTTAAACGCCACATATAAGAAATATATGTTGCGACGATAAAGTCGCTGCTATAGAGATCCAAGATGTCACTATAGCTAACTAGTTGGGACAGGCGCGCATTAATTCGACTTCGCGCTATTAACTACACGGAGACAAGTTATTTACCGCATGTAGACCACTTATCCCTGCAATTGTTTTCCCCACACTGAAATAAAAGCCGGTGAAACCCACAATTCTTGTAGTGTAAATCACACTCAAACTTATATATATGGATCGAACAATCGGACATACGTAGATATTATATGATAAATATCATGTGACTTTAGAATATTAAACATTATTATTGAAGGGTGGAACACATGTATTTATTGTAGAAGTTAAGAACATGATAAACACATGAAAATGAGTAACAAACAGTACTCTGACATTATTTATTTACTACATGTTCAATTTTTTTTTATTGAAATACTTCCTATTGTTTTACCCTTTGTTGTGCATTAATATTGTTATATAATAAAGAAAATATATGCATAGATAATAAAGAAAAAAAAAAAGGTATTTTTCGGCGACAAGAAGTCGCCGCAAATACTCAAATTCACCGGAATAGCTAATCTCAATAGACCACCAACATCTTGCCAGAAATTTTTGAGCCAAGAAAGTGCATTTTCGGCTATTATTGCAGTCAACAGAAATATTTTATTTATTTATTTGCAGCGACTAATTTTTGTCGCAAATAGTTTAAAATTTTGTCACAAATAGTTTTCCCCACATTCAATAATTTTTTTGGCAATTTTTTCGATTATTTTTTAGTACTAATATCCCTAAACAAATGCATTGGTGCAAAATAATAATTTAAGACTAAAAGCACTTGTAAACTGGTTAAAAAATAAATAATAATTATTAAATTTTTGTAGTTATAATGTGGGAAACAAAAAGGTCAGTTGAACTAGTTTAAATATTTTGTTTGGGTCAAAATATGGTGTGAACATAAAAAACAATAGCGGTGAGATATTATAAGTTTGGCTGAGCACTGGCCTAATGGTACCAATGTGACGACTTCACAAACTCAAATTATTTATTTAATACTTTCAAGATACAAAGCAAAATGCATGGTATATATAAAAGCTAAAATGATAATAAATTGTATTGACCAAGTAAAGTGTCAAACCAAGTTCTAGTGTTTGCAAAAAATAGCATTCGCAATTTAAAACTAAGAATAAACTTAAAGACATAAAACTTTACTCACTACTCTGAAAAAATAACAAGTGTATTGACTACTCTACCGCATCATTTTTATGTGCCTGTAGTCCCAAATGACCTGTAGATTTAACTTGAAGGCCTCTCTAATGTGATCCAACCAAACTTTCATTTTCGTTAATCAGAGAAAACACAAAAAGCTACTTGATGAGTGTCACCACTGAACAAGTGAAGTGTCAAGTTTCTAAACGAATCTGCCCAAATGTTTGCAAGGTTGTCTATAACAGAGAAAAATATACTTGTCCGACTCTGCTAAGAAACACAGAGAAACAAATACTAAGGTGCTGACAAAACAATCGAAAGCAATGTCTTAAAAAAATGAATAGATTATTCTCATTTTTGAAAATTTCAAACATGAACTACTGGATAAGTCCAATGCATAAAGTCCATCCTTTTCTTGTCAGTATTTTCTCATCCAATTTAGTTTGCGAACTAGCTAATCAACCATGTAATCCTTTGAGAGAGGGGGCAGTTGTATTGAAGTTTTTTAAGTGAAGACCTTAAACACTAAACATTAATAAAAATGATAAGACAAAAAGAAAAAAAAAAAGATAGACAACTCTGGGAGCTTAATAATATTGATCAAAAGGACTGGTAGTTGGGCTTTTACAGACAAAATTTGCAGTCAATGACATCTCTAAGAAAGTGAAATCGCTCATAAATATTTATCTTTACCTTTTTCAAATGAAAACTAAGGGCATGGATAACAGAAAAATATTAAAATGCATTTTATTGTTGAAGATGGCCATATTTTCATACTAAGATTTTTTATCACTCCCAAAAGGAGTCAGTATATGCCAGACGTCTAAAAACACTAGAATTAAATCAGGGAACCCCATGGAAGGCCATAGAAGTATAAAAATTTTCTCTTTGTATCTCAACTAGCAGTCCAAATCTACACAAGCTAATCTTTGGCCCATGATGTTAGTCATGTACACTGGGAAGCAAGCAATGCAGCTCAACTACTGGAAAAAACAGGCCAAGATTATTTCATATCAATAATACTTTTGATTACGGCTATGTCTTCTTTTAGCTAAGATTACTTAAAAATTTATGTTGATACATATATAAAAGTACGCTTAGGCATTGCTATTGTATATATTCCGTATACTTGGACTTTTACCTATTCTCTATATCTAGATATTGAACTGAAAGTTAGCTCACAGATGTACAAAACTACATCACTAAAACAAATTTATCTCAAACTACACATGCCCACATCTTCTTGCCCACATCTTCATCATGAATAATTAGAAATTGACAAGAAGATTCCCAAAAACAAAAGATAGGAAAAATCTTACCTTTGATGATGAAATCCTTTGGTTTGGTGTTCTATGTTTCAAAAATCTTAAGTACAAGATCCCCTATAAAATAATCCATCCGAAGTTTATAAGTAAGGTTTGATATATAATGTCAATTCTCCCTCTACATTACCCCCATAAAGGATTAATAATGGTCATCCGAGCTTGAGTAGCGCATGCACACATAATAACTGATAATCAATACTAATGCATTATCATGCACACATAATAACTACAAAATATTGATGGGAAATATTTTGAATGAAAAAATCATACCTTTAGAATAAGGTTTTCGACAGCTAAAAAAGTTTTTTTATGACTTTGGTAAAAGATGATAAAGGAATACTTCAGAAAAAATCTGAGAATATCACATAAAACAACATCAGTGTGTGAGTGGCTCAATCAAAACATTTATTGCTTTGAGGCCATTTTGTGTTCTCTCTTATAATCCCTCCTATAAACATTTATTGCTAAAATTAGATTCTAAGAGCTTCTTAGATTAGCATCATATGTGTGTGTATATATATATATATATATATATTTATTTAAATAAAAGTTGCTCAGTAAAAGAATTAGAATAACAAAAAGAGGGAAAAGTGAGAGACTAGCTAGTGGCCACTCATGGGAATTATGTTAATGAGATTAGTTGCTCCACACATGAGTTCATCGCAAAAATATCCACCTAATAGTACGATCACTCCATGATAATCCATCTGTTTAGTTTTTAATCCCTGAATCTATGAAATGCAACATTGATCTTGTTCTAACCTTATTAAATCATAACAATTAAAGATGGAAAGATTTTGGGGGTTGTAACTACACTAATATCATATTTGTGTAAATGTAAGCATTACTGTCATAATTATCTCTTCTCATCTTGAACATCTTTTAAAGTGGAACAGTATTAATCAACTGCTAATTACTAAGTCATATGAGCGCTCTCACTATTAGCATTTTGAATAATAAGAATTATGCCATATTCAAGTTTTATGCTAAGGCATTCTCCCATGGTTCACTGCCAAAGTTCTATTTTGTCACAAAAGATTGGACCAACTTAAAATTAAAGCAAACTTATTCTACATTCCAGGCGAGTTTGTTCATCGCCAATCCTAGCTTCGACGCATGCTTAATCTAACTAGGCTAGCTTTCAGTGATTGATTGCTGCTCCTATTAAAGCTATTCTCTGCATGCCAACAAAGATTGGTTGGTTTCGCAAGATAGCTCGTCTTTCTGGATTCAAATCAAAATCACGAAAATAGAACAATTAAAACAAGCGCGCATGCAAGTGACCAACAAATTGACGAGATCGACCACAACTAAATTGCATAGATCTAACAAAATTGCCTAGAATCCTTGTTTCCTTTCGACATAGACCTCATATTCAAACTCAGAACACATATATAAAGCAACAAATTCTATGAAATCTTAGTTCGCGCACTTCAGCATTCACATATACTAGATTGAAGAAAAGGATTTCGTTTCCAAAAAATTTTGAGCTCAGTCCAAACGATCTCGGTCAAAAGATCTTGAGATCAGTCCAAACGATCTCAGTGATCCCCATTGCTATATGAGAGAGAGAGAGAGGGAGAGATAAAGAAAGAAAGAGAGAAACTCATCGGCGTCGGCGATAACACAGCGGTCGGCAGTGATCGGAAACCCCGTTGAAATCCCAAGAGAGAGGGGGAGGAGGGAAATGGGGAAGGGGGGAAAATAAATAGGGGGGTTATTTCCGAAAGTGTGGTAAATTTTGCAAGCTTATTTCTAGCGAACAAAAATCGCCAAAGAGCCACAAGATTTTTACGAAATGAAAATTACACGCTATTTGCAACGATTTTGGTGATGCTGGAAACACAAAGTAGCCCAAGCTGCTACTTTTTCTTGTAGTGAAGACTTGGATTGATAGAAATGACGAAGAGAAAAAAAAAACTAGCTATTACATATTTTTTCCATAAAAATAAAAATTGTATAGCATATACATACCAAATAATTTTCATATATATGGGACCGATTATATGAAAGGAAATAATTATATTTGTGCGTAGATGACTAGAGAGCATCTATATATGCATATAGATAACATGCGTGCGCGCATGCATCCTAAATGCATCCTAAAAGCACTCTCAATAATTTTTGTAAAATACAAATTTATGTAAAATATAAAAAAAAAAATGGCCAAAAGTTCCTTCCAATGGATCATCTATTCAATTTTTATTTGAGAGGTGCTACATACAATCTAAATTTTTAGACTTCTTTGTAATCCAAATTAGAAATAGACAAAAATATCCTCACATTTATCATATTTTGACCAAAACACCCCTAAGCAAGCAAACAGAAAAAAATAGAAAACAAACCCAGTGCACAACCTAATCTTCATCCGAGCACGGAAAGAGATTGGAGAACTTCTTGGCAAGGAATTGCGAGACCCATCTCGTGGTTGAAGCCAAACTCTTCTTCAGCTTGTTGAAATAGGCTCTGGAACTCAAGACAAGTCAATAATGTTAAAAACGTAAGAGATCTCAAATATTTACGAAATCTGTCTAGGAATCAAGTCTATTGCTTCTTTACTTGATTTTTTTTAATTTTTTTTTATAGAAGCTTCTTTACCTGGATTGATCGCACAGAAAAGTAGCAAAGATTTGCAAATATTACTTCAGAACCTGAAAAAATACATCATTAGCAAGATGGAAAAAAAAAGTGCCAAGTGATAAAAACTATGATGAATTAAGACTCAAAAACGATTCATAATAGTATAAAGTATACTAAAAAAAATCCATGGTGGGTAGTTTTTACCAAGTCTTTTCTTGGGGGGGGTTTATTCACCTAATTGTTTACAAAATGTTCTGATATTTTTTGGGTTCTTGTTTTTGTACAATAACTTGAAAGCTTATGTCTGGAAGAAGAAGCCGACTGGAATTGTAATCTTCTCCTTGACTGCTCTATTTTCTCAGAGGCACGGAATAATCAAAGGGAGGAAGGAAATGTCAATATCAAATGATGGCTACGGTGACGACAAGAGGACGGCGTTTCATCAAAGACCCATGGTTGCTCTAGCAATCTTCTCCTCAAAGGCATGGAATAATCTATGACAAGTTCACCCCCTTCTGAAATGATCCGTTTCACCTGTATGTAAATGAAACGTAGCCATTTAGGCATGTATTGCAGTCCACATCTGTGGAATGCAACAAGTATTATTCTTTTTATTTTACACAGTTAGCTACAATAAATCCTCTACATACTGTAGAGGTTACTTATAATCATTCGTCTAAATAATTTGTATTATTTCTTTATCATTTCATCCTCTTTTTCTTTTTATCTTATTTTTATTTTAACACAATTGAGAGTTCGCTCTTTTTATCTTATTTTCATTTTATCCTCTTACCATGCATGTAGCAAGTTCTTTTTATTATTCATCATTTCAAACGCATATATTTCATTTTCTTCTAAAAAATATCTTGGAAATATTTTTAAACCACTTCATATTTTGATTTTATTTTCAATTTTTATTTAGCTTATATATTTTTGTTTGACGTGAATATGACTAAATTATTTTACATTATATATAAAGACAAATGGCAAATATAAAAAATATAGATATATTGGTAGAAAGGAAATATTTAAAAAGAATATTTAAATGACATAGAGAAAAAATAGATAATCTCATAGATGACATATTATAAAAGTCAATATGTAAAATAGAAAAAAATGGGTTTTAGTGATGTATTTTAAAGGATAAAAATGAAGAATTCATTGGGAGTGCTCTGACATCATTGAATCAACCCCTGAAGTTCTTGTACGTCTTCCCATTGGATGAAAATATTTCAATGTGGGTTGTGGACGGTGCCAGCTCTACTAGGAACCATGCACGAGCCATGACATTGAAGGTGATCATGATCTTACTTGTCATTTACCTACGGCACTCTGCCATGCCACCATAACATGTTGTGGAAGATGAAAATCAGAATGCAGTTTGTAACACCTCAATTTTTTGCCTCGATTAAAATATAAATCGAAACATCCAGACAAGTAATACAAGGCTACTCATCCTACATAAATGTAAAGACTAGCATGCATGCATCTAAGCTTATTAATTAAATGTAATGCGAAACACATCGAAAATAGGTAATTCTCCAATATATGCAAATAGATCTAACTCTTGCCTAAATAGATCACATAGCATAGTAAAACTATAACCTTCATAATTTACATTTACAAAAACAAATTGTATCCAAAGCTTACATAACCCAGTGAGTTTTCTTAAAACAAAATATCGTATCCCACCATCATCCAGTAGTCTTACTATTCCACTTGATCACTTATATGAAAGATCATTCCAACAGGAGATGAGTATTCTATAGGACCTTCAGGACACCTCAGAATCTCCTGTGCTGTCTGAGTCTCATTGCGATTTATCTAATCCTGCAACAACATCATGGAATGATAGATAAAACTTAAAAGAGTGAGATTTTCAAGAAATCTCAGTAAGTACACAGTTAACGAAATAAAGCATAGCTTACATCAGACATTATCATACATAGCAATGATCACCGACATATGACTTATGAAAATGCTTTACTTATACATGTCGATTGCTACTCTTCCCATACAAACTTAGACCCATCATCTTATACTTATGACTTATACTTTTCTTCTTATTTTTTATCCATAATGGGCGTTACGTATCGCCGTCCCCATCGAAACTTACTTACTGCATATCCTCGATAGGTATTATGTATCGCCGTCTCTGTCGGGTCTTACATATCTCTTATTCTTGATGGACGTTACGTATCACTGTCCCCATCATATATAACTCATCAGTTATCCGAGCGTTATGTATCGTCGTCCCGTTGTAATGAGTCTCGTGTCAATTTTCTAGGCGTTACGTATCGTCGTCCCCATCATGACACAGAACATACTTAACATAGCGGGCGTTACGTATCGCCGTCCCCGCTAGTCATGTCATACTTACAGGCGTTACGTCTCGCCGTTCTCGTTGTAATACGACTCTTACTTATCATCGACAGGCATTACGTATTGCTGTCCCCGTCGTTGCATAATTCTTGTTTTACGACAGGCGTTACCTATCGCCGTCCCTGTCGGCACGTCAGTCATACGGGCGTTACGTATCGCCATCCCCGTCATGATGTAACTAACTTATCCATAACTCTTATTCTTAGTTGTTCCTTTCTTATTATTAAGAATATTTCTTATTCTCTTAATTACATATCATGCACATTTTCTTAAAACCTACCACAGAATGGAAAATGCATGTACTCTTAAATCTTATGCCGTATGCACCTTCAATACAACATATATCACATTAAACATAAAATTATTCTTTATTGAATCATCCACTTTTATCCAATGAAAAATTCTGAATTTAAGCAAACAAGGTATCTCGCTCGAGCAGGATGTCGAGCGAGCATCAAGCGAAATCTCGGGTTGTCTCTCGCTCGAGCAAGATATCGAGCGAGAGTCGAGCGAAATCTCAAGTTATCATTCGCTTGAGCAGGATATCGAGCGAGGTCAAGCGAAGGGTTCAGATTGTTCTTCTCTCGATCCATAGGTTGAGCGAGGGTCAAGTGAGATCACGGCTTATAGGGTTTTTCAATTTAAAACATGCAATATTTTCACATAAATCTTATTTTTACTTATTGAAACATCAATCCATGTTCTTCTAATTTTCTTAGTATTTTACCATAACAAAATCTCATCCAAAACACAATAGATTTCAATTACATCGTATAAGCAAGGTTTAAGCTGGAACCAACAATAAACATGATTTCATTATCAATTTACTTATTTTATGCTAAGATTAGGTTAAATTGTATACTTACAAGTTCTCCAAGACTTGCTAGAAATAATTAGACCAGCCCTTACAATATTTCCCTCAAGGTCACTTACTTAGCTCACTTAGGTGATGTTTGGAGGTTTAGGGACTTGAGGAGGGTTTTTCTTTGGTGTTCTTCAAATGGAATGTGTGCTTTGCTTCCAAAGAGAGTTAGAAGACTCTCAAATGTCTATTTATAGTGAAATGGTCGACCAACATAAAGGAAAGAAGAGGTGAAGGGGAAAGGGGTATAACCAGTTACTTATTGGGTGCATGAGGTGTCCATCCTCCAAAATCTCATGATTAAGTTTAGCCCCCCCTCCCTCCTTAAGATCTTAGGCTTGGCAGTAAAATCTTTATCCAATGGCTAATATTAAGTCATTTTAGTCAGCCAAAATTGATCAATGGTTGAGAAGGGAGCTAATGAGATAAGGCATGAGGTGGCACTCACCTAACCATGCATGAACCAAACCATTCCAGCCCTCTTCTGGTATGCCACGCCTCGCAGCCCCTCTCCTATCCAATTTGTCACATGTTACACTTTCTAATACACCACTTGACATGTTCTAGAAGGCCATTTTGAGATTTGGTTGGGATAACTTTGGTTTGTAACTTACTTAGTTAGACTTGGACAGATTTATGCAGATTTCTGCCTCTCATGTTTGTTTCATGTCTTTGGGCTAACTAGAGCTTCTAGATCACTTTATCTCTTCATGACACATACTCCTACACATGTCAAGACTTCAAAAAAATTGATAGCCAATCATAATTTTCTTCACATGGCCGAATATAGGACAATTCATTTAAGTTGGTTACCAGTTGAACTCAACCCAGGGTCGTCCACTTCACACCATATTTAGTTATTGATACGTTCCTTATCTTTAAAAACCCAAAACATAAAAGTTTTAGATCTACTTCTTAAGGTTCTATAGGAAATGGAATAACTTCATTTGGAATTCATATGACCAATTTATGATTTTTCCACTAAGCGTTGACAAGTCAGTTTGAGAACACCAATCCGGGCACACCAATTGTTTGATAGATAATCCTTCTTATTTCACACAAAATCTACTAAATAAATCTTCTCATTTGACATATTTCTACATACTTGTCAAGATTTTAGGATAATTTAAAAAATAATCCAAAGACTTAATCTTATCCAAAGTCCTTAGTCAACTTCAAAGTCAATGTCTATCTATCTCCAATCCAGATCTACCACTTTAATCTCAATTTTTTATTTTCTTAAGTTCATATCTCTTAAAAATCAAAACATAAAAGTTGTATATATTCCTCTTAGCTTTCCATAGCCTCTTGAATCACTCAAATCCGATATCAAATGAGCAAGTTATGACTGTTATATCAAAATACGTTAAATCTCTCCATGTATCTTGCTCGAGCCAGATATCAAGCGAGAGTCGAGCCAAGTCTCGGTCTAAATCTTGCTCGAGCGAAACGTCAAACGAGAATCAAGCGAGATCTTGGGTTAGACACTTTTTCCACATAAAACAAGCCACCATTGTACCCAATTCTACTTCTAACCTTCCAACATACATTTATAAATCTTTTCTTTATTATACTTATTCCTTATTTGATCAATCTACAATGATCATGCCACATATAAAAATTAAACGGATATTTAAAAATCTGGATTATCACAACAACTGGAAGTCAAACTCTAATTAAGCAATTGACCGAGTCTAATAGCTTATAAATACCTACTCAGATTCTAATTGGATAGCTCCCCTGACGACAAACCTTAACTTCCACTAGAGGTTTTCTTCTCTACTTTGGCAACATCTTAATTTTCTGGAGTTCTAAGAAACATACAAATTTGGCTCACTCAAACACGGAAGTTGAATATCGTGCTATTGCTAATGCAACTGCTGAATTAATCTAGGTTCAGTCACTTTTTCATGAACTTGATTTTCCTTTAACAATTGCTCCCAGTCTTTGATGTGACAATGTTAGAGCAATTTATCTCACATCCAACCCCATCTTTCATGCTCGTACCAAGCACGTTGAATTGAATTTTCATTTCGTAGTATGGGAACATGTCTCTCAAAGGCATCTACTTGTTAGCTTAATCTCTAGCAAAGACCAGCTAGCAGATCTCCTTACAAGGCTATTATCTGCTACTCATTTAACTTTCCTTCGTGACAAGCTTCACATAGTTCAAGCCTCGTTATGCTTGAGGGGGCGTGCAGAAGATCATGAAGATCAAGATACACATATCTCGGATGTAAAAGATAAAGCTGGAAGTCAACCTCCTAGTAAGCAACCTATCAAGTCTAACAAGCTCAACGATAAATTCTTAGATGATACAAATCCTATTGTAACCACGTGATAAATCATTGGATAAAGTTGTACATGTAATATGCATTATCATCTATAACAAAGTACTTTAAAAATACAAGTACTCCCATGCACATTCAGTGAGTGGGGAACATTAATTCATAGTGGAAATCTATTAATCTTTACATGCAACTTTCTAAAAAAGGCGATTAAAGAGTTCTAGTAGTGGCAAACCAGATTCTTCATGTTGGTGGTTGTGTAATCTCTCCCTATCATTGCTCGAAAGTCATGAACATAGTTAGGATCAAAACTTATTATCCTTGAAATCATCAAATGGTGCAATGCCACCATTAACATTTATAAACGGCTCATTAGTATATGTAGTACTCGTAGACGCCAAACTTAATTGTTTATGATTCACCTAGCCCTATGGTAGACTCTACATCAATTGTCTAACAGATTTGCAAGAGCTCAACAATCATGTTTGTTGAAATGATTAGTACTTGCACTTCTTGTATAGTAATTGTGTGCAAATCTTTCTCAACATGTGGCATATGTTGCATCTTTATGTAGAATTCTAGAACCATTTTCTAGTAGATTGATCATCTATAGTGCATCATATTAATTACCTCCATCCTATGCTAAGGGAGATAGATAATGATTTAGGCCTCATTTAGATAATGAAATAAAATGAGATGATCTATAAATAGTAGTGAAATAGTTTATAAATAGTAGTGAAATAGTTTGAGTTAATATATTTTATGAGGTTTTGGAAAATGAGAGAGAAAAAATTGTATAAAAATATTATAAAATTAAAATATTATTATAATATAATTTTTATTTTAAAATTTGAAAAAGTTGAATTATTTTCTGTGTTTTGTTTAGAAGTTTGAAAACACTGTAATGATTATGTAATTATTATATGAAAAAGTTGAATATTTGAAATTAAAAAATATTTGTGTTTGTGGTGTTTAGATATTAAAATGAGATGAGATGAGTTGGATGGATTTTGCTATCGAAACTAGGCCTTAAATTAATTACCGTCACAAATTTTCTCCCTTTTGGTGAGTAGAGTTCATTCATATGAAGTTGCATGAACTCTCTCTTAATTTTGGCCAAAATGTAGATGTCCTGTAGATTACATGTTTAATTTAACTTCTTTTCTCTTACAAAGAAAAAAAAAACGATATTTGTGGATATATTCACTATAAGTGACATGCATATGTTACAATTGCAAAATGTTTGAAAGAAAATTGCAATGAGTATTTTTTAAACATAATTAAAAAGGGTTTGGAAATGAAAATCTCACTATGCATGGATGGATGATGATGTGGAAGTACAGAAAACGTTATTGATTGTGTAGACAACAAAGACCATAGACCTAAATTGTTTGCATCCTTTCTTAACTTTTTCACAATCATTGAACTCATCTCTCAACTTCACAACTGTTTGGTTAGCAGAAATCTCCTATAATAAATGATGGTCAATCAAGGGTTGTTAGTAGAGGAAGGAGTTGTGATTGTGAGTTAGAGAAGACAAAAGGAGAAGGAACCCTAACACACAAGAGGAACTTCAACTGAAGAGGGTACTAGTACCCCAGCAATTGACTAGTAGCTGAACTCGAGGGATGTGGTGTGGCCTCGCGTTGCTAATAGGCCAATGGTCTTATTATGTTTCCTTTATTTCATCATTTCTTTACTCAAAGTTGTATAAGTATGTAAGTAGGCCTTGGGGCCTTTTAGTACTTGTGATCATATAAAGTAGGGTCGTAGCCTGAACATCGTTAATTTTTCCTTGCAAGCACATGTTAGTTAAGCTCATGGTGATAGTTAGTGTCTGTTTGGCACGTCAGTCTTATTTGTATGCCTAGAAAAAAAATGGAAAGTTATTTGTAAAATATCTGAAATTTTAAAATTTTCTCGTCTTTCTTACTTTTTTTTGGAGGCATTCCCCTTGAAGAAAGCTACTATCCGTTTCACTTTTATTTATTAATTCTGTTATGTTACAAAGTGATATTGGAGACATCATTTTCTATACATCATTAGTATTACAAGTATGGTAGAAGGTTACAAGATTAAAACAACAATAATATGAATTCAATGCCCTAAAAGAATCAAATGATGTGTTGGAGACTAAGGTGCTTGCTCTGAAAAGGTAATCTGATAGCATAGTATAACAATTGGCAGCCTTAATAATAGAGATGCACAAGAAGAACTAGAACAGTAGCCATGTAAAATCAACATCTGATGTGCAACCTAGAGAGGGACCTATCATGCCTTAACGCATGGGAGAAATACAACTTAGAAATATCAAACTAGACTTCCTAGTCTTCTATGGTAAAAATCTTGTAGGTTGGATTTATAAAGTGCATCATCTTTTTACTTTTCATAATACACTGTCACAACATCGTTTAAGACTAGTTTCCCTTGACGTGAAGGGTAAGGCCTCTATTAGAGCCTTGTTGATGAGATTTGGGCCTAATGCCTATAATGACCTTATGAAATCCCTTACCATGTTAAGACAAGTAGAGGAGTACAAAGTTAGGTTTGAGACCTTGTCTAACAGGCTAAGGGGTTTGTTTGATAGCTACAATCTCAATTGTTTCCTTAATGACTTTAGCGATGACATTTGTTTACTTATTAGGATGTTCAATCCTTTGCAACTTAATTTCAACCTATAGCAACTAAGGTTACAAACTCGTGCAATTGGGGTTTTAGGTTTGCAAAAGGTTTTCTATTTGCGATGGGTTTTCAATCTATCAAAATTTTTGTGTTGAGTTTTGTTATTCATCATCCTTACATACCACACACCATATTTATTTTTATTTTTTAATTTTATTCTTCCTAATTAATTGAATTATTCTATTCATCATCCATACACAACACATTTGATAAAAGAAAAAAAATTAAAAATTAAAAAGAATTACTTGTATTGTGTGGATGATGAGTAGATTTTATTTTTGTATTAATTTTTCTACGTCAGCGTACTAGGGAGGGTGTGCGAGGTGTGTTAAAAACAAGAATAATTCTACTTATTATTCTCACACATCGCATCACACTACATTTAATTTATTTTACTTCTTAATTTTTTTATAACAAATATGTGATGTATGGATGATAAGTAGAACAACTTTTAGTTTAACAACAATAAATTAAAATTAAAATAAAAAATAATTTGAAATATATAAAGACATTTGTAGTATGTAATGATAAGTAGTATTCTTCTAAAGAAAAATGCTATATGTCTTGAGTATTTATCTCAGTAATTTCTTCCAATACTAATTTTTTTTTTAATTTTCTATTTTAGTAATTAAAAAAGTATTTTTTTAGTGAAAATCATGATTTTTTAATTTTTTTCAAATATATGAAAAATAATATATATATATATATTTTTATCGGGACAAAGTACTCATGCAATAGCATTGCTTTTGCCTCTTCCTCTAAGAGTACTCCCAGTGACCCTCTATTTTTTTCTTCAAAATACACTACCACAATTTACATTTTCTATTTTACTTACTCATTTTTACAATTTGTCATCCATTAACTAATCTATTTTTTATTTATATCTTTTAAAAATTCATATTTTTTCCTTTTTATTTATTTCAATATTTATTTAAAATAATCAAAGCTCTAGCAAATCAAAACCGAAAATCAAAACTAGTCCGTTGAATATCCTTCATCTTCGTTTGTCTTTCCCAAAGCCTAAACCCTAGAAAATCAAAACCAGTCCCCGAAATCCTTCGTCTTCGTCTTCCCCATGCCTAAACCCTAGAAAATACACCCAGTCGAAAATGGTTTTGTCTTCATCTTCCCCCTCGACTAACCCTAGCTCTCGACAACAAAATCCTAAAAAATCAAAATCACCCATAATAGGAAAAAGTATTTTACCTTCCCTATTAGGATGGCTTTAAGAGCACTCATAATAGACCCTTTAATTTTCTTAAAAAAATACATTATCAAAACTCAATTTTACAATCTGTCATCCATCAATTAATTTATTTTATTTTTATATCATCTAAATATCCTTATTATATTTTTTGTAAATATTTTCTCAATTTTCTCATATATTTTAATATTTTAAATATTTTCCATCTTCAATATCTTCATCATCTAAATCAGTAAAACCCCCAATATCCAAACGGCGCGTTTAGTACAATTACAACTGATATCTGCCGTTTATCCATCATTTGCCATAATGCGACGCCGTTTAAGCTAACAAGGAAGCTGCCGTTTATCTTAAGTGCAACGAAATGCGATGCCGTTTAACCTAAAATATCCAGCCGGTGCGTTTTCTCAATTGATTAAAACACGGGCAACCTTCCTTTTCTCAATTGATTTTCTTGCGATTTGAGATTTGGAGGAAGCTGATTTGGGGTTGAAATGAGAAAAAAAAAACTGAGGGATGGGGAAACGGTGCCGTAGGGAAGAGGAATTAGTAAACAAGGTTCGCCTTCGTGAATAGTAGCACACTACATGTAGCGGTTGAGGATGAAATACTGTAGCTGAAGTCAAAATAGCTCTTGAAATAGAGTGTCCGTTGGAGCTAAGTTTTGAGGGAAGAACTTCTAATTTTGCCTTTACATGTAAAATACCTATGCCATTGTGAGTGCTCTAAAAACAAAGGCTTCTGTGGTGCTTTTATGAGTTTCTGCCGGCGCAACTGGTGTTTGATCACTGTTCTGTGAGAGCTAGATAGAAGGCTTTCCTTTTCTTTTCTTTTCTTTTTTCCCTTTTTTCTTTTTGTCTGTTTTTCTTTGGAGTTGTGATGGCAAACAGCAAGTACGAGTATGTGAAGTCATTCGAGGTTGAAGACGAGGTCATGCTGCCCAATTTGGTCGTTGTTCGAATCGATGGCCGTGATTTTCGAAGGTAAAGCAGCTTACTCGGTCTCCATGCGTTAGGGCAATTTATAGTCTTGTGCTGCCATGGTTTTTTAACCATTTGGTCTAAAAAGTGACGCTAAACTAGATATTGGAATCAACATATAATAACATGCCCAATGTGGACACTATACACACGATTCACTGGCTACCCGCATACCGTTTCGTGCCGTCTCTGCAATAAATTAGGAATTCTGATACTACGGATGCAGGAATGCTTAATGGAATTCAGGTTTTTAATTATGTGATAGGTTTTCGGAAGTTCATGAGTTTGAAAAGCCAGATGATGAAAGAGCTTTGAATTTGATGAACTCGTGTGCAACTGCCATTTTGGAGGAGTATCCTGACATAGCATTCTCCTATGGATTCAGTGATGAGTACAGGTAGTAAATTTTGCTAGTTATAGTGTTTTCTCTAAATGCATCACTCTCTTGTTATCTGCCTACGACATTAGAATATGATATTATTAACTTCCATATGGGAAGCTTCATGGTTTATCGGTGATGTGAGTTGCAGTTTTGTTTTCAAGCAGACATCCAAGTTCTACCAGCGGCGAGCAAGGTTTTTAATCTGAACTTACTTCTTTATCTTCTGTTGTCTTCCCCGCACCTTTTATGGTCATTGGTGTGTGTAAAATATCATTTGTGGGGGGTTGTGATCTCAGAGTGTGACTAGAAAGGCCTTTTGCCTGAAAGTTTTAACTTGTGCAAACAGCCCCTAAGAAAAGAGTACACTATTATCAGTGTATGACAAAAAATATAGCATTCAAGGAACATAGATTCAAGCTAAAGAGAGACACAACTAAAGCAAAACATTACAAGAATCCCGATCCCTTACAAGGTTATGCACCCAAAAACAAAGAGTATTAAAGAAAAAATCCGAGTTCCCCCAATGTTCATTTAAGGTCTTTGAAGCATCTCCCTCCCTCCAGCAATCTGCATTTCCTCCACTACCCACAAAATCGTTCCAGCTTGCCAAGAGTCCACTACACGCAATGGCATTACCCAAACAGTACCAGCCTTATGAAATATTTCATTCCACAAAGCTGTCACTACTTCGCAATGAAGAAAAAGATGATTAATAGACTTGCTGTTCTTTTTGCAAATGTAGCACCAATCAATAACAAATAATCCTCTTTTCCTTAGATTATTTGTAGTTAAGATCTTCTCAAGAGAGACCAACCAGCAGAAGAAAGCAACTTTTCTAGGAACTTTAGATTTCAAGAGATTAACTTCCAAGGAAATGTAGAAACTCCATGACAATTTAGTACTTTGTAATAAGATCTCACAGAAAATTGGGAATTAGGTTCATGCAACCATGGCAATCTATCTTCCCTACAGTGGTCTATCTTAAAATTATATAGTCTTGCATAAAAATCAGCAGCTTCACTAAGTTCCCAATCTTGTATGTCTCTATTGAATTCCACATTCCAAAGCAGCCAATCATTAGAAATCTGGAAATAATCAGCTATAGCAGCACCTTTTACTTTTGCAATCCTAAAGAGATTAGGATAAAGAGACTTGAGAGCTGAATGCCCACACCATGCGTCATGCCACATTTTTTTGCAAGTTCAATATAAGATCCTAATTGTGTATTTATTCTTAGTGTTTACTTGCCATCTAAATTTGACTCCAACTCTGCAGCAAGCTACTATCTCTCATTGTCTCCTTATTCTCTTCTGTATACGTTACCAAATGGAAAGAATTCTTCCCTGAGAAGAAGTTGAAATATCCTCCATCATATCATTCGCGTGTAATAAGTTGTGCGTCAATAGAAGTTCTTCAAGCATATCTTGCATGGAGACAAAATTATTGTAAGTTCTCAACCACTGGTGTTAAATATCATTTCAACAATTATTTCTGAAATGAGTTTCTTGTTTGGATTTAGTTTTAACTACTTCTGAGACTTTGGAGAAAACCGACAACATGTTTAAGTCTTCCTATTCACATTCATCTTTTTCTTTTACAGGTCATCTCAATAACCTGCATGATACTTGTCTCTGGATGTTGGTTAAAGGTGGAGAGACTGAAAATAAAGCACACGAGCTTTTAAAGGTGCTAATGTTCAGTTTTTATGAATCTGTTTTCATATGTTTTTGCATGCATATAACTATAAAAAATGCTTTACATGCATACTTGTCAAAAGAACATATGCATTTTACGTGTAAATTAGTTTGTGTGAAAAGGTTTGCTAGCTTTTGGATTTCCAAGATTAAACAGAACATTTTTTTAACTTTTATTTCCATTGTTTTAAATGACTTTATGTATCATCATTTTTTTTATGTACTTTAGACTTCGGGAATTTCACTGTGATATCCTTCAAAAAGTCCAATTTCCTGTCTAAGTAGATTTAACCTTTAATTCATGTATCTTTGCTTTGATTCTTGTCCAGCACTTTTTATCCAAAGAAATTTTTTGCTTTCCAAAGTTGGCATGCATAGTGACTTAAAAAAATCCCCTGTTTATTCATAGTTGTGTTGTATCTCTAAACTGTCAGGGCACCCAAAAGCAACAGAAAAATGAGTTGCTTTTTCAAAAGTTTCACATCAATTACAAGAACCTTCCTGCCATGTACCGTCAAGGATCCTGCATTTTCAAAACAAAGGTAATCATGTATTGATATGGAGTTATCTTATTGACCTAGCTCAAATGGTCCCCCTTCCCTCTGTAAGAACAATGTGGAGGGTGAATTAGTAGGTTTGTGGTGCAAGTGTCACTTGCCATTCTATATCTAACATTTGGTTGGTTAGTGGTGACTACATTGTAAATTTAAGCTTGTTAAAAATATATTGTAAATTACATATCAATATATATATATATATATATATATGGTAAATTTATCTTGTTTTCTCTGGCAAATTTCATAAATCTCAAGATTATCAAACCCCTGGTAATATTTTATAATAAGTGTTGAAAGAGACATTGGACCCTTATACTACATTGTAGTTTTTTAAAATTAAGGTACCATTTCATTTGTTTCTTTTCTCAAGATTTTTTTTTTGATAAGTTTATTTTCTCAAGATTATTAATGAAACTTATCTCATTGTCAAAAAAAGGTGACATCAAATAAAAAAAAAGGTGACATTTTGTCGAAAAAAAAATGGTGACATTTTACTTGTTTACTTATATAAAAAAAATGGTGTCATTTTTTCTGCATACACTGGCTATTATGGCATTTGTGTTTTTTCAATAATATGTTTCATCAGTTACAAAAAAAAGGTCTCATAATTGTGTCAAATTGAAAGTTATATTACCGGATTAATTGGAATAAAACTTCTGTACTTTTTGATGAGACAACTGAATGATTAGAGTTTGGGACATGTAACTGTACAGAAGTTCTAATATTGTTGCTAATGTTACTGGGTTTATGCCTTCTATTATTTGATGTGATTAAACCTTAAGGCCCTAAGCTTAAGCCCCTAAATGAGGCAAGTACCAAGTCTAATGGGGTATTTGAACACTAAGGATTTGATTCAGTTTGGTATTGAATTAATCCTAAGTTACAAATAAACTTATTTGGTTTGAGTTTATATGCAATTTTTCTAGACTCATAGTAACAAGTATGGTTTTTGAGAAATATAAGATTCCTAGAAACTGGAAACTAGTCGTGCGACTCGTGGCTTGTCCAGTTCAAGGTTGGTTTGTCAAACATGCCTTTATGCGTCATTCACATTTCATGCTTCAATAGATTTTTTATTTTATTTTATTTATGATAGAAGTTTGCTTGGACAAGTTGGCTGGATTTTGTAGTTGGTGGGACATGTCCTAGTGCATTGGGGGAGGTTTCCATGTTATTAGGTTCCCTAGTGAAAGGTAAGGTCTCGCTTGCTTCTGGCTTACAATGGAGGAGTTTCAGTTTTTATTTTCGAGAAAAAATCTTACTGATCTTTGGGGTAACTTCAGACAGTTTTCTAATGGGGACAACCCCTCTTGGTCCAGAATCGACCAATTCTATATCTCTCCAGAATGGAAGGTATTATTACCTGAAGTATCCTAGTGGAAACTACCAAGTCTTTGCCCAAGTGATTCTCTTATACTGCTAAATTGTTGTCACTGTCAAGGGGTAAACGATATCTCTAGTGTGAAAATAAGTGGTTAAATTCATAAGGTTTTGTAGATAGGATTGAGGAGTGGTGGAATTTTTATTGCTTTCAAGGCACCCTGACTTTTGCATTCAAGAGTAAACTAAAGGCCTTCATAGCATGCTTAGCAGCTTGGAACAAGCAAACTTTTGGAGATGTAGGTAGATAGAAAATGCTTCTTGTGAATGAGCTTAGTGATTTTGTTTTGGGTGCTAATGCATGTTTAGAAAATTGATTGTGTTCTTTGTAAGCTAGGTATGGAAAAGATGTTTGGTCATGTGAATTGGGATTTCCTTCTCTACATGCTTGGGAGATGTGGCTTTGAGGAGAAGTGGTGCACATGGATTGCCATTGCGTTTCTACTGCTTGGTTTTCAATTTTAGTTAATGGTACTCCATGTGGTTTCTTCCACAGCTCTTGTGGTTTAAGACAAAGGGACCTCTTTATCTCCCTTCCTATTTGTTATTATCATGGAGGCAGGCATTGGGTAGAATGATGGAGGCTGTTTGGGTGGGTGTTTTTTGGGGGGGGTGGAGGATTATTTCCGATTTCTTGCTGGGAAATGCCTTTAATGGGACCATCACACTTACTCACATTCTTTGTGCAGATGATACTCTGGTTTTTTGTGATGTGGATCGTGATCAAATTCAAGCCTTAAGGGCTGTGTTATTATGTTTCGAAGCTGTTTTGGGCCTTAAGGTGAGTATGGGTAAGTCGGAAATGGTTCCAGTGGGGGAGGTTCGGAATATAAATTGTTTGGTGAACTTTTTGGCTGTAAGGTTGCTTCTTTACCAATGAAATCATTAGGCTTTCCATTGGGTGCGTCTTTTGAGGCTAAGGTTATTTGGAATGGGGTGGTTGAGAAGATTGGGAAACGTTGGCTGCTTGGAAGCAGTTGTATTTATCAAAAGGAGGTAGAATTACCTTAATCAAAAGTATACTTGCCAATCTTCCAACGTACTTTCTCTCTTTATTTCCATTGCTTACAGGGGTGGCTAACTAGATCGAGAAGTTATTTCATACAATTATGTGGGGTGGCATGGGCGGGCAAACTAAACTCCATCTTGTTAGTTGGAATAAAGTTTGTGCTCCTGTCTCAAATGGAGGGCTCCATTGGGGGTTTGTAATTTGTGAATGTTAAATAAGGCTTTGTTGGCGAATGGTTGTGGATATATCAATCGGCAGGGGAGTCGTCATGGGGCGAGGTGATTGATTGAAAATATGGGTGCAACTAGGGGGGTTGGTGCTCTAAGGAGGTTGGGGGGCTTATGGTGTGAGCCTTTTTGAAGTTCATTAGAAAGGGGTGGAAGAGTTTTGTTAACTATGTTAGCTATGATGTTGGAGAGGGTTCTAGGATCCGTTTTTGGTTTTATTTTGGTGTGGAGATCGGGCCCTTAACAGGGTGTTCCCGTCGTCCTGACTATTTTCTGTATGGTTTCTGATGGGCACGCCTCTGTTTCTAATTTGTTAGTTCGTTCTAATGGTTCTTTGCAGTGGGATGTTTGTTTAATTAGAGATGCAGCTGATTGGTAACTTGATGGTGTTTCAGATTTTGTCAGCTTCTTATATTCCCTGGGAATAGGGCATTAAGAGAGAGATAAGAAGTTGGGAAGTAAAAAAGTTCACGGTTCGTTCATGTTATAAGGTGTTGAATGTTCAGCATGGCCCCTCTTTTCCTTGGAAGTGCATTTGGAAGACTCACATGCCTTCCAAAGTTGCTTTTTATGGACAGCCTCACTTGGGAGCATTTTGACAATGGATAATTTGAGAAAGCGTGGCATTTTTGTTATGGAGTGGTGTTTCATGTGCAAGAAGCATGGGGAACCCGTGGATCACTTTTGCATTGTGAGGTCGCTAAGGCCTTGTGGGATGAAGTTTTTAGCAGAGTTGGGTCAGCTTGGGTGATGCCTTTGAGAGTGGTGGATCGTCTTGTGTGTTAGAATGGGTTATATGGTAACTCTCAAGTGGCTGCAGTGTGGAAGATGGTTCATTTGTGTCTTATGTGGTGCATTTAGTTGGAAAGGAATGAGCAGTGTTTTAATGATAAGGAGCGCACCTTTGTGGAAATCTGGATTTTTTTTGTGTACCTCTTATTGCAATGGTTTTCTGCTTTAGAGCTTAATGGAGCTTCTGCTCATGACTTTTTGTTTTCATTTTCTGTTTTCTAGAATGTACTTAGGTGTTTTCTTTTGTATACGTCCTGTGTACATGTGCTTTGCCTATTTTGTTCATATTAATAAAAAAAGGGAGAGTGATATTAAGAAGGAGACAGTAACTCTCACCATATTCCAACTGTGCCAAATATGTTATAAAAATATCAAGGTCCTTTCCCATTTAGATTTTGTATTTCCACTTAAGATCAACAGATTTAAAGTAGCTGTACTCATTCATGTAAACAAGGACACTCTCCCTGAAATGGCTGGCTTGATGGCCACTGTCTATGTTAGGAACTTAGGGGAACCCAAGTCATTGTAAAGTTGTTTACTGTAGGTTAATATACAATTTTTTCTATTGTAGTCAACAGTAAACCACTTTCTAGGCTAAGATTTCTATTTTTCTATTTCTAATAAATGCTGATGTTACCCTAACTGGTGTTACTTCTTGGATGTCAAACATCTAACTAGTGCCACTTTGAAGTCTATGCTAGAATCTTCACACTGCCTCAGAAATGGTTCTTGATAATCCTTATGATCACAAACATGGACTAGGGGCTTTGATTTTCATAAGTCAATTGAGCTATTCCCTCTTTGGGATATTGAAACATGTAGAATCATTTTCATATAGTTCTTGTCCGTCAGGTTATTTTCCGTATTTTTACTTGTTGAAAATGTAAGCTACTTGATTTCTGATTATTTTAATTTTTTGTCAAGAAACTGAGCCATTTGAATCGATTTCTTTTAGCCATCTGATCATATAAATTGTCATTTAACTGTTATGTTTAAGTTTCCTCATTCTATGGAAAACTCATCTTTGTTATCCTATGATATCTGAACTATTAGTGGTTGGCTCTCCAAATGTTTCATTTATAGCTGATAAATATTAGGACCTGAAATAATGAATCAAGTTCTCTATAAAATCCAAGGCATGTATTTCCAGCCTGCTAGACTGCTAGTGACCTGGCTATAAGTGTCTTCAACTAATAACTACAGATCTACAGATTGTTTTGCTCTTCATTATGTTCATGTGAGTGGTATGTCATTTGCATTTGGTTGGCAGTGATAAAAGTAGATTTTCAATTCGGACCAAAATGTGTACATTATCCCTTATTGCTCTTTTCTACATTGCCTTGTATGTGGCTTCTAACATGCCAAGCCGTTCTCTTTCTGACCTTGTTTAGGTGGAAGAAAATGTCAAGTGCAATGAGAATGGTGCACCTATTAAAAGACTTAGGACAAAGGCTAGAATTGTCCATGACGAGAATATAGCTGGAAGAAGCTTTTGGAACGAACATCCAAGTCTTCTGAAGGAGGTGGGTGGTTTTATGGAGGATGTGGACAAAATAAAACTGGAGTATGTTAGGTTCTTCCAATTTGAGAACAAATTGATGCCATCTACGTGGATTGTAATTAGAATCGATGGCTGCCATTTTCACAGGTAAAGTTGAAATATGCATAGAAACATAGCCCACTGTTGCTAGAATTGGGCCAGACAATTTCTTTTCCCTTTCTTGATTCTGATTGTTTCTTATCAAATGAAGTCGGAATCATTGTAGGGTAGGCTCAGTTTCCAAAATATTAGAGAACCCTGTTCACTGTATGCTTAATTATGCTAATAAATACATGAAGACCATTAGGCATTCAACCATGCACTGATAACATGGAACCTCACCAAGGCAGGGCCCTTCGGACCCACTCCTTGGTGTAAACTCCAGATAAAAAAAAAGGTTCAGATGCACAACCTTACTTGTCAAAATTGGGTATCAAATAATCCAGGAGAGCTCTTAGTGTGGAATTGAACTAAGATATGTGAGTTGAAATCTCATCTCAAATCCGCCCTTCGACCACTAGGTTGAACCTTGATGTGGAAGCTTTCACAATTTAGGGCACATGCAAAAGTGCTGATATGTCTTATAGTCATTTGTTGTTACAAGTATAATACAGCTTGTAGAATAGAACAGGTGTGAAAATTTTGGGTCATTCAAAATCCTACTTAATGGAAATCCTACTTTATGGAAACGTCTAATCAATTAAAATGAATGAAAATTGAAAGATAATTTCCAATGGAGGTAGTTTTCTCTTAAAAGAAAAATTATAGAGATTTCCTGCTGACCTCTATGTTTCCCAATCTTGCAATGCATGGGATTTTGTTGCTTGGTTCCCGCTAAGATACTGCAAATGAAGCTCAGGATCAGTTCTGTATTGTGGTAGATTTTCTGAAGTTCATCAATTTGAGAAGCCGAACGACAAACAAGCTCTGAACCTTATGAATTCATGTGCAGTGGCTGTGTTACAAGAGATTCCAGATATAATATTTGCCTATGGTGTCAGTGATGAGTACAGGTATGGCATTTTTTATGTTTTATGGTTCTAGACTCGATATTTCTACCTGTTTCTAATCATATTGTTGGTGTTATCCAGCTTCGTTTTTAAGAAGGATTCTCATTTCTATCAACGTCAAGCAAGGTATTTCTCCTATCTTCATTCTTTTAGCTCCAAACAATGTATTCATATAGAATTTGTGGGATACTTATAAAAAAATATAGTATTTATGGGATAATATCCTGTTGGGATGTATGAAGGAGTGCTCTCTCCTTGCCTGTTTTGTAACTTGTGATGCCTATGTGGAGAAATTTGAATGTTCAATTTTCCTGTGGGAGACTTCTAGTATCTGAGGATTTAGTATTAAAATCACTTCTATGATCACCTTTGCAGTGAAATAGTGTCTGTCACTGTATCATTCTTCTCTTCCATGTACGTAATGAAGTGGAAAGAATTCTTTCCACTGAAAGAATTGAAGTACCCTCCTTCTTTTGATGGACGTGCCGTATGCTATCCATCAGATGAGATTCTTCGAGACTATCTAGCATGGAGACAAGTTGATTGTGAGTATTAAGTGCATTTTACAATATATGATAACATCGATAATGATATTAAGGTAGCGGAAAAAACACTGGGGAGAAGAAGACCTTGAACTTTTGGTTTTTTAACCTGTAAAACCAAATTACTGAGTTTTACAGACAGTGTAAACTTGTTCTCTCAATTAGGGCATGGTTGTTAACTCCGTGGACATGTTGCAGGCCACATCAATAATCAGTATAATACTTGTTTCTGGATGCTTGTAAACAAGAAAGGAAAAAGCAAAAGTGAAGCTCAAGATTATCTGAAGGTGTGTGCTAAGATCTGTTCACCCTCTCCAAGGATTGTTCCTTCAGTCTTATTAGATTACTTCTTTTATTTGTGCTTGTTCTTTAGTTTTTTTTGTCTTTTCCTTCTCTTCTTATGATGTGTATTCTTGTTCTAATGGAACTCTTTATGCTGCGTAAGTAGATCATATATTTGCTGTATTTAGACGTAATCCTCCACCAGTAATTTAGAGCAAGGGGCTCCACTGTGTGAGAGAGCAAATTGTTGACATATGATCATCATTTCAAACTCTTTTTGGAGAGTTTATTGTTTGTCTCTTCTCCACTGTAAGTTAATCCCTCACTGAAGATTTTGTTTTAGTGCTCAGAGCTTGCAGATTTAAACCTTCTACAAGCAGTTAAAAGGTTGATTTTCCAGTGCCTTGTGGTTTAAGCTTCTTTATTTGCAAACATTACACAACATTTTCCCTTTGTTTAATACATGTTGCTTGCATATACCGTAGCAGTGACTCCTAAAAGCATGTATGCATACACATAAAATCTGTCACAATCATGCTGATTTCCCCCATTGGGAGAAATATTTAAGAAAGATTCATTGAATCCTAGTTGGATTTTTGAGTTTTGAGGATCATGTCCTGTAACTTTCTATGGTGTGGTCTATCAAACACTCGTGGATGATAGACTACTAAATTATACTGTCCTTGGCATTTTATATCTTTCATGAACTTCTACTCATTTAATCATTTTATTTATCTGCTTCTGTTATGAATTTTTTGCTGTTGTCTTAAGGTCATAGGAGCTCTCCCCTGGTACCTGGTACCCTCTCAAGTACATGGATGGTTGCCTATTCTGTCGTTGTTACCTTTTATTTATTTATTTATTATATGCTCATGTACTTTCTCAATTCCATTTACTTACACTATTTGATATATGCTCATGCTATATTTTATTCTTCAGTTTGTGATATTTATAAAAATGTAAATTTCGTCTGTATCATTTTGAAATCTATGATATAGTGAGAGAAGGTATCCATATGAGTATCGGCTGTTAATGTTGCTGTCGAAATGTCAATTTTCCAGGGGACTCAAGCAAGAGAGAAAAATGAACTACTTATCAAGGAATTCTATATTGAGTACAATGAATTAGAACCCATGTTCCGCCAAGGTTCCTTGGCTTTCTGGGAGAAGGTAATCTTTATCTCCTTATCAGAGGTGAATTCTTCATAGTACTTTCAATGCATTTTCTCCCAGAGTATCTTCAACTTGTATCACAGTCCACTAAGAGATGGTGCACTGTGACAATTTGGGATGCATGATGGTATGTGGAGATGAGTTGGTTCAAGTTGTGTTAGATGCTCAATCACCTAGACCGATCACCTCAGCCTGGTTTTTGAGCTCACCTGGTCAATGCTTATATGTTTGAAGGTGATGCCACTCTAGGACTGAGTTTGTAATAATGGTGAACACTCTTGAGAAAATGCGGACTCCATTGTGTTTGCATAAAATGGTTAAATAATTTCTAGACGTGGCTGATAATTGGACCTTCCAAATTAATCCACATGTAGAAAGCCTTGCCATGTGTGTAAGCATGCCATTTGGCATTTAACCTGAGTAGTTAATGATGGTTGTTCTCTATCATCACTTGTTCCATTTTATTCAGAAGCTTACAATATTCTTCTCAGGTCCTTATTTAGGTAGATATATCTCGTTTTGCTTGTGAGCAAACCAGCACTCCATACATATTTGCTTGTGATTGTATTGGAAAATGACGAAAAAGATAAATAATTGTCATATAAAAACACTTGAAATTTAAAGAAAACCCCCCCAAAACTCAAATGTATGGTACCAAAATATCCTTTATTCAGATATGACCACCAGGGAATGTTGATAGCTGAGGTAAGAAAGTTGGGACAAACTGTTTGGTTGGCTTATTTCAACCTCAATGGTTGTGTTTTACAACAACCTTTGTGCCAGTCATTTTCCAATTTTCCTTCGTAGTTTATCTGATTATAGTTTTGTATGCAGGAAGACATAACTTTAGCAGATGAGAATGGAGCATCCGTTGCAAATTCTCACAATAAAGTTACTGTGGAACATTGCGACATAATCAAGCCGAATTTTTGGGAAGCACACTCAAGCATCCTGGGGGATATGGTACCAAAATTTTGAGAGTATTTGGTTCACAGTTTTCTTACCAACACAAATCTCCTGAAAACGTTCATTTGCCATTATCTTGTATTCCCAGTTCATATGAGGTTGCCATGCATCGGCTTTTCTATGTACTGGGAAAGTTGGAAGTTGACAATATCACCGAGAGGAACTTCTCATACGCAGTTGGGCAACGTAATGTTGTGTGGTTTTAAGTTGCAAGAGCTTGGACGTCTGAGGTGATGGTTCCTGAATATAATATATTTTAACCGAGAGTTTAGACATCTGTGATTACCATCTGACAATTGAATTTTGTAGATACTTGTGCAGATTTATTTAGTTTGATGGCCCCGGGATATACCATATTTTAACTGATAGTTTCATTAGGAATTGTGAATTGCTGTCTTCATTTTTATTATGCAAATTTCAACCATCATATTTATTCTACACATCTCCAGAGCAGAAATTAAAGCCAGTTGATCTTCAAGTTCTAGGGAGATCTTATACAGTGGGCAGTGCTTGTTATTCCAGATTCATAGAATTGTTATATTCTTTTGAGTAGATCATAAAAATTGTGATTAATGAGTCTCAATATCTGATATTCACTTATATTCAGGAGTAAAGACAACAATGTTCCTACCAAAATTTGATCGTGCAACAGATCGTTACAATGGCCATGTAAAATTTCCTTCCATTTACACGTGCTACGCTCACTGAGATTGCCATTAATCCATATGATGATTTCCCATTTTACACCTATGTCATAGGCAAAAATAACAAAGCCAAACGTAACTGAACATATTTACCTCATTGAAGCAAATAGATTAAAAAATGTTGACAGCAGAAAATGGATTTTTTCCATATTTTGACGATCTAGCACTGATCTACAGAATTCGGTTGGCTAAGCTACCACAAGTCTAAGAACAAATCTTACACAGGCCCGTTTCTGATCATTTACTTTGATCATAAAATGTACAGTCCACCCTCTGGAATTCCAAATGGGGAGAACATATAGATGAACAATTATACCCTATACAGCTCCCAATCTCTAATTTCAAGCTCTCTGGAGCAAAAAACAATGCCCTCCTCCCCATATCATTTCGGCATCCGCCATCTGAACTAACTAGAACTGCCCCAGATCCACATAAGACTGTCTTGCAATTCGACCAGACCCACTATTTTAAAACAAAACCAACTAAGATCATCCGCTACAACAACAGTTTGTCCAAAACTCATTTGAAACAAACCCCATTACCAAGACTCTAATGTAGAACATCCCGGGTATGTATGTTTGCTGACCAAACTATTACAAAGCAAAACCATTCGCACATGCCAACTACTTTGCATGCGAACACAATATTCTATGCACATAAATGCTATCAGCCATACTCGCAGTGTGCAAGAAAAAAAAGTGAATGGTTTTATTCTTAGTATTCCAAAAAATAAAGTGTGCACAGTTTACTTATATGAGAACTCAGCATTAAACTCTTTTTTTAAACCGCTCTTGAGATTTGGCTTTTGCTGCCAACACGACATCATCCACAAATCCCCTTTGTGGAAATTCTTCAGGCACAAGAGCTCGATATGTTTCGAACTGTTCGGCAGCTTCCTTCTCTTTATCCTGCAGGCTGTATATAACTCCCTGTCACAAAATAAAGACACCATTGTAATTGCAGTAAACGCCAGGCACTGTAAAGGCATCAAAATAGAGGATAAGGTTTTTAGAGCAATACCAAATTGATTTTATTTATTTTTTTGATCAGTAATACCAAATTGGTGTTATATCCTAAAATGAATTATTCTTCCTTTAAATCATAAAGTCCATAGAATTAATTTTACCAATTCAACAAAGACAATGGACATTGTGGTTGGGCATTGATAGATGGTTGTTCCTTAATGGTAAATCTTTTCAAAAGAACTATAACAAGAACAAAGCCCCTGCAACCAAAGGTCTTGTAACATCCTGACCCAAAATTTAGAACAATTTTTTTATTTCCTTTATTATTATTAATTATTAATTTATTATTATTTCTTTTATTTCTAGATTTTATTTATTATTATTCTATAATTATTATTATTATTTTAAATTGTGTTTCAAGATAAGTTTTAAGATATATTTTTTTTAAGTGCTAATATTTGATTTAAGTTTTTCTTATCTAGCCGCGTATTGATATGTTAAATTTCTATTTAAGTGGTTTTCAAATCAAATTTATAGTTAAGACACTTCAAATTTTTTTTTTTGACAGGTAATCAAAAGGATTTCATTAATATAAAAAGGCTAAGCCCAGGTATACCGGAGGTGTACTTGTGAAAACTTAGTAAGTGTTACAAAGAAGAAAGTAGATCATGGATACTAAGTCCTTTACAAGTAATAGATCCCGCCCAAGAAAGCAAAGTCTTATAAAAAAAAATAATGAGCTCCTTCATAGATCTCTCACAATCTTTGAAGTTCCTTACATTTCTCTCTCTCCATAAGCACCAACACATACAAATAGAGACCATACGCCATATAGCCGCCACCTGTGGATTACCTCGAAGATCTCTCAAACTGGCTAAAAAATCCACCAAATGAAGCGGCATAACCATGATTAGCCAAGTCTGGTGAAAAAGTCATCCCACAACTTCTTGGCCACCTCGCAGTGGAGGAGTAAATGATCAACTGATTCCCCGTATTTTTTGCACATACAGTACCAATCTATCACAACTATACGGCGTTTCCTCATGTTGTCCATGGTAAAGATCTTGTCCAGGGTTGCTGTCCACACAAAAAAAGCCGCTCTCAATGGCGCTTTTATTTGCCAAATACTCTTCCATGGGAATCTGGGTAGTCCGGGAGTAGAAAGGACATGATAGTAAGAACTGACTGAGAAGATACCTTTCTCAAAGTGTCTCCATAGCAACTTATCCCCCGTACCTCCAGGGATGTTAAAAGGAGTATAAAGATGCAAAAAATTCCAAAAAAATCTCCATCTCCCAATCTTGGACATCCCTCACAAACTCAATATTCCATTGAGGGGTACCAGTTGAGTGGACCACAAGATATGCAATCAATGCATCCTTTTCTCGCCATCCTTTTCTCTGGCGAGATCAAAGATAATAGGGAAGGAGTCTTTGAGGGTAGTGCCTCCACACTACTTGTCATGCCAAAATCTGACCTGTGAACCATCCCCTACCAAAAGATATTCTTGGTTCCTGAAAGACTCCCATTTTTTCCTTACGAACTTCCACAAGCCCACCCCATGTATGCCTTGGACGTCATTCGAACACCAACCACCCCAGGACACACCATATTTGGAATCTATTACCGACTTCCAAAGCGTCTCCCCTTCATTTTGATACCTCCACAACCATTTACCTAATAGAGTTTGATTGAATTTTACCAATTGACGAATCCCCAAGCCTTTCCCAGATATTGGAGTGCACACTGCTGGCTACTTAACCAAATGAAATTTGAACTCCTCTCCCATTCCACTCCACAAGAAGTCTCTCTGTAACTTCTCAATGCGATTAACTACCTTTGTGGGAAGTGGGAATAGAGACATATAGTAGGTAGGTAGGTTTGAAAGGGTGCTTTTAATCAATGTCGGCTTTCCCCCTTTAGATAAATATAACCTCTTCCAAGAGGCCAATCTACGCTCTATCTTCTCAATCACCCCATTCCAAATCCTTTCGGATTTAAAAGAGGCTCCCAATGGTAGACCAAGATAAGTGAGGGGTAAAGAAAATACCTGACAACCAAAGAAAGTGGCCAAAAACTCTGCATCTTGAACGACCCCCACTGGCACTAGTGTAGACTTTGAAAGATTTGACTCTCAGGCCTGATACGGCTTCAAAGCATAGTAGAAGCCCCCTCAAGGCTTGAATGTGTCCGAGGTGTGCACCACAAAAAATGAGCGTATCGTCAGTAAATAAAAGATGGGAGATGGAAAGCGCCCTATTCCCAACCGGAAAGCCATGAAGTAATCCCGCATCCACCAATCTCTCAAGCATTTTACTTAGTGCTTCCATAATAAATAAGAAGAGAAACGGAAATAGAGGGTCACCCTGTCTCAAACCACGTGAGGAATTGAAGAAACCCACCGGCGAGCCCTTTACCAAGATGGAGAACCAAACTGACGAGATACAGAATTCAACCCATTTCTGCCATTTGTCCCCAAAGCCACATCTTGAAAGAAGATCTAGCAAGAACCGCCAATTGACATGGTCATAGACTTTTTCCATGTCCAATTTGCAAATCAAACCGGGTACTTGAGATTTGAGGTGACCGTCAACAATTTCATTGGCAATGAGGACGGAGTCTAGGATTTGTCTACCTTTAACAAAGCCATTCTAGGGCTTCAAGATGAGCTTGTCCACCATCACACTTAATCTGTTTGCAAGCACTTTGGATAGGATCTTGTAAACCCTATTCACAAGGTTGATGGGGCGATAGTCCCTAACATCCACGGACCCCATCTTTTTAGGGATGAGAGCTATAAATGTAGAATTAATGCTCTTTTCAAACCTCGAATTGGCATGAAAGTCATGAAATACATGCATGAGATCCTCCTTGATCACCTCCCAACAGGTTTGAAAGAAGCCCATAGAGAAACTATCTGGCCCCGGGGCCTTGTCACTAGACATTCCTCTGATTACTTTACAAACAAACCTCCTCCTCCATGAATGGTCTTTCTAACTAGCCTGCAGTCTGAGGATCTAACACTGAAAAAGATAGGCCATCCACCTTTGGTCGCCAACTGTGCTCTTCAGGTAAGAGTTGTTGATAATATTGTTCCAAGTAATTCTTGATAACTGTCTGACCTGTTGAAGCCACCCCATCTACCATTAGGGTGTCTAAGGTATTGTACTTCTTATGAGAATTAGCCACCTTATGGAAGAATTTTGTGCACTTATCCCCCTCTTTAAGCCAGAGTGCCCTAGATTTCTGATGCCATGAGATCTCCTCCAATAGGATAACTCTCTCAAGCTCAGCAATTTCCTGATCCTTATGAGTTGTCTCCATAACAAAAAGAGTTCTCACCTCCTCTTCGCCCTCCATTGCCTAGAGTTCCTCTACAAGAGAGCGTCTCTATTGGTACACATTGCCAAAGACTTGTTAGTTCCATTGCTTCAAATCTTACTTTAAAGCTTTCAGTTTCTTTGCCATAATGTAGCTAGGACATCTTTCGAAATTATAGGAGGTCCACCATGCTCTAACTCTGTCAACAAAACCATCAGATTTAAGCCACATATTTTCAAATTTAAAGTACATTTTACCGCCTTGAGTCCCTCCACAATCTAGAATGATTGGAAAGTGATCAAAACATAAGCGGGGTAGTCTTTTTAGCATGGTGTTCGGAAAGTGTGATTCTCATTCAAGGGAAAGCAGGAATTTATCAATCCGCGACCAAGAAGGGTGTTCACGGTTGTTAGACCACGTGAAGGTACCTCCCAATAGAGGGATGTCCGTAAGATCTTGTTCTGCAATGAAATCAGAAAACTCACTCATGGGCCTAGAGATATGAGAGGCACCCGACCTTTCACTTGGAAAGCAAGTTATATTGAAGTCACCCCCAATACAACTGGGTAGCTCCCACTAGGCAAGAAAACCAGCCAATTCATCCCACAAAAATCTTCTATCCAGATCTATGTTAGGTCCATAAACCCTAGCGAAAGCCCACTTAAAACCATCCACCACATTCACAAAAGAACATGCAACCATAGACTCTCCCACGCACTCATCCACCCTTTTGACCACCCTTGTGTCATACATTAGTAAGATTCCCCCAGAAGCACTTCTTGAGGGGAAGACCACCCAACATGTTGTCCTCTCCAAAGACTTCGAATTAGTTGAGTAGTAATAACTTCTAACTTGGTTTCATGGAGGCAAATAACATTCCCCTTCCATTGTCTAAGTAAATTCCTGATTTGGAGCCACTTATTAAAGTCATGTAGCCCCCTAACATTCCATGAGATTATTTTTGGCTTCATGGACCAGCTAACTTGCCCCTCCCTTTAAAACGCTCCCGACTAGAGCTCTTTTCACCTCCATCATCATTCATGTCCCAAGTAAGTCTTTTCAACTCACGATCCTTCTTTTTTGCTGAGAAAGTGGACTGATCATCAATGGATTGTGCGTGCGCAGCCTCTGTAGCAGTAAGAAGTGCTAGAAATTCGGCTTCAAAACCCAAATAAGAAATTCCAACAATATTTTTATATTCCATGCAGTCTGAATAACCCAATTTGATTGATTGAGATGGAGGGAATTAAGGGGAGTTGGATCACCTCCTTGATTTGTTTCAAAAACCACCAACACTCCTTATTTAGCTGGAACAGGCGACAAAGAATCAAGACCAGCTGCCACCGACGGTGGGTTTCAACTGCAAAGCATACTCCAACTTCAAAACTCTTATCACTTAACTCAAATACTTAACCGTATTCTCTCGAAAATTTCCAAATTCAAATACGTGTTTAATTTCAAACTCTAGATCAAACACATAAGCTCCTTCCCCTACATGCACGTCTATTGCATTATGGTCTCTTAGGCATCTATAAATACGTGCATGCATGTAGAAACAAGCCACCAGACCACTCTCGTCGACCCTGCACACATCAAACACCCTCACAGTCATCTCTTCCAGCCTTCAGACCCACACAGCAACCCGCCACCCTCCACAAACCAAGAACACATGGAAACCTCATGGCCTCCTCTCTCCCTCCATCGATACCTCCCCTCTCAACCACTGTGAAGTGTCAATACTGCCCACAAAGTCAGCCCCGTAACCACCGTGAGCAACCACCATGTCACCGAAAACACCCCTGTTTCTATTCACCAAAAACAGAGCACCAACCTTCCTCCACATCGAGCCACTACTTTCCCCCAACCGAGGCCCTATTCTCATCGAAGCACCACCCTTGATGCCAGAAAACGCCGATCAGCCTATCATTGTCGAACCTGAGCCATTCCAGTAAACCAATGGTTGGAGTCTTCCTTCTCTCTATTTGCTTCGGTAGTCAGCTTCTCCTTCCTAACTCTCTTTCATTCTGTTGCCCCACCTTGCCCACCTTGTCCAGTGGTGTCACCGACCACTCCCAACCACCCTTGTGCTGCCGCGCGTCAGTTTTCATCTCGGTGAGTCCCTCTGCATCACACGGCTTCCTCTGAACTATTCCTTCCCGTAAGCATGCATCTCCTTTTATTTGTTTCTGATTTCCCACATGTCCCTCACATAAACTCGCATATTACCTTCATGCCCTTTTAGCCAAGCCCTTGCTTTTCTTTCTAAGACTTTTGCATTACAAAAAAACCTTGAATAGGCCCTTTGGCCCCTTTTCGATCTAGCGTTTTCATTTTAAACACAGTGGGCCTAGTTTTCTTAAATAAAATTGTTGGATCAATTCTTTAATATTTTATAAATTATTCTTGGGCTTTCCTATTATTTTAAAAAGGGTTATTAAATATTTTAAAGTATATTTTTAGTTTATTATTAATTTTCTTTATTTATGATTACAATTTTCACGACACATTTTTAGAAGATTAGTAACGATTAGTATCTCGTATAAGTTACAAGCTACGACGTGAAATTAGGACGTAACGCTAAGATGCAAGTAGCATGATCATACTTTTTACGCATATACGGTAAACATGTTTTATAAAAATATTATGTATGTATGGCCATCATTTGGAAGCACCTTTTTATGTATCTAAATAATTAAAATTTATGAAAACCCATGCATGATTTATGAAAAGGTTTATGCATTAAAAATATTTATGAAATGTCATGATTTTATACATTAAAATCATTTATGAAGTCATGATTTTCTGAGAGAAAACGCATAAAATTATTTATGAAAGATCATATGAATTTATGTGAGGAAGCATGCATATATGTTACAAAAGTATGTGATTTCTTTTGAAATCTATGTTATGATACGTATACAAGTATGATAAGATATGTAAGCGGCTTATTTATTATATGAAGTCAGTACTTATGTATGGGTATATTGCATTACCAGGTTGTATATGCTGGTAGTGCACCCAGTATATCTTCCTTATGTATGGATTCCACAAACCGCGGCTATAGGCGGAATCAGAATCTTTTTGGATTCGCTAACCCTAACTCACGGGGGTTAATAGTGGGTAACGGCCTATGATATGAAACAATATAATATGATGATAAGCTCAAGTTCATGTTCATGTTTTTACGAAAATCTCATGATTTATGAAAGTTCATATTTCAGCATTTATGAAAAAAATCCATGCTTAACATTTATGAAAAGATCATGTTTATATTATTATGTATGTGTCTATGAATATACATGAAAACCGATGATTATTATTTTACCGTATGATGTGTTGCTTATTAAGTATTCGACTCATTTTGTTTTTATTTCCTTATTTCTATGTTTTCTTTAAAAAAACCATCCCAGGGGATAAGGATGCACAACAGGCAGAATTTGACTCAGGAAAGCGATGTAAAGGCTTAGGCAAAGTATTAGTTGTAATTATGAATTTCAGTGAATAAAATATTTTTTGTAAATACGAGTATTTTCAATATTTTAACCAAATGCTTCCGCTGATTCTCTTTAATTTTTACATAAGACTTTTATTTATTCAAAAACATTTGTGTCTGATGTGTTTTTGTAAAAAAAAGTTTTAGGAGTACACTGACTCCTTAAAATATTTTAAATTGTTATAATTAGGAGCGGGGTGTTACAAATTTATCCCTGCCAATGAGGGTAAAATATGACTTACTTGTGGAATTTTATGGTAGAGGAAAAGAGAGGGCTGGGGCATGGAAAAAAGGTGGTGGAGTTAAAATAAACGTGAATTGCAGGAATTGACGATGTAACATCCAAACCCAATTTTTTTTTAGGCTTTGTAAGTTTGGACCATGGCCCCAATTTTTTTAGGCTTTATTATTGAGGATCTAGCATTGAGGGAATAGTATTGGATATGAAATTATGGACCTAAATTCAAAATAGAGTAGGTTCAGCACATTAGGCCCACATGGATGGATAAGCCCAAGCATTTTCTAGCCAAAGCCGATTTGATTTTTGGCTGTTAAGTTCGAGATAACCGGAAACCAGTTCCAATTATGACTCCTAAATGGATTAAAGAATAGCAACATATTTATCCTTGGACTCCTAGCCATTAGGATTCCTAGAACTCATTTTCAAAACAAATGAGTAAAATTCGTACAGCCCTATTATTAGGTTTTTCAGGTCTCATTAAAAGAATTGTATTGGCCTAAAAACAACAAAAGCAGTGGGTGCTATGAGTCTGGAAATTTTTTATAGCAATCCCGTGTGATGTTCTTCAAGAAAACCAATCCCTAACCCTAGACAACTGCTGCAATATCAGCTGATTGAAAAAAGAACCAGCCTCACCCTATCAAGTCCAACCCTTTTTCAGCAATTTCAAGTAGGCAATTATTGAGGCATTTGTTATCGATAGAAGCAGAGAGGTAAGCAGTATGATCATACCCTTACATATATGCTAAACAATGTGTTTTCAAAATATTATGTATGCATGGCCCTTTATTGGAAGCCCCTTTTTAAGTATCAAGTTATGATGAAAGTGATTTTTTAATATTTGCTAATGTGCTTTACATGCATCATGAATATATTTTCATTTATGATTATGATAAGCTGTCATTATGTGTTCTGCATGCATCATGGTAAGAAAGATAAAAGACAAGTTATGAAAGTACCTTTAAGAATGGCCATAAGAGATGCATGGTACCAATGCAGTTGTGGGTGGATGTGCAAATCATGGACTTAAGCATGGTCTACCATAGTATGTTATGATAAGTTCAGTGGTTCCCCTTGTGGCCACAACCAGTCGAACTACTGCACACCCCTGCACTTAGGGGTTAAGGTGTGCTGGCCATTAAAGAAAAGGAAAGACAAACTTAATGAATTGTGTGGACTACATGTTACATGTTTATGTTAGTATAAGTATTGAGTACGCAAGCCTTCCAAAAAAATCCTATACTTGTTACATTCATTGTACGATGTATTACTTATTGAGTGTTCAACTCATTTTGATTGTTTGTTTGTTGTTATATGTTTTCAAAATGTCCAGGTAAAGAAGATAGTTTTGACGAGCTGACGGCCAGGCATATATCATGTGTCAAGGGAATTTCAAGCTTAATTAATAAGTGTTTTATTTTTTTAACAAAAAGATCAGCTTTAAATTTTCTTGTTATGAGATTACATCTTTAAGTTATGTTTTTTTTGGTAATTTATTTTTCGATAAACTAGGTATTTTTATTAAGTTGGGTCTCTTTACCGGGCACAGTTACAAAAGCCCATACACTCCTTTATATGGAAATGGGGATTTACAGACGAGTCCATTGTAAAATATGGTCTTAATCCAGCAAAGATTTTCTTACAGGTTCTCTTTATCCAGTAATGATCATAATAGATGATCAACAATAAATTATTTTTTTATCAATATGATCGATAATAAATTCATAATCCAGTAATGATTGATATCAATATGTTATTAATATATTATTGAATTGATACAATAGGTGATGAGAAGTAACATGCATTCAGAAGGATGTCTATATATTTACTCTCACTAATCATGCTACTATGAATTATCACTAAAATCATAATATACCAACACATATGGCAGGTGCCTACAACTCCATCCAGGGTGTTGACTATGTAATTTGACTAGATAAATGAAAAATGATACCAATCCAATCCAAAAATTTTAGCAGCAGCAATCAAATAGTGCAAATAGACTCACCTGGCACAGATAAGGCCGAAAATCTCGAGGATTCTCATTGACCAGATCTTTAAGCTTCTTCAATGCCTCATCCAATTTCCCCTGCGAGGCGTACAATTAAATAAGTAATTAACAACCGAGAAGACCTTATATTTCTTATGAATAACATATGCCCCGCCAATTAATATATAAATTAGTTCCTCAAGATGCAATGCTAGCAAAATAGAAGGATATAATCTCAATGATGAAAACATCCAAGCACCCCACCCCAAGTCAAAGGGTTTCCGATTTAAGCAGCTAGTAGTGATTACAACTCACCTCTACAACAAGCATTTGTGCAATTAAAATTTTGATATTCCTAGCCTCAGTTTCTCTTTTTTCACGGCAAGCAACGTCTAGAGCTTTATTCAGCATCTCCAAGACAGCTGGGCCTTCATGGTTCTTATGCATTACCAAAGCCAGACCCTGTAGAAAGCGGACAACATTGAGTTGTGTTGCTCACAAGAATAGACCTCTGAACAAGACGGGCATCTGTTGCATTTACAAATCTGTTACGGAGTATGCATATAAAACATGCAGATGACCTTGAACAAATAAACACCCATGAAATGCTTTTCAAGAGGCATGTAGCCAGCTAGATACCAGGGTAAAAGCAAACAAAAGACAAAAAAGTAAGACCAATAGTCAAACGATCTATAGTAACTGGTAACCTACATACTATGTCTGTTGAAGATGCAACTTAAAAAATCCGCTCAGAGAAAGCACTGAACAAATTTGTTCTCAAAGAACATCTAGAGCAAACTTTCACTTCTTGAGGGAAGGCATAATTTTCATACCTAGCATATGAACCGTCAATCACCCTCATTGACTAGTAGCAACAATTGAATTCATTCCTACTGAAAATCCACAAATACTTCTGACGACCAAATATCTGTAACTCCCAATGACCAAATTGCTGTTCCTCGGTTGGCTATTGGAACCATCATATACATCAAACAAGCATATCTGTTTTAGAGTCCATGTAGCACATGGAAACTTCCATATGACCTTTTGCATACATATTGGCTGTAGATTGGCTTTTTTTTATAACAAAAAGTTGGTAGATTCTTCTTAGACGACTATTAGAAATTTTTTATAAACAGAATCACTACCAATGGCCAGTTGATTCCGGAATGTTATTTACCTGGTTATTAATAAAACTGTTTAAATTTAACCACTCAAAAATATAACCAGACAAGAGATCAGTGAAATTGCAGGTGCCAACAGGCTACAAGGGCTCCCTTTTCCCAACCATCTACCCACTACAACAAGATTCACTTTACTTTTAACTAAAAATAACAGAGCACCTACCCTATCAGAGTACGTTCTTTAATGTAACAGTTCAATTTCCAAGCAGAAAAATGTCTTGGACATCAACATCCTTCTTGGTTAATTGAAGAGACAAACTCCAATGTATTAAATTCATGACAAGCAAGAATTAGAAAATAGCGATTTCTCAGACATGACACAATCAGCCTCAAAAATAATTTTAGCTGCCACCAAAAGCAATTTCTGTTCAAATTTTTCTGAAGTGCATCCATTCAACCCCAAAGATTCTTCATTTTTTTTTTCTCTTTTCACTTTGATATAAGTTATCCTCCCTCAAAGATTTACCTCAACCTTAACTCTCCTGGTGTTAATTTTCAAGGGAACAAAAAGGAAAATATTTTAATGATCTATTTCTACAAAAATAGAAATCTCACATCATACCACGTGTCTAGGAACATGGAGAGCCGATAGTTTCTTATGGAAGTTGAAATAAATGAGTAAAAAAAAATAGTGGCAGCAACCAGTTGAAGCCCCTCTGAAGAAGTTTCCATATCTCACAATATTAGAAAAATACACATGTGAACCTAATTAGCGCTTGCAATGTGAATTTTCACACGTACTAAAGAATAATGAACAGAGTACTGACAGAACATATGTCCCGCTTACAACGTCCTAACCAGTCTCAAGGTATCCCCAGTATGCGGCTTACCGACCAAAGCAAATGTTCTTCACACGTCTATCTCAAATTCTAGTCCGCCTTCATATATATCAGACATTCAATACAACTTGAAGTGATGTGTCCAATTCATTCTGTATATACGTAACTAATTACAAATGATACACCTACAAATTCACAACGCATAAGCATGGAAGCGGCAAACCAAGTTTTAGAAACTTCCAAACAAAAATTAAAAGCCATGAACCATACATGTAAAGCTTTGAGTAAGAGAGGCGTCTCCTCCAAGATTTCCTTAAACAGTCTCTTAGCCTTGCTCAATTGACCCATCATCTCATAACAATGCGCCATCAACAGCCTCCATTCAACCTCGTCAGGCTCCTCCTTAATTAACCTCTCCACGTACTGCACAGCCTCCTTTGGCTTCCCTCTCCTAATTTTTCCATATAAAACCACCTTCAAAGCTTCGATATTTCTAGGGTCCTTCTCCAAAACTTTCTCATACATCTCCTCATCACCTTGCCCTTTCTGAGTATCTATCTTTTCCTCCCTATTTGCAGCAGAACTACTTGTTTGAGCCGTTAGTGCTATAGCTGCTCCAGTTTTACGGCACCCCATAAAAGTTAATATACCAATAAGCAAAACCACTATTTTCTCTGACATAAATCTAGAAATGGTTTTCTGGGGCGAGAGAGAATAATCCAAATTTGAGAGTTTTGAAATGGGCACTCTAAAACTGGAGGTTTGAGAGAAGTGAGTGCGGAGGTGACAGGGTCTTGAAGATACACGAAGTTGGGTTAGTCGAAATGGGAGTGTTAGACGATTGAGCGGGAATGATGAGATTGGTGGTGGTTTGAATGACTTACAGAATTTGGGATTGTGAATTTCTGTTTGTGTGTAGAGAGAGGCAGCAGCGATTGAATATGCACCCATTCTTCAGCCAAATTGACCATGAAAACCCTATGATTTGGTATTTGATTTGCTAGAGCGTGAACTCCCAATAGACACTTCCGGTGACCGGTCTGGTGGTTTCTAGATGAGCAAGAGGCGAGTGTGTCTTCTAAACGGGAGAAATCTATCGGCGACGGTCCGGTTCCCTAATACAGATATACGTCTAAATTGAAATTGTTTAAATAAAATAAATATTGTTCTAAAACTTTAGAAAAATATTTTAGATACAGAATACCATGAAGAATTACCGCTATATTTGGTGAGATCCTTTATAGGAGTCGGTCCGATTCGATTCGATTTAAGATTAAATTTAAAATCGAACTAGATGTATCAATTTTATATTTTTAAAAGTTGATTACGGACTGATTACTTTTATAACTCGCTATTTTTGATTTTATTAGTTTTGATCCGATTTTTCGATTTTAATATTTTATATTATATATTACATAATACATATAATATAATATATAATAATATATAAATAAAATATTGTAGTATATTATAATATGTATTATAACTTTATTATACTATAGTGATATAATATTAATATAATTATTAATATAATAAATTATAGTGATATAAGATTTTAAAATTTAATATTATATTAATTGATAATTTATTATATAATACAAAACTATTGTATCTATAATTATATAATATATATATAAATTATATATAATATAAGAATTGAACTGATCCGATCCAGTCCAGTTTTAAGAAAAAGAAAATCGGACCAATTTTGATCGGTTTTGAGAAAAATAAAACCAGTACCAAACTGGACCAGACTCGATACCAGACCAAATCTATTGGTTCAGTCCGGTCGGATTTACCGATTCCCCAGTATTTTTCTTTCACCCCTAACCCTTTCTTTACTTTCTCTTTCAAAATGGGGGACATGGGGAAGGCAACATCCTGTACGACAACATGGATGGATAATGTTCCAGTCCAAGCTTTATATTATGTAGGTAAAAGAATGTCATCCTCTAAAAGTCATCTTGAGGTGTGTCTTTTATCATAGAGGATGATAGTCTCCTTGTTTTAGCTTGGTTAAACATTAGTATTGATACTATACATGAAACTAACAAAATATTCACTCAAATGTGAGAAGAAATAGATGAATATTATAATGGGTATAAAGAACCAAATACTCCTGAACGTTTTGTAGTGTTATTGAACAATCGATGATAATATATAAAAAATGCACAAATAAATTATGTGTTACTGTTGTCCAAGTAGAGTCAATATATCACAATGGTGCCACAAATCAGGATAACGTAATAATTTAGTTTCTCCTTTATGTTTTTTTAGAGCTTGAGCTCATTTTTACTCTTAACATTCTCATTAGGCTCATTTAAGTTTGAGAAGACCAAAATATTATGTAAAGAGAATGAGAAGACGAATTATACCATTGAATGTTTCTGGTGGTAACCAAAATGGTAACAACATATGTCAATGTTTCACATGAGGAGGAGACTACTTAGAAAACATCCAACCATTGCTGACTCAACTTTACTAGCAGATGACGCTCTCAATGACAACGTTGAGTTCATTGGTTAGAGACTTCTAGGCAAGAAGAAAGGCAGAGAAAGAAGAAATCTAAAAAATGTGAACATGCTGAATTTAATAAAATCTTAAATCGCATGACTAATAATAGAACCGCGTGCATGATGAAGATGAGAGAAGCGATCATCAAGGTCGAGAGCGATCAAATGTCATTAATTGCACTTGAGAAAAAGATTGATATAGAGATCATACAATTAAATCTTGTTGGCATGAATGCAATGCATCAAGATTTTTTTCAACTCTTCATAAGGAAGTTTACAAGGAAATGAAAAATCGATCTACATTGACATCTATATTTTCATCCACACCTTTTGGAGGGAAGCAACTATTTGTAAGTTGTAACTACTAACCTTTGCTTGCTGTAAATGCACATTAATATAGTTATATGATAGACATAGGCCTCATTTATTTTTGTAGATAAGATAAGATAAAATGAGATTAAAGTTAAAAGTTAAATAAAATATTATTAGATTATATTTTTTTAATATTATTTTTATTTTAAAAATTGAAAATTTTGAATTATTTATTTTATATTTTTATGGGAAATTTGAGAAAGTTATAATAATAAAATTAAATGAGATGAAATGAGTTAAATGAAGTTGTAAAAACATTAAGGCATTAGTTTCTGATTTTAGTTGCTGCCTAGACACATATGCTGAAAATACATGTGGCTAGGCAGCCACCATGCGACAGATCTGAGATAGTTTAGAGTTTATGTATGAGATGCGTATGATGTGCTATTTGGGCTGGAAACTGTGGATGTTGTTGTGGATATATTTTCTAGATGTTGCTGTGGGTGTTTCTTGGGCTGCCAACATATTGCGGTGGATGTTTTCTCTGGAAGAAAGTGCAGCAACTTATTTTTTTAAGTACAGATTGATGTGTTATGTTTATTCCAGAATTTAGTAGTTTATCTATGGACTGTATGTTGAAGCTAAAATGCTTTTTTCTTTCAAGTGCAGATTTATGCAAGTGCATATTTTATGGCTAATTTTTTTAGTCAGATTTATGCAACTACAGTTTAGTAGTTGGTGAAGAAAGTTTGGCAAAAAAATATAGTTGTATAAGAAATATAAAAAATTTATTTGTAATTAAGACATTTATATGGAACTTTAGATTGGTTTAATTAGACGTTTGTGGTTATTGCATTTAAAGACTATTGAAAATATGATTTTTTTTTAATCAATAATATAATTCGAATATGATTACTAATAACAAGTAATTGGTAGAATGGTAAAATATGATACAATTAAATAAACTAAATATTAAAAAGATAAATTAATAATATTTTATTATTATATAATGAATAAATGAATAATCCAATGTGAAGATTTGATGTATATGAAATAGTCAAAATCAAATTCATTTCATATTAGTTGAAAATTGAGTTTGACTTTTACTTCTCTAATGAGAGTGCTCTAAGAGTAGCTCTTCAAAAGCTTAATATCATTTACTTTAAATTTATTGTATCATATAAATGATTCTCAAGATACCATTTGTAGGAATAAGGGATAAGGAGTAGGAATGGGTGATATATGAATTAATGAGATACATTCATGAATTTAGAAATCTCAAGAGTTTATGCTTATAGATAGATGAATGTGGTAGAATTCTGGAAGGTGGAACCTAAATGATCATTCATCAAGTTCATGTATATATATATATATATATATTTATTTATAAAGACATCTTTTTATAATAAGACAGTATTTCTTGTTTTATTATATTTTTAAAGTATTTAAAAATTTGATTTTTTTATTAAGTTTATTAGAACAAAGATGGGGGGCATCTTCCGTAAAAATTAGACTCCATAGCCTAACTTTCTTCACAAAACATAGCAATTAAACTACATGTGAACGGACAATTTTTTTTATTTTATTTTATTATTATTTCAAAATTTATACTTTAACTTATATTTCATTCCTCTTAACAATTAAAGTTAAACTAGATATTATTTATTTTTAAACAGTGGGAGATATAATTCAATGATATTAACTTTTTAAGGTGTACCCTTCTGTTCCCAACCTGCTTCTTCCGGATCCCACCCCTTCGACTCTAACATCAGTTTTGGAAGAGCAAAAACTCAAAAATCGTCCATCTTGGATTTCATCTCATCCTATATATATAATTCATTAAGGTTTCATTTGTTTAGAAATTAAGGGGCATGAAAAATTAAAAAGAAAGTCACACCCTAAGAGCATGTGTTCTGTATAGATGATGTTCTTACATATCTTCTGTATACTTTAGACTCTTGTCTATTTGCATGATTAAAAAATAAATAAAATATATATCGGTGGAAATAAGAAAGAAAGTCGCAAGGGTGGGAAAAAGCAAAGTGAAGATGACCTTGGTTCCAAATCAAACAAAAAGAAGAAATCCTAATTGTACTGAATCCGAGAAAATCAAGGCACAAGCATTATATATTTTGTCATGGATTGCTTATACTGAAAGTGGGAGTAGAAAGTAGAGACCTCTTGTTCTCATGGGCGATTTGATTATTGTAATTGTTAGTTTCTTTTTAGAGATGAGATAAAAGATAAAAATTAAAAAAAAAGAATAAAATATTATTACAAAATACTTTTTTAATATTAATTTTGTTTTGAAATTTGAAAAAATTGAATTTTTTATTTTATTTTATCTGAAAATTTGAAAAAATGTAATGATAAATTTGAGATGAAATGAGATATTTTAAAAAAACAAACAACTAGAGTTGTATCTCAGGATTTAATAAATACTTTTATGCAATAAAGCAGTTCTTAATAATTTGAGTAACGATAGATACTAAGTTATAGAATGTGCAAATGTAATAGTCCACCACTTCATTAAAAAGAATGCACTCAACAGGCACACTAAGATTACAAATATCATATTTTCTTTTCTTTTAGGAAATTTGATTCACAAATTTCGGAGATCATAACCGTAAAGAAAATCTTTGGTCACCTAACAGAGAAGATCTGTTCTTCACATTGAAAATTTTATCCTCGTCTAGCTGTAACGGTCTTCTAATTTCAATTCTGAGAGACGATGATTGAATTACTTTGCCCTTTCAATTATTTTCCTCGAATAAAAAACAACCTACTACAAGCTTTTTCTAGTTTGGACAGAACTTCCAAACTCATAAAAAAGGCATAGATTTCCACACTCGAGACCTAATCTAATAGTAATGGCCAATGGGTATCAATGAATTGCCAATGCAACAAAATTTCTCCAGTTTTTTCTGCAGGAGGTTTCAGAAAATGCTTTCTGGAGTTCCCGTTCATGGTTGTGCACCTGAAATATTTTTTCTTAATCACAAGAAAAGTGTAAATACAAATCATGGGACTCAGATCCTCTGGTTTCCAAATCCTGTAATTTTAAATCTTGAGACTCACAATCTTGCAATTACCTACACAACTTATTTCGAATCCATCGATCAGATATCAAAGATCATGGCATCCAACACAGTGACAAGGAAATTAAATAAAAGGGGATGTACTCCCAAACCTCCATTTTCCAAACAAAAAGTGTTGGTTTCCACTGCCCAAACAATTATTGACGTCAAACAGAATAGTCGGGAGCAAATTCCAAATCTTAGATGAAGTTCCGAATGTCCAAAGACTTGACATCAACCATTTCCTCATCCTTGAATTCCTCCCTGAAATAAAATCAAGACCAAGTATTAGTTCCAAATCAGTAAAGGTCAAGAGTGTCAAAGGTGTTTAACCAAACAATCAGTCAAATATGGAGCATGCAGAGGGGAAAAAGTGCACCTGAATCAATCTGGTTAAGAGCCACTACTAGTTCTTTCAAAACAAAGAAACTAACTGCTACTAATTCTACTTAACCACATCACAGGTGGGCCATTGCTAAGACAGTGAAAAGTAACCTTGTGGCCAGGATCTATACCAAAGATTTTGCACCTTGTCTGAGGCCCTTCAAATTGTCACTGGCCTCTGAATTTGAATAATTTCAAAATTAATAAATATGATGCCACCTCCAGAGGGACTAGTCTCAACCCGATCATCCCAGACCTTTCCCAACATCTAAATTTTCCAAAACATATCTAAACATTTTTTTTAAGCAATATAACTACATATGTGAACTTATATGAAGAATACACTAAGATTTCATTTTATTCCGTTCTTCCTTTCAGCCTTTCCTAGTTCCTAGTCCATAGCTTGTAATTAGTTGTTTTCACTTGTATACTTCCTATGTACTCGGGCTATGCTTATATATTTGCATTAATAAAATCTCTTATTACTTATCAATGCATTGCTAGAACTTTCATTTTTTGACCCCCAAGAGACCTACACTATTCTCTTGCACACATCTCCTTTGTTAAACATCTACGTTTGAAGAACCACATTTCTACAGTCATTTATCAGAATCAATGGTCACTGATATCCCAGGTCTTTGACCTCACATTATCTAGAAAACTCTGAATGGCCTGCCAAAAATTACTGTAAAGTGGGTAAACAAGATGGTCAGCAAGCATTAACAACATACCGCTTCTTTTGAGTTTCCATTGCCTCAACAGCTTCTTTCTTCAACTCCTCCAGTTGTGCCTTGGCAATTTTGAGTTCTAACTGCTCTTCGTACTTGGGCAAATCTTCCTTTCGGATTCCAAGTCTGTTAAGATGAAAGAATTGTTGAGAAAGGATGAAAACAAAGCCATGAAGTCTGCATCTCACTCCAACCAGAGAAGCAACAAAAAATACCATAACAGATACGCAATAATTACGACCTGAGTTCTGCTAACATTCACAATTAAATAGCATATGAAAGAAATGCTACAGAAAGTATGACACATTGCCCACCGTTCAGACAACTCATCATCTAAATGGAGGGAGGGTAGCAAGAAAAAGAAGTTCCAAAACTAAAGCCAAGAAAACCAGCTAGAGATTCTCCCAGAGAAGGGATCGTCTAAACGGATTCTCCTCTGTCCATCCTCTCTAAAGTACCCAAATTTTATAACATCAAACACAATGTTCACTGCAATTATTTCTCTTCTATGCTCCATTCAAGAATTAAAGCCCGCAAGTGTCACATAACCCATAACTATTGCAGACAATAAAAAAACCCTTAGCACAAGCTTATAATCTCAAACAATTACAACCCCAGCAGGTCTCAACTTAAAAAAAAAAAAAAGACTCAACATGGTGGTTTGTTGATTCGCGCAACATTGAGTAAAAAAGAACACACAAAGCCTGAAAGCAGAACAAAGAAGCTAATTGAATTAGCAAATTAACTGAATAAGATAGCACCAATTAAAGACACTTCTGTTCATACATTGGGGTCATGAACAAGTGATTACATAAAGCAACTAAGCAAGTCCATACTATAGGTAGGAAAGAAGAGAAAAAGAAAACACCACTTCCATCAGTCAACCATAAGCTTTTTAGCAGTAAAGATGAATAGGAATGCTTTTTTAGACACCCTTATCTAAATTCTAACACATAATTCTAGGTAGATTAGTTAATACATTTTGGTCTATGTCTCTAATTTTTTGCAGCAGTTTGAGTTGCAGAAACAAAAATATTTTGAACTTTCCAAAAAACAAAAGATGATAAATTTTAATTGTTTCTCTAAGGCGATATCATAGCCACACAATAGGATAACCTTACATTTTTGAACCATTAATAGATTCACATCTTGTGCATGATATTGATTAGCTGGTAAAGGTAATGATATCTATCTTGGCGCTTCGTTCTCTTCATTCAAAGTTACACAAGCATGGTTCTAGTAGTGACTCAAACTATTACAGACATGCCAATAGTCCAAGGGCTCATCTTTGAGCCAGAGCACTTATAACATTTATGATTTAACCATCAAAACGGTGGGTACACGTAAAAGGTGTGTAGTCAGATAAGCCCACATAATCTTCAGGGACTCATCAAAAGTAAAACAACCTTACAATACAGCTCCCCAAAGCATGCACTAATCATTATAAGATAAGTGAAACAGCCTTCCACACAAACAACTCAAATTTATGGGTTAACAATCAGTTGGTTGATTACCCCCCCCGGCAAAAAAAAAAAAGAAAAAAAAAACCCGTTGCGCCCCTCCAAGAAAAACATTTGAAACTCAATGGGTTAAAACAGCATTTACTTCTTATTGATTTTATCAAACTCTGCAATTAGAAGACCCATCCCTTTCTTGTCATTCCTCATGAGGGGCTTTTTAAGTTCTTTTTCAATTTTCTCCAGTGCGTCAAACATCATTGCCTCTGCGCCAAGTTCATCTGTGAGACCCCTCCTGCAGAAGAAAACAGGCACTCACATATATGAGCATATACAGCATGTGGCGCAGGAAAAGAAACAGTTAGAATCCTACAACAAGATATTGTCAGCTGCAACATTAATTAGCAGACTGATCATATCTAAAAGAATGCAACTAGTTGAACAACAGAGTAGCACATACTTGATCCGTATTTCCTTCAATGTCAACAGATAAGTCCGAGCGTCAGGAATATCTTGAGTTCGTGTCTGTATTGTAAACTGGATCCTTTGGGATTCTGAGAACAAGTCTGCCCTGCAGGAAACATAACAGCAGAAAAGGCAAATACATTTGGTTGGAAAGGAATGAGAGGTGTTTTTAAATAGGGAACGCAATGTAGATGAACTCTGAAAACTTTTATAAGTTCCTTGTTTAGTTGGTTTTGTGCTACTGTACTCAATGAAGGGGCTGTCAATGAGTTTTTGTCCTTGCTTTTCAAGTTTTAGAATGTAACTAGGTGTTTCTTTTGTATACTTCTTGTGTACATGTGCTTTGCCTATTGCATTTTGATGAATAAAATTTTTACAATATAAAGGAAAAAGAAAAGGCAAATGCATCATAACTTAGGATGAAATATAGATTACAATGAATGAATGGTAGAAAGTGATTTGAACAAACAGAATATATTATTCTTCTTCACATTTTGTAAGTCACAAGTATGACTTAAGAAACCACGTGGTTGGCGAAGGCAGATATTGAGAGATGCGTTGATGGAAAATGGTAGGAGCTCAAATCAGGGAGGGTGGTGCCGGAAAAGGAAAAAAGGTGCAACAGTCAAATTTCCGTTCGTACAAGGATGCCCTTGTGACCAAACCTCAGTGAGCCAAGGAGGAGATTGACGGATGCATAGTCCCTGATAGGGTCCATAGGCATCGCGAGGCATCGCCCAAATGGTCCAATACCTCGAGCCACACCCATCGCAGGGGGTCTATGGCGAGTCAAGCTGCATGGGAGAACCGCCGACTGTTGCTGGAAATGCAGCGGAAACTACGTCTGTTGCAGAGGGATGTGGAGCAGTTGGTGTCCTTTGTCGGCCTGTTTAAGGAAGGTGATGGAGGTAAAGTTGTAAATTCGGGAAGGGATGTGAGCCGTAATGGGGATGGGCCTTCCAAGTCTAGGGCTTCTCGAATGCTGGTCAAATCTTTTTGGAAAGGACAGGCCAAATGGCGTCCAAAGGGTGGGCCTCGGCCCAAGCAATGGCCATGAGGCCGTGTGTCTATGAGTGGAGGGGTTCGGCCTTCCAAGCCTAGGGCTCAAGTGGATGAAAGCCTTAAGGCTTCGTCCAGCGCTGAGCTTGGGCCTGGGTTGGGCCATAACCAGCCCAATGTCGCCCCAAACAGCGCATCCAACGGCGACCTGTAGGGGCTTGGGTTTGTGACAGGGACCTTGCCGGCGAAGGAGGTTTCAGTGGGGGAAGATCAGACGATGCCGACAATGGTGCCGGTGACCTTCAATGAAACTCCACTAGTACAGTATGCACAAAACTCGCTGATTGAGTTCGTTAACCCATTGTTTGCGTCACAGGATGCAAAGAAAATGCCTACGAGGCATGTCGGCATAGGTCTGACTTGGGTGAACACTTTTGGTCGTCCATAGGTGGATAGTGACTCGGATGACTTCATGCACTTGGTGGAAAATGAGCTGCTCTTGCCTAAAATGTATGGCCAGAAAGGATTACAAATTTCTATGAAATATCTTTGGGAGAGGAGTTTCAGGATGCTCAGAATAATAGGATGGGGAACCCTATTCCTTTGAATTTTTTCTTTCTAGATCAAGCATCGGATTGGGTCATGAATAAAGTGAAAATTCTTCAACATTACGTGGGGATTGAGTGTGAAGAATATGAAGAGCAATTTATGGCTCTATTAACTACTATTGAAGTGGGACACAAAGAAAAAAGGAAAGGGGATTCTAAGAAACATCGGGAGCTCAAACGTCTGACATGGTCCTTGAATGAAGGTAGCTCAAGCACAGGAAGGGGTTCGTTGATCCCCAATGCTGAAACCCAAAATTGTTTCATGAAATGTCCATGGACTCAACGAGGTTAGTAAGCGTCTTTGGATTTGGCATTTGTTTCGTGAATGGAAAACGAATATTGTTTGTTTATAGGAGACGAAGTTGAGGGTGGTTAATAGGAATATCGTGTGAAATTTATGGAGTGGTAATCACATGGACTGGGCATTCATGGCCTCTTTAAGGGCGTTGAGAGGAGTTATGGTGATGCGGGACATGCGGGTGATGGAGAAGATAGAGGAGTATATAGGGCAGTATACGGTAGCGTGCTTTTTAAATGTGTCTGATAATTTTTTATGGGCTTTTGCAGGTGTTTATGAGCCAAACGTAGATGCTGACAGAAGATTATTGTGGAAAAAACTAGCGGAGGTGTATAGTTGGTGGGATCTTTCGTGGTGCATTGGGGGGGACTTCAATGTAGTTAAAATCCCGAGTGAAAGTTTCGATAATCAAAGAGTGAGGCCCACGAGTTTGGAGGTCTCGGAATGTATCTTTGACTTGAACTTGGTCGATCTACCACTCGCAGGGGGCCCAGTTACGTGAGCGAATAATCAAGCTTGGTCTAGGTTGGACTGTTTTTTAATTTCACCAGAGTGGGAAAGCCACTTCCCGGATGTTTGGCAAAAGCATTTGGAATGCCTATCCTCAGATAATTCGCCTATTCTGCTTGATTGTGGAGGACTCCAAAGTGATCATCATTATTTTAAGTTCGAGAATATGTGGTTAAAGACGGAAGGTTTTGTGGATAGGGTAAACCAGTGGTGGTCTTCCTACCAGTTCATTGGTACCCCCAGCTTCATTTTTGCAAACAAATTGAAAGCCTTGAAGGATTGAAATATTCAATTTTTTGGGAATATAAGGGAGAATAAGAATAGAAAATGGACGGAAATCCAGGAGCTAGAACGGATTCAAGAGGGGCGGCCACTCACCCAAGAAGAAAAAGCGCAAACGACTGCGCTGACTGCAGATCTTGAGAGGATTATTTTATAAGAAGTGTCAAGCTGCCAAAAATCAAGAGTACTGTGGTTAAAGAAAGAGGACCGTAGTATGAAGTTCTTCCATAAAGTTGCAAACTCTCATAAAAGAAATAACAACATTGAGGAATTGAAGATTAATGGGGTCAAGTGTAGAGATGAAGGGGTTATTCAGAACCATGTTGTTGGTTTCTATGAGAAGTTTCCTACTGAGCAGGTGGGTTAGAGGCCCACACTTGATGGACTGGTCTTTGATTCCATTGAGTCGAGCGACATAGATCGAATGGAGAGGGTCTTCGAGGAGGAAGAAGTGTATGAGGTAGTAAGGGAAATGGTCAAGGACAAGGCTCCCAAGCCAGACGATTACTCTATGGGTTTCTTTCAAGAATGTTGGGATGTGATTAAAGAAGACCTTATGAAAGTGTTTCAAGAGTAGTTCTCAATTGGAAAATTTGAAAAAAGCCGTAACCATGTTCCTTGCACTAATACCCAAAAAAGTAAGGTTTCTTTTTTGGCAAGCCAGAAGGTTCTTCAGAGTTTCCATGGCTTGAGACAAGGAGATCCATCATCCCCTTTGTTGTTCGTTATTGTTATGGAGGCACTTAGCAAGATGACATCAACTTTAGTGGATAATGGTTTTATAAGCAGGTTTCCAATTGGAACACCTGTTAGGGATATTATTAATATTCTCATTTGTTATTTGCAAATGATACACTTATGTGTGAAGCCAATTGAGATCAGATGTAGGCACTGAAGGCTTTGCTTCTTTGTTTTGAAGCAGTATCTGGCTTGAAAGTGACTTATGACAAATCCAAGATGGTGTTGATTAGTGATGTTCATAACATGCGAGAGTTGGCGGGAACTCAGGGGGTGCAAGATTGCTTCCCTTCCTATGACCTACCGGTACTTCTGTTGGGACGTTAGCAATTTGGAACACGATTGAAAAAATAGTGAGGAAATTAGCAAGATGAAAGAGAATGTATTTGTCTAAAGGGTGTCGCATCACTCTGATCAAGAGCACACTCGAATCTACCCACTTATTTCTTATCTCTATTCCCTATACCGGCAAGCGTCGCAGGCTGCATTGAGAAGCTACAACGTGATTTCCTGTGGGGAGGCTTGGGAGAGGAGTTTAAACTTCATCTAATCAAGTGGGAGATAGTGTGTTGCCCTATCTCGAATGAAGGGTTGGGTATCCGAAATTTGAGGATATTTAATCGGACACTACTTGGCAAATGGTTGTGAAGGTATAATAAGAAACCAGACACGCTATGGAAAAGTGTGATTATAAGTAAATATGAGAGTTTAGGGGGGGTTGGTGTACTAGTGAAGTAGTGGGGCTATGGAAAAACATCGATAGAGGGTGGGGGGTATTTAATCGACACACTAGGCTACTTTTGGGTGCAGGAACAAGGATTAGATTCTAGAAGAATGTCTGGTTTGGTAACGACGCATTACAAAATCTTTTTCCCTCACTTTTCCAAATTGCGAGTGCTAAAGATATCATTGGGGTAGAGGTTATGGGTTTTGCAGGAGGGTGGATCCACTGGAATACTAATTTTAATAGGGTGGCTCAGAATTGAGATATGAGTAGTTTGTGGAGTTCTATAGCCTTTTATACTCCCTTAGGCCGAATACCTAGCAAGACGATGATCTGCGGTGGACACATGCAAGGAAAGAGGTTTTTATTGTTCACTCATTTTATAAGGCCCTCGTAGAAGAATCCAACATACAATTTTAATGGAGAAAGCTTTGGCGACATAAGGCACCCCCCAAAGCAGTATTTTTTGTATGAACGCTTCCCTAGGCAAGATCCTTATCATGGACAATTTAAAAATGAGGATCATCATTGCAAACTAGTATTGCATGTGTTGAAGAGATGGTGAGACAGCTAAGGTACTCTGGAATGAAGTGTTTAGTACACTGGACCTTGCATAGGTTATGTCGGAGACCGTGGAGATAGCAATAGCGTGTGGATTTCGATCCAAGGACTGTGACATGTCAAAGCAATGTAGAAGACGATCCCTATTTGCATTATGTGGCGTTTGTGACAAGAGCGGAATGAGTGGACTTTTGAGAACAAAGAGAGATTGATGGAAGAGCTTAAAGCTTTATTTTTTAGAACTATATATATTTGGGCCATTGCAATGGACTTTAATGGCATTGTCCTTCATGATTTCCTTATTTCTAATACGCGTACTTGATAGGACATGAGAGTATTGTAATTGGCATTAATGTCCATTTTTTAATTAATAATACATGTTTACTTATAGAAAAAACCACGTGAATCAATCATGTAGCCCAAAGGCTTAAATATAAATTCTTGTTATACAAACATCTACCAAAGACTTTTTTTTTTTTTAATTTTATTTTATGTTGGAGAACCTCTCCAAGGTAGGGCCCTTCGGACCCACCCCTATAGAGTAAACTCCGGTCCCATGCACCACACCCTCAAAAGTACCATGCATTCATTTGTTCATAGCATCGTACATTGAAACTGCAGCAGATACGTAAACCCAGACATCAAAGACTTACTTTTCTCTTATCGTCTTCATGACCTTGGCGTACTGAGAAACTGCAGCAGGATCTTCCGGATCAATCGTGATCTTCTCCTTTCGAAGTATCCCTAAGGCTGTCTCGAATTTCTTCTTAACCTCAAAAAAAATGCCCTTCAACATGTCTATAAGGGTCACAATTTAAATTACTTGTCAGTAAAAGAGATAGTATAAAGGTAAAATCTGAGTGCCAATCAAATAAAAAGCATATAAAGCTGAAGAAAAATCTGAAGTTTAATAATCACTGATGCACTAAACTATGATGACAATCATCATACATTTCCTATCTTGCTAGATAGGGGAAGAAGAGGTAGGGGATAAGAAATTGCCATTGGCCAATAGCAATACCCATAAAGAGTCAACCTTGGAGGATATTAGATATAAGCATATATTTGATGTAGGCTATTAACATCCTGGTTCAGCTTTTTATGGTGAAATTCTTCTAGACATTAGTCTACTTGTGAGTCCGTGTCATGCATGGATCCATTGTCTTTGTACTATATGACTAAAACACTTATGTTATAAGCATGCATTGACAATTAAAAACGTAAATGACAAATGTATGTGCATGTGCATTTTCATATATGCTAGCACGTGCATGCCAAGTGTTGAAAAACTATCTAATGCACTGCAGTTTTCTTTTCACTTTTAGTTGAATGTGGACAATGCAATTGAGGAACCATTGACTGACAAAAAAAAAAAATCTTCATATTGACTCACCATCTCCCTTAAGAGCAGGGGGGCCAGCTTGTTTGGCAAAGAGGCGGGTGGGAATAGCATGAGCCTGCTGCAAGGTGGTTTGGCTACCAAAAACCTGTAGTTTCAAGGGGAAAAGAAAGAAAACAAAAATAGAAGTAGAGAATACCAAGTCAGCTGGTTGCGCAGACAAGATCCTTAATAAAAGTAAGTAAAGGTATGTACATATTTACTCTGACACACACATACACACAACCATACAGCATTTGCTACCCGAACAAACCACTCAATTCTAACTATCCGAAGAATCCACAATTAACATCAAACGCACTCAAAAGAAAAGGCAAAAGGATTTTCTCATACAACAAACCCCTGAAAAATATTTCCAATTACCAAAATCATCACAAATTACGGAAACCCAGATTCAATGTGGTGTAACATAAAAATGCAGGATACCAGAAGAAAATAAGCCACAGAATCCGAAACCACTGATCATTCCAGATCTAAAGGAAAATATTTTGCTTGGCTTCCAATAAAAAACTTCACTTCCAGAGTAACCAAACTAAGTCAAAATATAACTCTACAGGAAAAAAAATCGAATCTGACCGACTCGAAATGAGAGCTCTAGATAGGTCAAAGAATCAGATAACGATCCAAATAAACAGGGACATGAATATCCATATCGGGGATATGAGAAGCTACCTGTTTCGATTTGAACAAGAGGCGAGACGAGAAGGCCATGATCGCTAAGCGGCGTCGTTTTCCTCCTGTTCTTCTTCTTCCTAGTGTTGGTGGGTAGGGCGAGCTTGTTCTTCGTATTTGTCTATCTAAATGAAGCGCGACGCTGCGAGCATGTGAGAGAGGGGAGGACTGTATGTTCCCTGAGTAGGCGTTCCTTGTACATACGCCGTTGGATGATCTTAATAAAGCATTTTTTTTTTTTAAATTGAAACTAATATTTTGAATGTTATATCGACCGGCATGCTAATCAAAGTATTTGAATAAAATATTTAGATATTGATACTGTTTCATGTATTACTTCAAAATATTCTATACATAAATAAATTATATTTCAAAATTATATTTCAAAATAATAGTTGATATATATATAAATTATATATAAAAATATATATATATATGTACTTAATTTAGTCTGAATTGAGATAAAGAAAAATAGCAAAATGAAAAAAAATGGTTGAAAGGTCGAAATCTGGTATCATCAAAACACAAATATCGGCCAGTATTGGCCGATATTTCGACCGAAATCTTTGATATTGGCAAATATTGTCGAAAAATTGGCCGGTACAAAACACCCTCCTATTCCGTACTGGCCGGACACGATACAAAATTTAAAACTATAATTGTGATCCATTAAAAGGTTTTTGCCTAATTCTAAGATTGTGTTTGATTGTTGGATTCAAACTTATCTCAAATCAATCATTAATGTGGCAAATTACAAATTGTTTAACAGTTGATACTTTAGGTCGTAGTGGTAGCTTGGCTCTTCTATGAAAAAAGGAGATAAAGCTAGAGGTGATCAATTACTCATCTTCCCATATTCATGCACTGGTGGAGAAAGATTCTAAGCAATGATTTCTAACTAGAGTTTATGGCCAACTTGAAGCCTTTTGAAAAATTGAAATATGGAATCTCATTAAAGGGCTGCATAGAGGTATTTTTGATCCTTGGCTTGTATTTGGTGATTTTAATGAAATTATTACCCAGGAAGAGAAATAGGGAGGGATAGACTTGCCTAACAAATGTTAGATTTCTATGAACTATTGATTGATTGTAATCAGAAAAATCTTAGTGGTCCTCGATACACATGGTATAATAAAAAGGATGACTTAACTCTAGTATTGAAAGGTTGGACAGATTTTTGGAAAATCTTTCTTGGTGCAACATGTTTGAGAGGGCTACTATTTTTCATGATTCTTTATCTTATTCTAATCACTTACCACTATGAGTAGACGTTATGGGTGGTCAACCCATAAGAAGAAGGCCTAAACCTTTTAGGTTTTAGGCTATGTGGTTAGGGGAAGACTGTTGTAATCAGATTATGAAGAATACTTGGAATATGCTTGGTAACTAGTCATGTTTACAGGATGTGATGTCTAAAGCTAGTGCAACAGAAGGATCCTATTGGCCTAAATTCTGAGGAAATTAATGCAGCTTCTGAAAAAGTTTACAAATTGTTAAGTAAGAAAGAAAAAATGTGGATGTAGAAATCTAGAGCTATATGGTCAGTTAAGGGAGATCCAAACACCAAGTTATTTCATACTTAAGCATCACAAAGACAAAAAAAAAAAATATTAGGATTATTAAGCACATGGATGAAGGTGGTAGTTGGCATGAAGGAGAGCACTATGATAATTGTATCATAAATCACTTTTGTTATCCTCTACAGGTACCCGAAATGTACCTAATGTGCTTGATAGCATTGACAACAAAGTCATCAAGAACATGAATGCAAATCTTGTTAAGCCATATTTTATGTAACAAGTCAATAAAGCCTTGAAAGAAATGCCCCCCCTCAAAGACACTAGAGCCTGATGGAATGCCTTATTTATTTTATCAACAATTTTGGCATCATATTGGTAATAATATCTTTACTTATGTCCTTCATCCTCTAAACTCTAGTGAATTTCCATAAGCTGTCAACCATATTGTTCTTATCATGGTTCCCAAGAAAAAGAATTTTGTTAAAGTCAATGACTTTAGACCTATTAGCCTATGTAATGCATTATATAAGCTACTATCTAAAGTCATTGCTAATAGGATTAAACAAGTTCAACTCTTTGTTATCTCAGAAACTCAATTTGCCTTCTTACCTAGTAGATTGATTATGGATAATATCCTTATAGCTTATGAGGTTTTTCATTTTTTAAAAAGAAAAATAGGAGAAATAATGGTTTTATATCTCTCAAGTTGGATATGAGTAAAACATACAATTGAATGAAATGGTCATTTTTTCAAGCTGTCAAGTTTAAGTTTGGTTTTCATGAAAACTTGATTAAACTTGTTATGAACTATGTTAAAGTGTATCATATTTAGTTCTCGTTAATGCAAAATTTGCTCAAAAGGGTAGCGACTAAGGCCATCGCCTAAGGCACCCCAACTTGAATAAGCCTCCATAAAGAAAAAAAAATATGGAAAAAATTGGTTAACATAAAAAATGAATAACATTTTGCTTAAAATAATATCAAAATTAAATGAGAAAATCTAGTTTAAAAAGAAAACAAGTAAATATAAAAACTTTACTAAAAAAGATTTTACTTGAAATGTATAAAATCTTCAAACAATAGTGAAACTGGAATAAAAGTAGCAAAATGATATGTATTTTGACATTGATGGCCTTATTTATTTTTAAAACTAAGTATTAAAATAAGTATCTATTACTTAAAACAAAAGTAAGTATTTTTTTTTATAGGATCTTCATTTTATTCCAATAAAATCGAAGTTATAACTGTGACCTGATACAGATTACAAGTTAGACTATTCAACTGTTTGGAGCACTCTCGCCAACAAGTTTTTTTTGTGGTAGATATTATCTTAACTTCTATATTCTCTCAAGTGACAAAACCTATAGAGAATTTAATCTCGATTTGTTAGAGAGTATGATTTTCTGTAAATAGAGATAAAACAACCACTGCCCTCCAAAGAAAGAAAGGGAATCAATATCACCATCCTCTAAAAGATGAGTGAGAATCAACCACACCATCCTCCAAACGAGAAGCAGGACAATCAAAGAAAATTGTCTTTTCCTTTTTATTATTACCTAAAACAACCAACAACACAAACAAACATGAAACGAAAAGAAACAAAAAAAAAAAAAAATACAAAACACAAAAATACTGAAAACAACACACAAGGCACTGCTGTAGTGGCGCTTGTATAACACACGCCATTTTGGGAAAGGCCAGATTGAAGACCATAAAGTTATTGAAGTTACGAAAAACGTCGCATGTGGCAGCATCTAGAGCTTTTGAGAGTAAGTAGGTGGTGCACATGCATTCTTCAACGACTCACACATACGAGTCATGCTCTACTCCTTATTGCGGGTAATTTGGCAGTAGACAAAGCCCCCAGTGGGGTGCTTGATTGACGATAGCCATCGGAAAACACCAAAACACACCCTCCATGCCTGAAATGAAAACAAACCAAAATACATGGTGGAAAGGAGAAGATAGGGAGGAGAGAGAGGGGAGTCGAGGCTCCCATCCTTGTGACGGATCTTTTGCTCAAAGGAGAAAACAGTTGTTGTTTTCGCTGGAATCGCTGGAGCCAAAAACGGTTTAAGAAAGTTTTAAAACAAAAGTAAGTATTTAAATTATAAAGAAGCATATTCTATTTATAAAAAAAAAATACTTTCTCTTTCAAATTGTTATATTACTTATAGATATTATTAGCAAAAATAATTTTAATGTGTTTTGCTTCCCAAAATTTTCAATAAAATTTCAATATTAGCATTATTTTTAAGTTAAAGCATTTTGTACTTAATAGTCACCTTAGGTCACAAAATATATTGAGCTGCCCCTGCATTAATGGAGCACCAATTGGACATATAATTCTATGTAGAGGCTTGAGACAAAAAGATTCTATCTTTCCTTATCTCTTTCCGTTGTGCATAGAAGGATTAATTAGTTCACTTAGGAAGGCAACTGTTTCTAACTCAATTCCTGGTATACAAGTCCGTCAAGAGGGCCCTAAGCTTAACCTTATTCTATTTGTAGATGATAGCCTCATTTTCTATACTGCTAAGGTTGAGACAAACCACAGATTACTTGAGCTCATGAAACAATATGAGAAACCATCAGGTCAACTGATTAACCAAAACAAAATTTCCATGGTGTTTAGTTAGAATATCGATGCTTCTACTAAGAGAGGTATAATGGAATTGTGGGGAACTTCACAAGTTCAGCACTATGACAAGTATCTAAGCTTACCACCATTGATTGGAAAATCTAGGTTGATTGTTTTTGCTAAGATTAGGCACAAAGTATGGTTAAAGCTTCAAGGTTGAAAAGGCACTATGTTTTCTCAAGGGAAAGGGAGATGTTACTTAAAGCTATGGCTTTAGCTATTCTATCTTATGCCAGGAGTTGTTTTAAACTCCCTCAAAAGTTATATGCTGACCTCGAATAATGATAGCTAACTACTGGTGGGTACAGAAAAAAGGAAGAAAGAAAGGTCCATTGGGTTAAGCATAACATGTGCAAACCTAAAGCTGTTGGTGGTTTAGGGTTTAAGTGTAACGCCCCGGTCCCGTAAGGGTCCCGAGAGTTACTACTTATCACATTTACTCACATTCAACACCATAATTATAGACTCCAAATTCCCAAGTATCATATAAAACTTGGTTGGAAAATCACTTTCCTCAGTATCATCAATTCTGGAAATACTGCGTCACAAAAATACAATAATACTTCCTTACTAAATCTTGTCAATACTCATTTAAACTCTTTATGATTAATCTATCATTCCTAAAATCATCTTATCCAATGCTTCATAATCCGATCCTCCACTGAAATATCCAAATTCATCTAAAAAATATTCAGAGATAAGGGGTGAGTTTAACCACAACTCAGTAAGCAGAGGACATATACAAGAGTGCAAACATGAGCATTTACAAAATATTGTATGCAAAACAGAAATAATTCTTAGAGTCAATATGCAGAATAAAACATATTTTCAAATGTAACAGAGCGATCATTTTTAAATGATAAGAAATAAGGAATACTTTGGCATAACAAAACTGAGTATCATCGTCATATCCAAACAAAGCATCTTACAGAGCAGAGACCATGTTTAACCCCCGTGGTAGGGTTGTGCTAATCCCGGTGGCCAAACCAGGCAGAGACAGAGGTGAAACATTCCCTTAATCATTCTCGGAGCCCCGAGTGTGCACACAGGAAAGTCCACAATAAACCACTTTGTTTCCAAAATGGGTGCACTCAGAGACAGAGAAGTTGGTACCAACCCAAACAGAGCAGAGACAGAGCAGAGCAGAGCAAAGCAGAAATAGAGTCAGATACAAACCAGTATACCACGCCAAAGGTTTTCAGAGTCACACTAAAATAACATATAGTTCCAGAATATTTTCAGAATCCTTGTTATGTAAATAAAATAGAGTCAAAGTATCTCTATAAAATCAATGCACAATTTTTCAGATAATCAATATCGCTCTTTTTCGCATTTTCAGAAACACATGACAAAAACTAAGCTCATGTCTACACAATGCATGATAGAAATATTTTTCTTTCTTTCATATAAGTTTCATGAGTAATGCAAATAACTGACTGAGGTTGGTTTTTCTCAAGTTCTCATTTCATAACAAAACATGCACAATTTTTCAGAAAATCAACCTCAGACTACATTTGGTATAAAACCAAGCATAGGAACCCCGCTTACCTGAACTTCTTAGCTTTTCAAAAATTCTCCAAACAACGTTGAACAAGTAATAATCGACACCTATAAGATAATCATATAACTCCATAAATTTTCAAATGATTACAATCCTAAAAAAATAGAACCTGAGACATAAAATTTAATATATTCTCTTAACATCTAAAAATCTTCAAATTTCTGATTATCAACTTTCTTCAAAATGCTTTGAATTTACTAAATTCCTCAAAAATTTTGAGATGTTATAAATTCTCTAAAACATAAATTTTCACTTAATAAATACTTAACTAAATTTCCACCTCAAATAAAGTCTATTTCATAAATTAAAATTCAATCCATTTAAAACACTATGCACTGGCCAAAAATAAAGTCGAGAACTTTGAGTCCAAATAATTTAGAATCTAAAAGATTTCATCTCAAAATAATCTTACCAACACACCCGAAAAATAAAACAAATTCAATAAAAAGGCACCGAATGAAAGAAGAAGCCCACTAAAATAAATTCTCAAAATACCAAGCTTTAAAATGGGGCACAACGAAAACAGATTAAACGAAACTCACTGGCAGTTACATGGAGGGCTCACGTGAGAAGGAAAACAAGAACCAAAACTTCTTCATCTTACGTAAATAGGAAAACACGAAAGTCGCAGAAAATCCTGCACCGAGAGAAGACTCACCGCGGGGGAACGAACCGCGACGGAGCTGGAGTGGGTAGTGGCTGTCTTGCCAACGCTGGATTGCGTGAGGAGGTCGATAGACCAGGGGCGGCCCAACTGAAGTTTTCTGTGGGATATCCGAGTGGTTTTCCGATATAATAGGCTCTCGGTGAGGTGGTTCCGATGGTTGGCGACACAAGATGGATTAATACTGCGGTAAGGCTGGGCGACGGACCAGGGGGTGTGCCACCGGCTTTTTCTCGGTTGCTCTGGGAGTTTTTCGGTGAGAACAGATATGGTTGTCCGAGGACAGAAACGTGAACTTCATGACAATACTCTGTTTTCGGGGGCTAAAACAGGGGAATGTTTCGGTGGTCTACGCAGTGGTGATGCACGATGGTTTCTTGCAGCGGTACTGTGGGTTAGGCAGGGGTGGTTTTGGGGTTGTAAACGGATGGAAACGGGGAGGTTTGAAGCAGTGGTCAATGTCTCACGGTGGGGTTGAGGCTCGCGTGGTGGTAAGTGGCTACTGGAAAAAAAATGGTTCTTTTGCTGGTAGTGGTCCGCACGGACGTGAGGGGCTTGCTGGAACGACAGGTTATGAGGCTAGGTGGAGCTAGCAACGGCGTTGGGCGAGGAGACTGCCGTGGCTTTGTTTTTCTCCTGGTCGGGTGTTGCGGCGGGGGCTCTTGGTAGTTTTTCTCTATGCTGGATTGAATATACGAATGTTTATATATATATATATATATATAGCTACTGGAACCCTAAAGAAAAGAGAGGTAGAGTCTGAGTATCTAAATCTGCTGAGATGAAGATTTTATGTGAGAAACAAATATGTAACCGCACAGCCGTGTGGAGTTAAAATTAAACGAGGAGAGTGCGGGAGTTGGCGAACGATTGGTAACGTGCAAGCGAAAGACAAGGACGTGATGAAGGCAAAATCTTAGTTTAAAGGGAAACTGATATCAAAATATAACTCCAAAAATAAGATTCGGTTTCCAGCAAAAATGTGCAAGGCAAAAATGTAACCAAACTGACGTGATCCCTGAAAATTTGGAGAGATGTAATTCATTCATGCATGGGATTCGGCAAACTTGAGGTAAGAAGAGATGACCAAAAAGGCAAAGTTGATTCAATGTTGAAAGGCGAGGATAAAATCAACAAAAACATGAAAGATATCGAGAGCACACAAAGGAGAGGAACAATAAAAAAATAAAAAATAAAAATAAATAAGTTAACAACTTTTCAAATATACAAAAAGGGTTTTTCGCTCAAAATAAATACATAATTAAATATGACATTTTAAAACTTTGGGTGGCGCTGGACTTGAGTGTTACATGGACTTGGCAACTTTCAATATAACTATGTTAGCTAAGTAGAGTTGGAGAATATTGCAGAATAAGGAAGGTTTGTTTTTCAAGGTTTACAGTGCTAAGTGTTTTCGTAATTCTATTATGATTGAGGCTTCTCTTGGTAGTTCACCCTTCTGTACTTGGAAAGAGATATGAGAAGCTAAGAATCTTTTAGTCAAGGGTGGAAGATGGAGTGTGGGTATTGGTAGAAGTGTCCATATTCTGCGGGATCCATGGAATCCTGACAGGTATTAAATTATGCTATTTCTTTGAAGGGTAATCTACCTATAGGTATTCAACATCATGCCTCTATTAGGAAACTGAATTATAGGTGGAGTCCCCTTCCACCAGGTTGGTTTAAACTAAATGTCGATCGGACACTCTTCTTTGACTGCAATAAAACTAGAATTAGAGTTATACTTCGTAATTCTTGTAGTGATATTGTCATGGCTCTTAGTAGAGTAGAAGAAGAGATTTTAGAACCAGAAAATATAGAGGCTATAACAGTATTGAGAGGATGCAAATCTGCCTCGATACTGGTATTCATAATGTACATATTGAAAGTGACTGTCTTAATCATGTGGAGGAGATTGTACAACTGAGCCTTCTTCAACTATGATAATTGTGATTGTTGAAATTAGAAGACTTATGTTCAGATTCATGCAATGCAAGATTCAACATGGTTTTCGAATGTCTAATGGAGCTACACATCATCTTGCAAGGCATGCATGGTCTATTTTTGATATGCAATTATGGTGGCATGTGGTCTTTTAATTTGTTAATACCTTTTGTGCCTCTTTGCAATGAAGTTTATTAATATTTAAAAAGTTTGTACTGTCATGGTATGATTTGATTTCTAAGTTATTTTACATTTTAAATCTTTTTTATAAGTCAAGTTTTACTATATTAATGATATCAATAATATGTCTTGTACACTAATTTATAATGCAAAGTACAACTTTGAAAGTTTTGTTGTTTTGACTTCTTTTATAATTATAATTAAGGTAATGATACTCTTCAGTCTTATTTATTACTACTTTACCATCTAGATATCATAAAATGACTTTTTGTATAGTCTAAAAGAAAATAATTTTAATCAACTAACGTAATTATATAATTTATTTAAAAATAAATCAATTTTATAAAATTGACTCAAATAGCAAAAGAAAAAAAAATAGTTAGATAATAAAATAATAGTAAATAGTAAATAATATATAAGAGTATAATTACCTTATAATTAATATAATAATAATGGGTTTATTTACTTAAGCTTGTAGGTAATAGAACTCTTTCTGAATTTTATAAAAAAAATTTAAATTATTATAGTTGATAGAGTTTCTCATCAACTTTGTGTTAGACAGAAAAGCCAAGATTCAAATTCTTCTGAAAATCACTCACAACAAGCCTAGGATTCATCTCATACAACAGCAACAACTCAAAATCTATTTGATACAACAACCCTAGCCCCATCTTTTATTCCTCCTGATATATTGGAACCATAACAGACTAGATGCGATCTATTATGTACATATCCACTAGTTTCTGTTATGTACTTATCTCATTGAATGTAAATCTCTATAAATAGATTAATAAACACAGCTGAATCATTAACTCATCCTATTCATTCAAATATTTTTATGGTATTAGAGTAATCTATTCACGCAAATTCCGATCCATTTCCCTTTAGTCCAATGGCTTCCTCTTCATCAAATTCTTCTGCTGCTCTCATTGCGCCAAACCTTAACCAACTGGTTTCAACCAAACTTGATGGGTTTAGCTATCTAATTTGGTTGTCTCAAATGGTTCCCATGCTAAAGAGAAATGACTTGATGAGTTTCATGGATGATTCTGAACCGTGTTCATCACAATTTCTCATTGATGATCAAGGGAAATTAACAAAAGATCTTAACCCCATATAGATACTTTGATAGAAAAAGGATCAGTTTGTGTTAGGACGGATTAATGCCACTTTGTCCAATAATGTGGCTTCTTCTGTTTTTGGTATTACATTTGCTAGACCAGCTAGGATAGCGTTGGAAAAGAAATTTGCCTCCAAATCCCGATCTCGTGTTAGCCATTTGAAACGCAAACTCTAGGCTCTAACTCAAGGATCACGTAGCTGCTTTGCTTATATCGATGAGGCTAAGGAAATAGTAGCAGAGCTAAGTGATGCTAATATTGTTGGAGATGATGATTTGATCACATATGTTATTCATGGCTTAAATCCTACCTACCTACCTACGCTTTATATTCTCATTATCTTTAGCCACTAGAGACCACCCCTTATCTTTTGATAATTTTCAAATCGAATTTCTATCCAATGAACTCCTTTTAGAGACAATGTACAAATCTGTCTCTCCTAACACAAATAACTTTGCTTTGTTTACTCCCAAGCATAATCAATAATCCTTCCATCGCAAACCAAAATATCCAAATAGGCCTAACCAACTTTCATTTTTTGGCCACTAATCCTCCCAATCTCCTTCTCACTGCAATTCCATGCCTGCAGCCCCACCTCAGCAAACCTATACATCTCCTAAACCATCACAAAATTTTACCTCTCCTCGCTCTCCTTTTTAGATATGTGGCAGATCCAATCATTAAGCACTTGACTACTTCCATTGTATGGATTATGCATATTAAGGGAGACATCCTCCCTCCCAACTAGCAGCAATGGTGGCTCATATCAATACTGAGTATGAGATTGAAACATGGTTTGCAAATAGTGGTGCGAATCAAGATATCATGGGCAATCTTGAGCAACTCACTCTTTCACAACCTTACACAAGTCAAGAACATGTGGCAGTTGGTAATCATCAGGGTCTAACTATTGCACATATTGGTAATGCAACTTTTCATACGACCAATAATCAATTATAACTCAAGCGAGTGTTACATTATCATAATGCCTCAGCTAATCCCCTCTCCATCAACCAATCTTGCATAGATAACAACTATTTTTTTTTTTAAATTCTTACTGCTTCCCATTTTTTTTGTAAAGGACACATTAACGGGAAAGACACTACTTGAAGGCAATAGTGAAGGTGGTCTCTATCCATTTCCTGTACAGTCAGTTTCTTTTAATAAGCTGTATGCCTTAGCTACTGTAGCAGGAGTGAAAGCACCACTTGCCATTTGGCACTCTAGATTAGGCCATGCATCTATTTTAGTTGTATCTCAATTATTGAATAAAGATCAGTTACCTATTAAAGGTTCACTTAAATATTAGTTGGATTCTTGTGGTTCATATCAACTTGGCAAAGGGAGACAACTTCCCTTCTCGATATCAAATCATGTTTCTATTTTCCCTTAGACTTAATTCATTCAGAAATTTGGTCTTACTCTACTAAATCCCTTAGTGGATGCAAATATTATGTTCTCTCCATTAATGATTTCTCTAGACTCACATGGCTCTATCCACTCCATAATAAATCAAATGTTTATACATGCTTTAGTAAATTCAAAGCTTTAGTTGAAAAATAGTTCTTGTGCAAAATAAAGCGATTTCAATCCGATGGTGGAGGAGAATATAACTCACACCAATTTAAATCCTTTCTCACAAACAATGGTATGTTTCATTGCATTAGTGGTCCCCGTACACTCTAACAAAATGGAATATCCAAACGTAAGTACCATCATGTTGCAGAAATGGGGTTAACGCTCCTAGCCGAGTCCCACTTGCCAACAACATTTTGGTAGATGCATTTCTCACACCGATTTTTCTCATCAATCGTCTACCTACCCCAATTCTAGAACATCAAAATCCATACTTCAAACTCCATGAAAAAATTCTAGATCATATGTTTCTCCGTTCCATTGGGCGTGCATACTTTCCTCTACTTTAATCATATACCTCTCATAAATTAATGTTTTGCTCTAAATGCTACATATTTCTCGGCTATAGTGCAAATCACTTAGGACACAAATGCATGGATCCAATCACTTAAAAAGTATTCATATCAAGGCATGTTATCTTTAATGAAAACTCATTTCCTACTAAGAATGGAATGCATCCACCGAACCTCTTCCAGTAGTTTCTTCTCCAGGTTTAATCTTTTCTTCTCCCTCATTTCCAAGTATTACAAGCTCACACTTCTTCCTCTCAAGGCAATTCAGCACATGACTTGTTGTCACATCTAGATCTGCCCTCACTTTACCTTGACACATCACCAACTCCATAGGACCATATCTCCTTTCCCATCACTCTAGCTCCCCCATCCACCATATCCACTACCTCAGATCCCTCTCTTACCACCACAAATTTTCATGTTTCCAATACACCTCTTCCCACCCATCATATGACTATCCGATCTGATACAGGTTCCTTAAAACCTCAGATTTCCGTTGACTTTCAATTATACTCCACTAAACACCCACTGCATGCATTATCTAGTGTTGCAATTTCACTTGAACCCCACTTTTATCGACAAGCTGCTCTCTTATTTGAAGGAAGAATATAATGTTTTCATGGCTAATAATACCTAGACACTATGTCCAAGGCCCAAAAATTACAATGTAGTTGGCAATAAGTGGATTTATAAGACCCAACTGACCTCCACAGGTGAGGTTAACCGCTTTAAGACTCGATTAGTTGCATTGGGATATCATCAGGAGGAAGGGACCCACTACACAAATACTTTTAGCCTTGTGATCAAATCTGCTACTATTCGCATGATTCTCTCCCTGCTTGTACATTTTGATTGGGAAATTACACAACTGTATTTGTCTAATGCCTTTCTACATGGCATTCTTGAGGAGGATAGGTTCATGGAACAACCTAAGGGATTTATTGATTCTAACTATCTGGACTATGTGTGCAAGTTCAATAACTCACTCTATAGCCTCAAACAAGCACCTCGAGCATGGTTCAAGTGCTTGTCTATTGCTTTACTAGAGTTTGGCTTTGTTTCATCTCCCATAGACACTTCATTGTTTGTTTATAAAGATGGAAACTCTCACACTTTCTTTCTTATCTATATAGATGATATTCTTATGACAAGTACAGACTCCTCACTAATTCATTCACTTATTCTCGAGTTGCAAGTAGATTAAAGATGAAGAATTTGGGTCGCATTGGTTACTTCCTTGGCCTTCAAGCTACAAGAGACTCTACTTAACTCCATCTTCGACAATCTAAGTAAGACTCAAATCTACTTTCTCACACAAAGATGGTAGATGCTAAACCCATCTCCCTGCACAATAGGCCAAAAACTCTCTTCACATTTTGGTGAACTACTCACATCAATTTAAGTTACAGAGCATCGATAGACAGTAGGAGCACTTTAGTACTGCACATTGACCAGGACAGAAATTGCATTTTTTGTGAATCAACTTTGTCAACACATACACAATATCAAGTCTTCTCATTGGACTGCAACAAAATGAGTACTCAGATATTTAAAGGAGACTATTTGACATTGGCTTATGGTACACTAAAGGTAACTGTCATCTCAAAGCATTTTATGACGTGGATTGGGCTTGCGATCCTGATGATCACCGCTTTAGTACAAGCTGTTGTCTTCCTTGGTTCATCCCTCATTTCTTGGTTCGCTAAGAGGCAATCTGTGGTGGCCAAGTCTAGTACTAAAGTTGTGTACAGGGCACTGGCTATGGTCACAACTGAACTTTATTGGATCCACATGTCAATCAAGCATCTGCACATTACCATGCCTATTGCCCCTATGATCTGGTGTGATATCAGTGGTGCCATCGCACTTAGGGGTGACAATATGTTATACGACCCGTTAACCCAACACGAACATGATACAATAATAGCGGGGTAAGGTTTAGTCTTAATGGATTTCGGGTCAAAACTGGTTGACCCATTATGACATGATTGCTTAACGAGTTAATAGCAGGTTAACCTGTTTTAACCCGCCATGGCACGTTATGACACGTTAAAAAAGTTAAAATTACAAGTATACATTTAAATTTAAAAGTAAAATTGTTAGAATCTTAATTTTGATATTTTTCTTGTTTAGATTTAATTCATACTTGTAGATAGTATTATAATTTTTATAAATATTGTGATTTTAACATTTGTATAAAATTATGCTAAATTTAATTAAGACAAACGAGTTATTTCGAGCATATTCAATACATTTACATAAATAGGTTGAAACGTATCATATTTTGTCGTGTTAATTTATTTCGTAATATTCACTAATTGGTTATAACGGGTTGATACGACACGATATGTTATGTTAACGACATGATATGTTATGTTAACGAGTCGTGTTAGGGTTTGAGATTTTGACACGATAAACTTAACGAGTTGGGTTAGGATTGACCTATATAGTATAATATACATGTCTTGCATGATACGAACACGACCCGTTGACACGATTTGACACTCCTAATCGCACTTTCTTCCAACCCTATCTTCCATGTGCAGACAAAGCACACCGAAGTCGACTTTCACTTCATCTGCAAGAAAATCGCAAACAAAGACATCTCACCCTAGTTTCTTGGCTCATTTGATTAGTTGGCTGATGTGTTCACTAAAGGTGTGAGTTTTGCATGCTTATGTATGTTGCAATCCAAGCTAACGATGACAAATCTCCCCATTAACTTGTAGGAGGATGTTGATAGATAAGCCATCAAATTCTTTTAAAGATCACTCATGGCAAGTCCAGGATTTATCTCATACAACAGCAACAACTCAAAGTCTATAAGATATAACAACCCTAGCCCATCTTCTATCCCTCCTAATATATAGTTACCATACAGATTAGATGGCTTGTACATATCTCATTGAATGTACATATCCACTTGTATCTGTTATGTACTTATCTTATTGAATGTAAATCTCTATAAATAGATCAATACACATGGCTGAATCATTAACCTATTCATGCAAATACTTTTAGTTTGATTGTCATTGACCCCATTTCTTGAGCCTGTTGTGTCACTTGCCATTTAGGCAAATTTTAGCTAATGTTTACATTTTGCTTTTTGCTATCTCATTTAAAACTTAATTTTACATTGATTATTAGTTTAAATTCTCTATAATAATAAAATTATAATCCTTTTCATTGTTTTCAATTTTTTTATTATTCTTTTCAATGTATTTTATAAATGTACCAGTCAAATGTTATATGTTAATCAATGGTAAAAAAAAATCGAATTGTAATTTTAATACGAGAGCTTTTTCTTCTTCTGCAAAGCTTGAATGAATGAAAGGATTCTTCTTCTTCTTGCTATGTTACTTTTTTTTTTTAATATAACCGCATTAGTGGGGCCATCATTAACAATACATGATCTAAAAAGTTCATATCGAAAATCATTTCCTCTCGGGCTTTAGGGCGATTTATGCGTTGTAGGGGTTTTTGCTACTATTCTTAGCGGTATGTGCAATGTAGATGGTGGATCAGTTGGAGACGCTATATCAATGACTACCGTTGACCTCTCAAGAGGAAGACGAATTGGTTTCTTAAGATGAATTGCTAGAAGACATTTCTCTATATGGAGGAAAGGGACTGTCATCTCCCTCCTAACAGAGAAACACTATAATCGGGAGGTTTTTAAGGCGGCTATGTGCCGTGCATGGCATCCTTTGTAGATGATTCAATTTCGTGACCTGAATCACTCTCTTTTTCTGATTGAGTTTGATGACATGCGAGATAAGGACCGAGTTATTAGAGAAGGTCCCTGAGCCCTTGATAAACATTTTGTTCTGGTTCAGGAGATTGATAGAATCAAACAAGTAAACCAGATTCGATTGAATGAAGCCACTTTCTAGGTCTGCAACATGATCTTCCCTTGAGGGCTAGAAACAACGTGTTAGGGACTCAATAAATGGTAGCACACGTGGAGAGAAGATTTAGAGAATTTGGCTAGTTGCTTTATTTGATTTATGCTAAATTGTTGTTTTTCCTTCTCCAATAAATTAGTTACGCTGATTTCCTTAAATTGTTACTTTGCTTAATTGAGAGATGTACCACTATTGTAATTGCTGTTTGGCTATTTAATAGCTTGAGACCAAGAATGAAAATCATCTCATCAGAATTATCTTCAACTTTTTGTTGATTTGGAGTTGGAGTTTTTCTCGAATTAAACCAACTAAGGAGGCCTAGGATCTCTCGAAGTATCCTATAAAATTACCATCATAGGTAGAGCATGTAAGGACGATCCTTGTTTATACCCATTCACAAACCCACTACGAGGTTGCAAACTTTGGCACGTAACAACATGGTATTAGAGCCAGGCATGTCCAACCACCGTCTCAAGCAAGTGGAGAATGAGCTTGGCCCATTGGCTGCCGGCCAGAAGAAACTACAGCAAGCTATGAGGGCTAGTGAGAGCACTTTTTGAAACATAAGAGACCATGTTTGCTCGTTTTTCTACGCATGGTGGAGGACATGATGACGATACCAAGTCTTCTTAGAGGCCCCATTGTAGCCCTTTGGGAGGAGGCTCTCTCACACCCAAACTCACAAAGTTGGACTTTCCACATTATAATGGCATGGATGATCCAACTGGGTGGATTTGTCGAGTGGAGCAATTTTTTGAGTTCCAAGGCACGGAAGAGGTAGAGAAACTTCCCATTGCCAGTTACCACTTAGATGGTGATATCCAATTGTGGTATCAACATTTCAAAAATCGGTGGTAGGAAGGCGTCAATTGGGAGATTTTCAAGTACGAGTTGCATTTACAGTACAGGCCTTCAAGATACCAAAACTTTTTTTGGTGATCTCACCAAGCGTAAACAATAAGGAAGCATCTGCAATTATTGAATGGAGTTTGATTGTTTGTTACATCGAGCTGGCCATTTGTCTAAAGAGCAACAATTTAGGTGCTTTGTGAGCAGGCTAAAGGACGTAATACGAGTTAACATGCAAGCATGTAATCCAATGTCATTGTCCATTGCTAGTGGTCTTCCATGACTCTATGAGTCTCGTAGGTATGACAAACGGAAGAGAGGTTACGTGGAACCTTAGAAGGCTCCATCCACCACAAGACACCCACCCTTACCCTCAGCATCTCTTACACAAGCCCGTACCCCTACCATTAAGAGGTTGAGCTTGACTGAGTTACAAGAAAGGGGGACGTGCGGATTATGCTTTAATTGTGATGAAAAGTTTTTCTTGAGCCATCGTTGCAAGAATTTATTTTTACTAGAAGGAATATTCCTTCCATTGAGGAGCCGTTGGGTGACACTACCATAGAAGAGGAAGAGGAAGAGGAAGAGGAAGAAGAGATTCCTGAAATTAGTTTTGATGTTATTTTGGGAAATGCAGCACCTCAGACCATGTGTCTTTTGGAAAATTTGGGGACTCCGTTATTACAATATTGGTGGATTCTAGTAGTACCCATAACTTTTTAAACTCAAAGTTAGCTACCAAAATGGGAATTTACCCTAAAAAAAGAGAATTTTCTATACAAGTGGCAAATGGAAATAAAATGAAGAGCAAATGATTGTATGAAAATCTCCTTATTTCAGTGCAAAGGGTTTAAATCCACGTGGATGTTTTCCTTTTACCCGTGGAGGGATGAGATACTTCTTTTGGAACTCAATGGCTAAAAAGATTGGGTCCTATTAGTTGGAAATTCAATGAACTATATGAATGTGGTTTTGGTGAGAGGGAAAATGGTGGAGTTGCATGGGACAAAGAGGCCTAGCAATATAATCATAGGTGATCGTGATTTGGGGGAGCAATTACAAAAAGAAAAAAGAGTTTTTTTTTTGTTGCAATTCAACTTCTTAAATTTGGGAGAGAAGCAAGGAGCTGCTATTAGTGAACTAAATCCATATTTGGTGGTTATTTTGAATCAATATTAGGCCATTTTCCAAGAGGTTCAAGGCTTGCCACCTCAGCACTCCCAAGACCACAAAATTTCATTGTTACAAGGAGCCAATCCAATTTCAATCAAGCCTTATTGGTATCCACATTACCAAAAAAATGAAATTGAGAAAATGGTGAAGGAGCTTTTATCATTTGGTGTGGTGCACCCTAGCACAAGTCCATATTCCTCTCCCATGTTATTGGTTAAAAAACATGATAGCTCTTGGAGGGTTTGTATAGATTATCGGGCACTCAACAATATTACCATCAAGGATAAATATCCAATACCCATCAACAACGAATTATTGGATCAATTGTATGGTGCGTGATTTTTTACAAAACTTGATTTGAGGTCGGGGTACCATCAAATCCGCATGTACCCGGGAGATGTGGAGAAAACTGCCTTTCACAAGCACCAAGGCCACTACGAATCTTTAGTGATGCCCTTTGGCCTCACTAACGTACCTACAACTTTCTAAAGCGTCATAAGCGAGGTATTCAAAGAATTTCTTTGTAAATTCGTCTTGGTATTTCTTGACGATATTCTTATTCTTAGCAAATCTTGGAATGATTATTTATTACATGTTGGGCATGTGCTACATGTTTTATAAGCTAACAAATTTTTTGTTAAGCGTGAAAAATGTTAATTTGGACAAGAAGAAGTACGTTATTTGGGTCATGTGATCTCTCATCGTGGGGGTAGCCATGGACCTGGAGAAAATTTCTTCCATGATGACATGGCCCAAACCAACTAGCTTGAAAGGGTAGCGAAGTTTTTTGGGCCTCACCACCAAAAATTCATTTACCATTATGGAATGATCGCCCAAACCTTGAAAAATATGCAAAAAAATGACTCTTTTAAGTGGAGCCCTGTCACTGAGCAAGCATTTGAAGAGTTAAAAAGGACAATGACATTCAGACCCGTACTTGCTTTACTGGACGTTTCTCAACATTTATTGTAGAGTGTGATGCCTCTAGAGTTGGCTTAGGAGTGGTGTTCATGCAAGGAGACCGACCAATTACTTTTTTTAGCCAAGCTCTACATGGCAAAAATCTTGCATTATCCACATATGAGAAGATCTTGGTTAAAGTTATCCATAAATGGTGTCCATATCTCTTAGGAGCCAAATTTATTGTCTGGATAGACAAAAAGTTTGCAATTTCTATTGGGACAAACAATCACTACGGTGGCTCAACAAAAATGGTTGGTGAAGCTCTTGGGATTTGACTTTCAAATTCACTACAAAAAAGGCAAGGAAAATTCAGCCGCAGATACTCTTTCTTGGAAATTTGAAATTCAAGTATGTGCAATATCTTCTCCTATTTCTAATTGGGTGGATCCCATAAAATCTGAGATTTTGGCTAATTCTCATTTGCAAGATTTGGTGGAGAAAATAAAGGAAGGAGAAGCATTGGGACCGTGGTTATTCAAGGGAGTATTGATCTTGTTTAAGGATTGGATTTATCTCTTGCCAACATTCGAATTGATTATTCCAATAATCAAGGAATTCCATTTCAACACGTATGAAGGGCTCCACAAATCTCTCCTTAGAATCAAATAAGTTTTTTATTGGAAAGGAATGAAGGGGCATGTACAGAGATTTATCCAAGAGTGTGATGTTTGTCAACAAAATAAGTTGGAACAAGTCAAACTCGCTAGATTACTCAGCCCTCTCCCAATTCCACGCCATGTGTGGACGGATATCTCTATGGATTTTGTGAATGGCTCGCCAACATCCAAAGGTAATTCTACCATCTTTGTGGTAGCGGACCGATTATCCAAATATAGCCATTTTATTTGCATTAAACACCTTTACACAGTCACTACAGTTGTCGAAACATTTTTTGACCACATATTCAAGTTTCATAGCATGCCTGAGTCTATTGTGTGTGATTGTGATCTGGTGGTATTCACAAGTTCTTTTTGGAAGAATTTATTCCTATTAAATAGAGTTAAATTCAATTTTAACTCAGCTTATTATCCACAAACCGACGATCAAATTGAAGTAATCACGATGTTAGAGATGCATTTGTGGTGTTTCACGAGTTCTAAGCCCAAAGAGTGGGCAGTTTGGCTTCCGTGGGTAGAATATTGTTACAATACAAGCATTCATTCTTCCACCAAAAAGACACATTTTGAAATTGTTTATAGGCGTGAGCTTCCCACTTTACTTGCCTATGTTCATGGCACCTCGTGCTTGGATTCTGTTGACAAATTTCTACTTGAAAGGAATGTGGTGATTAGGAATGTCACGGCCAATTTGGAGATTGCATAGGAGAGAATGAGGAAATATTATGATGAGAAGTGCACAAATAAGAATTTTTCAAATGGGCAAATTTGTCCATCTAAAATTACATCCATATCGTCAACTTTCATTGGCTCAACGGAAAAATCTCAAGCTTAGGCCCAAACTTTTTGGTCCATTTAAAATCTTATCCAAGATTGGTACCGTGCCATATAAATTGGAGTTGCCCTCAGAGTCAAAACTACATCCAATTTTTCATGTTTCTCTTTTTAAAAAGTGGATTAGAAATCAAGAGAAAATCTCTCTCACTCAAACCGAATTGCCAATAGAATTGACATCCCACCCACTTCCTCAAGCCATTTGAAAACTCGCATAAAAGGGGGAGAATTGAAGCACTTGTTCATTGGCAAAATGTCTTTTTGCTGAGGCCACATGGGAAAGTCTGGCTGAGTTCAATGCATGTTTTCCATATGTTTTCCTTGAGGACAAAGAAACTTTTAAGAATTGAGAAGTTGTTAGGGACTCAATAAATGGTGGCACACGTGGATTTATGCTAGATTGTTTATTTGATTTATGCTAAATTCAAGGAAACTTTTAATAATTTGCCCAGTTGTTTTATTTGATTTATGCCAAATTGTTGTCTTTCTTTTCCAATAAATTAGTTACGCTGCTTTCCTTAAATTGTTGCTTTCCTTGAATTGTTGCTTTCTTTAATTGAGAGATGTAGGACTATTGTAATTGTTGTGCGGCTATTTAATAGCTTGAGGCCAAGAATGAAAATCATCTCTTTAGAATTATCTTTAACTTTGTGTTTATTTGAAGTTGTGGCTTTTCTCAAATTAAACCAACTAAGGAGGCTTAGAATCTCTTGCAGTATCCTATAAAATTACCATCATAGGTAGAGCATGCAAGGACGATCCTTGTTCTCTACCCGTTCACAAACCCACTACAAGGTCGCAAACTCTAGCACGTAACACGACGTTGTGGGTGCTCGTATTGGACTAAAAATAGGTAAAGTGGAGAAAGTGGACTTAGAAAAAGGAGAACTGCTTTGGGAGAATTCCTACGAGTCTATGTTACTCTTAATATTTATTTTCCCTAGTTATAGGGAACTATGTTCTCAATGAGGATCAGAAGTGATGTGTAGGTTTGTTTCTCTTACGAGAAACTCCTAAATTTTTATTATTACTGCGGTTGCTTGGGGCATGGGGAGAAGGAGTGTCAACAACGGAAGTTCTAGAGTTGAGACATAGAGAATGAAACTCTCCTATATAGTGATTGGTTGCACGCCACCACATACGGTGAACATTTTCGAGATAGTCATAATTAAGAGATTTGCCATCAAAATTTCCAACAAGGGTGGAAACTACAGTGATTGCAGCGGTAATAACAATTCCCAATGTTTCGGCGTTAACCAAAGGAAAAGCAGCCTCTAATGCCGAGAAGTTAGATCCAGATGATGTAGATTTGTTGGCTGATATCCAAGAAGTAACAGAGGGTCGTGATATGCAGTTGTCACTAATGCTTCATGAATCTGAAAAGCAATGGGTGGATAACTTTTACGTGAAAAATTCAGAGATCCAGAAGGTACAATTAAAAGGGGATTTGCAGAATGGGCCTCAGGAAAAGTTGGTCTCCCCTGTGGCAAAGAAGCCTTTGCTCATAATTGGACCTAATAATGAAGTGATCCAACTTAGCCCATCTATTCAAAGTGCGCTTGATGGGTCTAGTAGCAGTAAGCGGCTTCAACCTTCGTCTCTTCCCCAAATCGAACAACATTTGGGAAAATCAAACAAAAAGAAGGGTGAGATTTCAAAAGATTCAAGGGATACTAGATAAGTTAGAGCTAGGGTTTCTGATGTTGTCTTGAGTCCGAGAATGGTCGGAAAAGGCAGAGCTGGCAAAAGAAGAATCACAAAGAAGTCTGGGCGTCGAGTGGTTGAAGGGGAAGGGCATGTGTCGCTCTCTAGGGATTCGAAGGTCTCTTTCCTTTGGTTCCCAACGAATTCGTCCCCAACAATCTTGTATCGATAGTGGATGTTGGTCAGCACTGTTGACATGCATGAGGTTCCTATCATGGAACGCTTGTGGGCTAGGGAACCTATAGGGCATTCGAGGCCTCTGCGACTTGGTCTAGAGCAAACCTCTCGAGGTCTTGTTTCTTTAAGAGACAAGGCTTACTGCTTGAGAATTTCAAGTTTGCAAGTTTAAATTAGGTCATGCAAATTGTTTAGTAGTTGACTGTAATGGACATAGAGGCGGTTTAGCATTTCTGTGGGCAAATGATTTGAATCTTACAGTATTGAATTATTAACTGAATGATGTGAATTCTAGGGTAGAAGATGGGGTGGGTGGCTATTAGTTGCTAACAGGGTTTTATGGTTCTTCTGAAGTGAGTTCTAGAATGAGAACCTGGAACCTGCTCCAATCCATGTCCAAAAGTAATGGGGGACGCATGGCTGGTTATAGGAGATTTCAGTGAAATCCTTCACCATTCCGAAAAAATGGGGAGGGTGACCCAGAGCTTAGGGTGGCAAAGAAATCTTACTAAAAGCAGCACTAGTGATTCCCACATTTATTGTGAGCTACTTTCTACTTTCCTTAAGATTATGTGCTGATTTAGAAAGTCTTATGGCCAAATTTGGTGAGGACAAAGAAATGAGAAAAAAAGAATTCATTTTGTTGCCCACTGCCTACGTCCTCGCCTCAAGCTACCCCTTGAAGATCCCGAATTTACTAGTCAATCTCCTTTAGGTGGAGATAGAAATCTATTACACTTTTGAGCAGCACCACTTCAAAGAATCCGTGTAGAACACCCTCTACACTTCCAATCACCTCACACTTGGTGATTTAACTATTCCCCATATAGAACACCTTCTACATACACAAGGGTTATATGCACCCTCTTACAAATACAAGAGTTGATAGTGGGTAGACTATCAAAGTACACTCCTCAATGAGTGAGATAGAAACAATATAGCTCAACCTATATCTCTCTAAAAAAGAATAAAAATTAAGACTTAAAACTTTAGAAAAGAGAGAATGAGAGCTTTGAAAGAATGATGCAAAACTTAACAATAGATGTGTAAGCTCTTGTTGTTATTTTTTGTAAAACTCAAGTGAGCTATTTATAGGCAAATGAGTTTTCAATTTCAAATTTGAAAAGATTCACATGTCAAATAAGAGTACTATTCACTTTTCAAAAAATTCAAATGAAAACATTTATTTTTTGCATTTGTCAAAGACAACTCCATTCATTTTTCAAAGAAATCAAATCAAATCTTTTGCTTTTCATACATGACAAAATGAGCATGATTTATTTTTCAAACCAAACCATCTTCTTTTTGTATATGTCAAAAAAACACACAACCACCATTTAAGATTTTCAAACAAAATCATTTACCTTTTGCATTTGTCAAAAAAACACACCACCCCCCTTCAAGACTTTCAAACAAAATATGCACATGTCAAATATGATAATCAATCATCTTATAAATTCAATTTTGTATATAAAAAAATATAATTTTTGAAATTATTTTGTTTGATGATGTTATGCACATGTGAAAAACATAATTTTGAAAACTAAGACATTTAAAAATGTCTTATATATATGAAAAAAGTAATTTGATGTTTTATGAGAAAAAATAGTAATTTAGAGCCTTAATCCAATTTTGAATTTTATCAAGAGATGTACAAAAATAATCTATGAGTTTCATTTATAGACTTGTTTTTTTATACTTGATGTGCGCTTCATTCCATTGCGTAAATAATTTGAGCTTAAGACTTGAATTTATTTGTTATCATCAAAATCTACACGTAGATACGAAATTTGAAACCTTAGATTCAACAATCTCCCCATTTTTGATGATGACAAATACTTAGTAGAATTTTGAGACTTGCAGTAATGCTTAAGCTCCCCTTGAGAATATGCGTTAGTTTTTCAAGCAATAGATAAACATAATTCTAGTATATATAACAGAGTTAAAAATCTAAATATATACGTCTAAAACTTCTCCCCCTTTTGGCATCATTAAAAAGGAACTGCAATTAGTTTCAGTAAGATTTTTTTTTTCACAATAAGCGATAACCAAATAAAACGGTGCGGGAACCACCCGTGCCTGACAAAAACTGCAAAGGCTGGAGCTAAACTTTCTTGTCTCGGTGCGGAAGAAAATTTAAATCTGCTTGATGTTATTGACGAATTAGATGTTGCCGATATTTGAAGTTGAATAAGTGAAGTTATCCGTGTCCGACAAAGGCAGCAAAGGTTGGAGGCCTAGTTCTAACAGTCGGTGCGGAAGCAGATTCAAATCCACGTGATGTTGTTGAAAAATTAAATATTATCGAGATTTGAAAGTTGCTGTTTAAAAGACAATTTTCACCTGTCGGATACTCAAATAAACTTTCACACCACTCATTGATCCAGTTTCTGTTTATTCAAAACGATAGAATTGCAGAGAAAATTTCGTCTAATATTCCGAATTTGAATCAGGAACCGTCTCAACCGGTCATTTTATCTCATGAAGTTGTCAACACCATGATTAAAGGAGAGATGCATTTTTCTGGTAGGACTGATTCTGAGGTTGTTGCAGCATCAAGAACTCTCAGTGCTCAATATGCTGCCTCTGTTACAACTATATCTCGGAGATTACTAGCGAGGGCAAATGAGGTTGATCGACTTAACAATCAAATATCTATTCTGCATCAAAAGCTTGGAAATAAAAGTATAAAGAATAAGAGGTTAAAGTAAGAAAATAAAGATTTGACAGAATTAGCTCGTGTTCTGAAACTTCGAATAGAGGAATCGGAACGAGTGAGAGTTCAAGCACAGAGTCAACATCAGTAGATAATGGCACCGTTTCACGAGAGAAATAAAGACAATCTGCAATAAATCTCGCTGGCTTAGTTCGGTAACTTTTGACAATATGCATCCGACATATTTTGTAAGCTTGACTAAGTAAGATTTGAAGTGATGACAGTTTGTCTTATACTTATTTCCATTTTTATAAAAGCAATCTTTAGTTTTATCTAATCCGCATCAAATCTTCTTCTCATTTCTATAGTTCATCTTCATTCTCACAAAATTTTAATGGCTCATCAATTTTCCTTCAGTGCTTCTCGTGATCAATCTATTTCTGCATCTGTCGTAGGTGCCATGAAGCAGCAAAATACTGATTTGGCTAATAAATCAGATCATGATACCATTTACGAGCTTGTGAGTCTCGGAACTCGATACTCGTCGTCCATTGTCGCTTTTTCAGCTCGGTTGCAGTCCAAAACCCGCGAGATAGAGAAGCTTAATGAGAAGATCAATGTTCTTGAACGACTTGTTCAAGAGTCTAACAAAAAAATAGTAGACTTAAAACAACAGAATAAGGATTTAAAATCCTTACTTGCCTCTGCATTTCGATTGCCTAATCCTTTAGACAAGGATGATATGATGATTTATGAGGAGTAAATGCATTTGAATGATGAGGCTAAACGTCTCAAGTTTCTGTAAGTCATTTGAGATAATGGAATAAAAGTATCTAGCAGATATTCATGGCATGCATCATTCCTATTTCTTTTCCAATCAAACATAGTTTATCTTCTGGTAGGGGTTTTGTGAAAATGTCTACCAATTGATCATGTGTACTAGTGAATTCTAATACAATATCGCCCTTCTGCACATGATCTCTAAGAAAATGATATCTAATTTCAATATGTTTGATCCGAGAATATTGTATTGGATTCTTTGAAAGATTTATAGCACTTGTATTATCACTTTTGATTGGAATGTGATTGTACATAAGTTTAAAATTCTCAAGTTGTTGCTTCATATAAAGAACTTGAGCACAACAACTGCCTGCAGCAACATATTCTGCCTCAGTAGTAGATAATGCAACAGAATTTTGCTTTTTACTAAATCATGAAACAAGTGCATGACCTAAAAAATGACATGTTCCACTAATACTTTTTCAATCAACTTTACAACCAGCATAATCCGCATCCGAGTAACTAATAAGATCAAAAGAAGTGTGCTTAGGATACCATAACTCTAGGTCAATGGTACCGGCAAGATATCTAAATATACACTTGACTGCAATCAAATGAGATTGCTTTGGAGATGATTGAAAACGTGCACATAAGTATACATTGAATATAATATCAGGTCTACTAGCTGTTAAATATAATAAATTACCAATCATACCTCGATATACCTTTGAGTCAACTGGCTTACCGCTTTCATCTTTATTAAGTTTGGTGGTTGGACTCATTGGTATTCCAATTACCTTCGCACCTTCCATCTTAAACTTTTTAAGTAACTCTTTGATATATTTTGACTGATTGATGAATGTTTCATTTTTTGCTTGCTTGATTTGCAATCCAAAAAAGAAATTAAGTTCTCCCATAATGCTCATTTCAAATTCTTCCTGCATGCTCTTAGCAAAATCTTGGCACATATTTTCATTAGTAGCACCAAATATTATATCATCAACATAAACTTGAACTAGAAGAATATCATCCTATTCATATTTGATAAAAAAAGTTGTATCGATCTTTCCTCTAGAAAAACCTTTCTTAATCAAGAAACCACTAAGCCTCTCATACTAAACTCTAGGAGCTTGTTTGAGTCAATATAATACTTTTGCGAGCTTAAAAACATGATTAGGAGAAATATGATTTTCAAAACCTAGAGGTTGCTCAACATATACCTCTTCATTTATAAAACTATTTAAGAAAGTACTTTTAACATCCATTTAAAAAATTTTAAAATTTTTATAACATGCATATGCAAGTAACATTCGAATAGCTTCTAATCTTGCGACAGGTGCATACGTTTCATCATAATCGATTCCTTCCTCTTGATTGAAACCTTGGGCTACAAGTCGAGCCTTGTTTCTAGTGATGATTCCAGACTCTTTTTTTTTTATTTCTAAAAACCCATTTTGTTCTAATAATAGCATGATTTTTGGGTCTAGGAACAAGTGTCCATACATTATTTCTTTCAAATTGATTTAACTCTTCTTGCATAGCTAGAATTCATGATTCATCAATAAGTGCTTCATCAATATTTTTGAGTTCAATTTGAGATAAAAAAGAAGTATGATTACAAATATTTCTAAGAGATGATTGAGTACTTACACCTCGTGAAGGTTATCTTAGAATTTGTTCCACTGGATGATCTTTCACATGTTTCCACTATTTGGTTGCATCTTGTACTAAATCTTGATGATCTTTCCTGATATCTCCATGTTGGACTTCTTCTATAGTATTCTCTTTGTCAAGATTGAAACTATTTGTGTTATTTGTACCTTTTGATTCTTCATCAATAGATTTCTTAGAGAGTAGAGGGTTAGATTCATCAAATACTACATGCATAGATTCTTGTACAGTCAAAGTCTTTTTATTGAATACTCTATAAGCTTTACTATTTGTTGAATACCCAAGAAAGATACCTTCATCAAATTTTGCATCAAATTTTCTTAAATTATCTCTGTCATTGAGTATAAAACATTTGCATTCAAATATATGAAAGTAACCAATGTTGGGCTTTTTCTCATTCCAAAGCTCATAAGGGGTTTTATCTAATTTAGACCTTAACATAACTCTATTTATAACATAATATGCAGTACTTACCGCTTCGGCCCAAAAATAACTAGCTAAACTATTTTCATTAAGCATTGTTCCTGCCATTTCTTGAAGAGATCTATTCTTCCTCTCTATTACCCCATTTTGTTGAGGAGTTCGAAGAGCAGAGAAATTATATAGAAAACCATTTTCATCACAAAAAGACTCAATATCTTTATTGATAAATTCTTTCCCCCTGTCACTTCGGATGTTTGAAATAGTATAACCCTTTTCATTTTGAATTCTCTTGCATAACTTGGTAAATGCATTATGTACCTCATCTTTATGAGCGAGAAAGATGACTCAAGTATATCTAGAGAAATCATCAACAATAACAAATGCATAATATTTTTCTCCCAGACTCGCAACTCTGTTTGGTCCAAAAAGATCTATGTGTATTAGTTACAAATGTTTAGTAGTAGAAATATGTTTCTTGATTTTGAAAAAAAAATTTATTTGTTTACCAAACTGGCATGCATCACAGATTTTGTCTTTAAAAAAGTTTGCTTTTGACAAACCTCTCACAAGATTATTTTTTGAAAGTTTGGAAATAAGTTCTATGTTTGCATGACCTAACTTTCTATATCATAACCAACTATTTTCATATTGAGCTGATAAACAAATAGTATCTTGTTATGTAATTTCTTCAAATTCAATTGTATAAATATTATTGTTTCTAAGAGTAATAAAACAAACATTGCAATCATGATTATTCAAAATAATGCACTTATCCTTTTTGAAGGTAACTGTAAATCTTTTATCACATAATTGACTTATACTTAAAAGATTATGTTTTAGACCTTCAACAAGTAGAATATCTTCAATTATGAGAGAAGACTTATTACCAACTTTACCTATTCTCACGATCTTCCCTTTTGAATTGTCTCCAAATGTCACGTGTCCTTCTTCTTTAGGAGTTAGATCAATGAACTTAGTTTTATCTCTTGTCATGTGTCTTGAGTATCCGCTATCTAAAAATCATCTTGTTTTACTTACGGAAGACTTCATGTATACCTACAAAAATAATTAAAATGATTTTTCTTAGTACCCATGTTCTTTGGGTCATTTATTTATTAGTATTAGAAGAAATAAGATTCTTTGGTACCTATATGGCCCTAATAGTCATTGTATGTTTTCTTCTAATAGGACAAGCATGATAATTATGACCATTTCTATTGCAAAAATTACAAATAACATGTAACATACTTGAAGAACTTGAGTGATTGTAATAATGTCTTTCTTTGACAAATCTCTTTTTAGGAAAAGAATTTTAAAAATCTGGTTTTGATTTATTAGGTTTATCAAATAAATTTTTATAGGATTTGAGTTTTTCTTTTGGCATGTATCCCATGTCTACCTTATCAAAAACACATATTTGATTACCAAGAAGTTTTTTGAAATTTCTTTTTCCATTTGTGAAATTTTCAACAATTTTTTCTAAATCAGCTACTTTCTTTTTTAGTTCATCATTTTCATTTTTTGAAACTATATTTTCTTTTCTTAAAACATCAATTTCATTTATTAAAGAAGAATTTTTCTTTTTCAAAGTGGTATACTTAATACTCAATTTTTCAAATTATTCATATACCTCTTCCAAAGCATTTTGCAATTTTTCATAAGAGGGATTTTCAAGATTTGTTACCTCAAGATCATTTTTAGCCATGAGACAAAGATTTGCAGATTCTTCATTGCTTGCGTCGCTGTCTGAGCTACTTGAATCATCATCCTATGTAGCTTTCATTATTTTCTTGCCTTTGTATCGATCTTTCTTTAGCAGGGGACAATCTGTTTTGATATGGACAATCTGTTTTGATATGTCCAGACTTTTTACATTTATAACAAATTAATAAATCATTTTTACCTGTATCTTTGTTGGAAGATTTTTTAAAAAGTTTCCTTGAAGGAGTTTTATTTTTCAAAAATCTCTTCAATCTTCTAGTGATCATCGCTTTCTTCATCTTCATCGCTTTCACTTTCATGAGGAATGGTTTTGAGTGCCAAGCTCTTCTTTTACTTTCCTTCTTATTCTCCTCTTTTCAATGTGTACTCATGGGTAATAAGTGACTCGATGAGTTCATTTACTTCGAGTTTTTTAAGATCTCTAACTTTAAGAATCGCCGTTACTTATGATTCCCAACGTTTTAGTAAGGAGTTGAGAATTTTCCTTACTATCTCCAAGTTGGAATAAACTTTACCAAGAGATGTCAAACTATTTATAATATTAGTAAAATGAATATACATAGAAGAGATAGATTCATCATCATTCATTTTGAATATTTCATATTCATGCGTAAGACATAAATTTTTGATTTTTTGACTTGCGAAATTCCTTCATAGGTTACTTTCAAGTTGTCCTAAATTTCCTTTGTTGTCCTGCAAGCCATTATTTTGTTAAATTCATTACCATTTAGAGCATTATATAGAAAATTCATAGCCATTACATTCACAGAATAAAGTCTATCGTCTTCGCGATCAAATTCTTCCTCTTCCTTTTTGACCTTTACTCAATGAACAGTTTTTGTTGGAATATAAGACCCATTTACAAACATTTCCAGATTTCACGACCTTGAGACTGAAGGAATATTCTCATTTTAGTTTTCCAGAAAGTATAATTGTCTCGACAAAATAGCGGAGGCCGACTACTAAATTGATCTTCAGCGAATGTAGCTGCAATGTTAGCCATATAATCTTAACTCAATAGATAATTAATCTTATAATAGAGCCATTGCTCTAATATCAATTGTTATCCAGATGACTAACACAAGAGGGGGGGTGAATTGAGTTATATTATAAAAATTACACTTATAAATCAAAAACACAATATAAAATATAAACAGAATATAAAGCAGTAAGAAATGTAAAAAGTAGGGTAAGAAAAAACAAACTCAGTATTTTTACGAGGTTCAGCCCCACTGCCTACGTCCTCGCCTCAAGCTACCCTTTGAGGATCCCGAATTCACTAGTCAATCTCCTTTAGGTGGAGATAGAAACCTATTACACTTTTGAGCAGCACTGCTCCAAAGAATCCGTGTAGAACACCCTCTACACTTCCAATCACCTCACACTTGGTGATTTAACTATTCCCCGTGTAGAACACTTTCTACACACACAAGGGTTATAAGCACCCTCTTACAAATACAAAAGTTGATAGTGGGTAGACTATCAAAGTACACTCCTCAATGAGTAAGATAGAAATAATACAGCTCAACCTATATCTCTCTAAAAAAGAATAAGAATTAAGACTCAAAATTTTAGAAAAGAGAGAATGAGAGTTTTGAAAGAATGATGCAAAACTTAACAATAGATGTGTAAGCTCTTGTTGTTGTTTTTTGCAAATATCAAGTGAGCTATTTATAGGTAAATGAGTCTTCAATTTCAAATTTGAAAATATTCACATGTCAAATAAGAGCACTATTCACTTTTCAAAAATTTCAAATAAAAACATTTCTTTTTTGCATTTGTCAAAGACAACTCCATTCATTTTTCAAAGAAATCAAACCTAATCTTTTGTTTTTCATACATGATAAAATGAATATGATTTATTTTTCAAACCAAATCATCTTCTTTTTGCATATGTCAAAAAAATACACAACCACCCTTTAAGATTTTCAAACAAAATCATCTACCTTTTACATTTGTCAAAAAAACACACCACCCTCCTTCAAGACTTTCAAACAAAATATGCACATGTCAAATATGATAATCAATCATCTTATAAATTCAAATTTTTATATAAAAAAATATAATTTTCGAAATTATTTTGTTTGATGATGTTATGCACATGTGAAAAACATAAATTTCAAAACTAAGACATTTAAAAATTTCTTGCGTATGAAAAAAGTAATTTGATGTTTTATGAGAAAAATGAATAATTTGGAACCTTAATCCAATTTTGAATTTTATCAAGAGATGTACAAAAATAATCTATGAGTTTCATTTGTAGACTTGTTCTTTTATGCTTGATGTGTGCTTCGTTCTATTGCGTAAATAATTTGAGCTTGAGACTTGAATTTATTTGTTATCATCAAAGTCTACACGTAGATACGAAATTTGAAACCTTGGATTCAACACATTTGATTAGTTGGAAAAAAATATGTGAACCTAAGACAAAAGGAGGCATAGATTTTCATGACCTCTGAAATTTTAACCTTACTCTTCTTGCAAAGTAAGGTAGGAGAATTCATCAAAATGAATCCTTTATACTTCATAAACTACTCAAGACTAGATATTTCGGAAGCTTGATTCTAACATTGGGTTTTGTCTCTCCTACACTTGGAGAAGTATATGAGAGGCTGAAAAATGCGTGAAAGAGGGATGTAGATGGGGCATTGAAGATAGTCAGCAAGCTCATTTGTGGATAGATCTATGGCTATCTGATCATAGATTACTAATGCAAGAAGACAATTTCAATGGCCAAGATAGTTCAGTAGTGGTAGTTTCGATCATTGATGAAAATACAGGTTGGTGGGATTGATTACTCCCAAAGAATAACGTGATAGTTGTAACACTTATTTGGGATGTCGATTCTATAGGGAAACAAATTAAAGAATGAAAGAAATAACAAAAAAACGAAAAAAAAACATTAAATGATTAGTGAGAGAACAAAAATTAATTTTAAATTCAAATTAAAATGAAACAAAGTGATTAACTAAAAAAGTACTCAAATTGACGAACAGTAAAACGTCGGGAATCCCTTGCACAAATTCGATATTTTAATTATTTTTAATTCATTGAATAACTTAATTGGAAACTCAATTTCAAAATTCTCAATCGGAAGATATAGAATTATAAACAAAAACTAAGTCAAATGTAACCTTTTGAAAAATCATTTACCACTTTTAAACAATGTAAATTTTTATCCCTATTGAAAAATCTAAGGAAGACAATATACTTAGGAAGTGATATTACAGTAAAGAATTAAATCAATATAAATAATCAATTGATCTAAACATAATCAAAGATCTAACCATGCAATAGAAAAAAATGACTGAATCTATAAACAGGATAAATTTTCTAATTATTCAGAAGAAAAATTATTATCAATAATTTAATAACACAAAAGAGTTTTAATAAATTATAATCAAATACATGAATTAAAAATAAATTAAGAATACCATCATATGTATAAATTCATCCATAACCTTACTTGAAAATTTAATTTTCCATATACTTGGATACCAAATATCTCAAGAAAAATCCATACAAATGGTAGCCCCCATTCGAATTTTCGTTCACGTTCTTCTCCTTTTTATTTCGTTCCCAGCCCTATATGTCACGACGCCTCCTTGGAAATTTGAATGAGTACTGATATACGTACTACCCTTTTACAGCTAATTTACAATTTACTAGTATATTTGAGTTTTTTTTTTCGTCATTTTTTTAAAGTATTTTTTTAATATTTTTAATCATTAAAAAAAAATTAAAAAAATATACAACTTTACTTATATTCACATCTTTAATCATTAAGTAAAAATAAAAATTATAAAATAATTAAATACAAAAAAGTAATATATAAGTTGTAAAATAATAATAATTTTATCATTTCTGAATGTGATGCGGTATCTAAGCCTCTCTCTAATGAGTAATAATGTACATACAACTATTTTTACAATCTTTTATACAATTATGTTATAAATAAAGGATATTTTTATAAAGTGATACATAAAAGTATGTATCACTTTATAAAAATATCCTTATGTATCACTTTATAAAAATATCCTTTATTTATAACATAATTATATAAAAAATTGTAAAATAGTTTTAACTTTATCATTTCTCTTCTCTAATATTGAACTTATCTTTTTACTTGTGAGTGCTGTGTGTGTTCAAGCCAAAAACGTGGGCCTATCTCTCTCCATGAAAGTCCGGCCAAGCCTCATCTATTTATCCCTGCGGCCCATGTCACAATATACACCTCTCTTTGTTATCAATTGAGGTCCGTGTGATAAGAGATCCTTGGTATGGTATTTAAAAGATTATTGGAATGAAATTCAAGATTTGTTGAGAGGGATGAACGTAAACTTTCAACATAATTATAGAGAAGGGAATTCTTCAGTGGATTTCCTTGCAAAAATTGGAGCGAAGGTATGACAGCTTATTAGGAGAATTATGTTGATATTTCGAGAATGTTATGTAGCTTTTCAAAATTAGATAAACTTGAGCTTCCTCAATTACGTAAATAGTTTGATTCTTTGTATAGGTTTATTTGGATTTGATTCTTTATTGTTTTCTTTGGCTTAATAATTCTCACTAAAAGTATGGATTTGTTGATTATGACATGCGGGATGATTTTTGTAAATCTTATGTGTTTGGGTTGTTTTTACGGTATTCAATCATAAGTAAAGATTTTTTTAAATAAATTTAAATTGGAATTACTCTTGAACATGTAGCTACTGTCTCTTTGAAAAAAAAAAAAAAAAATTGAGATCCGTGTGTGATTGCCAAGCATGTGAAAGTGCCGTGCTCTTCATTGATGCAAGTGGGGTCCGAAATATGAAGTCCAATAGCATTCAAGTGTTATGTGCTAGGTGAAAGGCCTCGTGCCTTGCATTTTCGCTCCATTGAGTTGTAGACTTGTAGTCCATATCACTTTGCCGTGAGTCTAAGTGCTCTGCGTGGGCCCAATTGATGACAAAGTGAAATTGTGGCTGAAATGAATGTGGCCCATATTCGAGTGAAGTGCGGTCCAAGTTTTTACTCCAAATTGTAAATTGTGTCTTACATGTCAATATTATAATATTTGAGATTTAAAATATTATAAAAATATAGTTAAACATATCTCAATATAAATCGAAATAAATTCAATAATATAAATTATTTCTTCTAATTTCTATTCACATTTTAATAATTTAATCCAATATTAAAATATTTATAATACATTTTCACATACTCACCAGAAATACTTAGAAAATTCGAACTCTCTTTAATTCAAGAATTGTTGCAGATGTTCTAAAAGTGGTAATCTGGTTCAATGGCTGATAAAAGAATTTGGCAATTTGAGAGATCGAGACAATTTTTAGTGAAGAGTTGCTATAAATTCATTTGTTCTAATGGGAGAGGCTCAAATGCGGAATCATCTACTATGAGTAGGCAAAATAGACTTTGAAAATTTCTTTGGCTGATGCAGATCCCAAATAAAAGTGAGAGGTTTCGCGTGGCGAGCGTGCAAGAAAGTGTTGTCGACAAAAGATAATCTGATGAAGAAAAAGGTCCTTATTTCCGGCTTGTGTTCTTTTTGTTCTTTGGTTGTGGAAGACACAAACCATGCACTGATTTCTTGCCCATAGACTAAAGATGAGTGGCTCCAATTCTTCCCCTGCGTGTCTATAAGCTCAAATTTGAAGATTTTTGACATAGCATTACAACTTATTGAGGAAAACAAAGCCGAGAAGTTGGAACTCCTATTCAATTTAGCACGGTCATTTTGGTATAGAATAAATAAAAGGAAGTTTGAGCATGTCACCTTGCTTCCTAAATCTGTTATAAATCATGCTCTCAGTATCTTGCAAAGCTTCAAAGCAATAAAGGTGAAGAGTAGAGTGCAACTAAGGTCTGACTTGTTTTCATAGATAAGATGAGATAAAATTTAAAATTTGAATAAAATATTATTATAATATACTTTTTTAATATTAGTTTTATTTTGGGATTCGAAAATATTGCATTATTTATTTTATTTTTATGAAAATTGAAAAAAATAATAATAAAGAGATGTGATGAAATGAGATTGTTTGTGAAACAAACTAGGCTGGAGATCACACTATGGCTAGAAGCCTCCTCCTATTTCCATGGTTAAGCTAAATACATATGGTGCCATGTTTGAAGATTTGCTAGGTGCAGGAGTAGGTGTTATCCTCATAGATTCAAGCAGTAAAGTGCTTATCACTATAAGAAAAATAGGTAATAGTAACTCAATATTAACAATTAAAAGAATTATTAGCGATTAAAATAGACTATTAGTGACTAAAATCAATTATTTGTGATCAATAAAAATGTAGCACATGAACAATTTTCTTAGTGTATATATGATTGCTAGTAGACTAAAGATTAATGAAGTGGAGCATCCAGAAGTTATTGAACTACTGGCTATTTTTTGTAGTCTGCAAATTTGTTCTACAATGGGCATATCTCATATTATTGTTGAAAGCGATTGCCTGCAGCTAATCCAATCTCTTCAATAGGACAATATGAGTGATTTGCTTGGTCCTCTTTAAGCTGAATTTAATTGTATTAAGGGTTGTTTTGTTTTTTTTCCTTTTAATCATGTTTATAGGAAAGGGATTAAGGCTGCCCATCTTCTAGTGTGTAATGTGTGGCAACTTGAGAGTATTTAAATGTGGTGAGATTGTATTTCAGACTTCATTTTTTAAGCCACTTTGATTCGATCAATTTCTATAATCATTTTCTCATTTGGAATTGAATGAAAGTTGATTTATTGGAAAAAAAAAGTAATACTAAAAGAGAAATTCAAATGATTGGGTTACACTCTCAATAGTTTCTCTATTCTACAAATTTTCATAAAATAAAGGAAAATTATTCAAAATAAGCTGGCTTCCATAATTTAATTATGTAAAATCAATGTAAAGTACATACCATGAGTTAAAGTGCTTTTCCATATTTAACATGCGTTCATCAATATACATACTTTTTTATTATCTTTTTTTTTTTCCTATTTTTTTTTTTTTATATTTCTTGCACTTACACTTTTAATTATAAAACTTGAAAAAGTTATAATATTTATTATAACATTTTATTTTGACTATACTATATCACAAATTATTTTTATATTTATTTTTTGAAGTTTGAGAATAATTATTGTTGTGGGACTTGTTGTCTTACTAGTTTTACTGAGTAATTATTAGAAACTTAGGTCTAGTTTGTTTAAGGAGGCAAAATCCAAAATCCAAAACTCAAAACTCAAAATTCTTCTTAAACTCAAAATTCATCATATTTTTTTAAATTTTCATATAATATAAAATAAAAAATTACACTTTTTTAAATTTCAAAATAATTTTTTTAAATTCTAAAACAAAATTAATATTAAAAAAATATATTATAATAATATTTTATTTTATTTTAATTTTTATTTCATCTCTTTCTCTAAAAACAAACTTGGCCTAAGAATTTGTCATGGTTCCAGCTAGCAGTATTTAATAATTCCTACGGATCGCATCCTTTGTCAGAACTCGAAAGCTCGAGAATCCAATTCATAATTAGGCAAAGCATCCTTTCTGTATGTGCTATTAGTACTGGACTGCATGCATCGCACCAAACCGATCGAATTAATCAGCATGACGACCCCTCTAGGAATCAAGAAGTATTTCTAGAAGTCATTTTGCTCTCTAATTGAGTCATGATCGATTATGATCTTCATAAGGCCTCTTTTCATCAAGCAAATTTTAATGGTCATGTTAATTAATTCGGAGACGGAAATAAATCATATTAAAGCCGCGTACAGATCAATTATCCCATATCAAAGTTCAGTTAAAAAATGGAAGGCTCTAGCTGCTTTTCATCATCATCTTAACCGTATATATAATCAAAAGGGTGGCTCTTTAAAGCAATATTCCCTTCTTTGATATCATTCTACTCATGACCACACACACAGAGATCATATATATATATATATATAAGATCAAATATATTATAACAATTATAAGCTGGCATGCATGAGGAATATATTCTGCTTGATTTATCCGCGATGGTCATGTCCCGGCCCCTTGGGAGAATCTATTAGAAAGAGGAAAGATTCGTACTACTAATTCCTACCAAGAAGAAGAAGAAGATCAATCTACCCAAAGTAACACATCTTCAATGCGCTATCCTTTTGAGTTATTAATACCCGTTCCACCTTATAAATTAAGCAGCAGCAGTACTACTTCTACTTGCCAGCTAAAAAGATCAGCTCCACTGCAATTAAGCTAGCTATTATCAGAGAAAGAGAAGTTGCTGGTTTCTTTAATTCGTACATACACAACCGGCCGGACAGAAGAAAGCTGGGTACGTGTACACAGTACTATAATTAGGATGCCTTGGCATGCTCCTGCTTATTCTAAAAATTCCCAAGATTCGAAGCCTCCAATTGAAGTCTCCAATTCGAAGCCTGTACCAGCTCAAGTAGGCAGTACTTCATTGCCGCAAGAAGATCAGGCGGCGCTGCGCCCGTAGATAAAGCATGAACAACATGCAGGTGCTCTTACTTTATTTCGTGATTTTTATTTCATTCAATATTCTTAGAGCGGATTTGGGATTGCATTTTAATTCTTAAAATGTGTTTTTAAGCAGATTAAATACCTTTAAAGAAAAAAATAACATATTTAATAATTTTATGAAAAATAATTTAGTTATTTAAAAAAGCTGAAAGCCAATTTTTTTAAAATTATTATAACTAATTTTAAAAGCACTTTAGAGAATTTATTATTTAAGTTATAGCTATAAGCCCTAAAATTATAAGAGTATTAGTATTGATTTAATTAAAGTAAATTATCAAAATTTGATGAAAAGTACAAATTTGCATACATATAAATTTGTTTTTGTTATATTTGATTAAAAATGAGGAAAATAAAGCGAGGAGAATATAATAAAAATATTTTTTATTTGGCTTTTGAATAGTAATTCATCAAAATTCATCATATTTGATGAGTTACTATTCAAAAGTCAAGCAAAAAATACTTTTATATTATTCTCCCTACTTTCTTTTCTCCATTTTTGAACAAATATGTTGAAAGTTTTTTTCTATGTGTGCAAACTTGTATTTTTTTATCAAATTTTAATTATTTATTTTGATGAAACCAATATTAATACTCTAAATTATATTTTCTATCGTAATCTCGTACATGCACTTAGTTGTTTTGATATTGTTTTACTCATAACAAGCGTCTTCATTACATGCAGGAAATCATGTGCAGTACTCAAAACTTCAGCCTCGAACCGAAACTCCAACAGCTTTAAGATCATCACCGTCAAAACACGAAGCTGATTCCAGGGACAATGTGATGATCAATTCACGCGGAACCAGTACCGACCATTCTAAGCATGACAAAGAAGGTAGATTGCAAGGGTTCCATTTTCTATTTAATATGTTTAAATATTTTTAGTTGTTATTTCTCTATGCTTTTAAAATCCATAGAATGCGATGATCAATGTCATTTCAGATCAGTTTAATTTTTATGCATGCATATGTGAGTGGAAAAGTATTTATATTATATATATTTTTTCATATGATTTTTTATATTACAAATAAAATAATTTTATATTATATAATAAATGATTAATTAATATAATCTTAAATTTGAAAATCCTATGTAAATAATTATATATTATCGCTATAGTTTATTGTATTAATAGTTATTATAATATAATATAATATATCACTATATTATATATAACATATCCCCATAATATATATATCCCCATATATAGTTTCTAATATAATTATAGTTTTATTATTATATACTATAATAATATATACTATATAATATAGTGGAAAAACGGGATTGAATTGCGAACTGAAATTGATAAAATTGAAAGTATCAATTTAGGAGTGCAATTAGTATGGTATCGGATTTTCAAATTTTAAAATTGATATATATATATATATATATTCCATTTTAAAATATATCCAAAACCGAACGTACCAAAAGTTACTAATTAAATAACCAAGTACCGATCTACAGAAATACAACGATTTTTCCCCTTTTCTTACTATAGCAGTTTTTCTTTCGTTTTATTTCCTTTCCTTAATTTGTTTTCCTCTAGTATCAAACGAATTTGTGGTCCTTACTAGCTACTTTTATTTCGGCCTATAATTTGTATAAATAGCAAATAATTAGGAAATATATATTTTTATATCATGACTAGCTACTATTTGTTAGAGACAATAGTAAATCATGAATTTGATCATTTAATTATTATTCTAATTTGATTTTTAAATCAAGTAATGATTTTATATATAATATCAGATCAGTAATGAAGAACGTCTGATTTAATCCTTCATGTAAAAAATTAATATCAAGCGTCTTGATCACATCATGCAGCAAGTGTGCAGTCAAAACATCTGCCTCGAACCGAAACTCCAACAGTGTTGAGATCGCCATCAAAACAGGAAGCTGATTTCAGGGACAATGTGATGATCAATTCACGGGGAAACGGTACCGATCAGCATTCTATACATGACAAAGAAGGTAAGATTGAAAGGGTTCCATTTTCTATCTAATATATTTAATAATATTCTTTTGTTGTTATTTTTCTATGCCATTAAAATCTCATAGAGTGCAATTATATATCATTTCAGAGTTTTTAGGCATGCATATGTGGGTGGAAAAGTCATATCTAGTACTGGGAGATTAATGCTATATTTGGATAATGAAATGGGAAGTTCTTAAAATTTGTTACAATTTGATCATTCCCAAACATTTATTCAAATACAAAACACTAATTTTCAATTTCAATTTTTAATATTTTTATTTAATCCATACATAATTATTACAACTTTTACAAACTTTTAAACAAAACACAAATTTATACAACTTTTTCGATTTTCAAAACCAAAATAATATTAAGAAATTATATTCAAATAATTCTTTAATTTTATAATATTTTTTTATCATCTTTGTCTTATATATATATATTTTTTTAAATTCAGTAAATCCTCTTAATTCAAACAATTTCACTTTTAATCACAATATTCTGAAATACTCAAAGGTTTGGATCAGAAGATAAGACACAAATTTTTTATCTTATTATATTTAATCTCATTCCATCTTAAATGTGCTTGCTTGACATGCGCGCGCGCGCAGCAAGTCATGTGCAGTCAAAACATCAGCCTCGAACCGAAGCTCCCACGGTATTAAGATCATCACCATCCAAACAGGAAGCTGATTTCAGGGACAATGTGATCAATTCACGGGGAACCAGTACCGAGCATTCTATGCACAAAGAAGGTACGTACGTACGTAGATTGCATTAATTAGAGCTCCCTTTTCTAACTATATATATGTTTATAATGATTAATTAATTAATTAATGTTAAGGACAGCAACACAGCTTGCAGTCACTCCAAAGTATCAGTTTTAGCAATCGCGGCCCCCAAACTATCAACAATTCGCAATCTACCCTAGTCTTTTATCAAATTCTCCTTAATTTTCAAAACTACAACACATGAATCCTATTAGAAAAGATTAATTAAAAAGAAATGAATGACCCAAAAGAAGAAAATGTAATTATAAATGAGGGAAAGTTGTGTCAACTTTTTTACGTTTGGGAATACTGACATTTTTCTTTTGGATTGTGTATATTTATTCCTATTTTATTTTTCAAACACACAATGATTTGTTTGGCCTCTTCTATTTAATTGGTTGACTTTTTCTCTTTGATTTTATTTTTTAGGTATAAAATGATGTCGCTTTATAATTTGTTTAAGGAAATTGCTAACCTTCCCGGTGAAATGGGTCTCGATTGGTCCCGTTTCACCTTTTTGATTTTGATTTTTAGTTTATTTTTATATTATTTTTAAGTAAATATTTTTAAATAATAATATGATTTTTTTTATATTTTTAAAAAATATTTTAAAATGTATAAAAAATATTTTAAAATGTATAAAAAATCATGTAAAAAATATATTTTTTTACATAATTTTTTTAACATCATAATTTTTTTCACATCTTAAAATATTTTTTAAAAATATAAAAAAAAATCATATTATTATTTAAAAATATTTACTTAAAAATAATATAAAAAAATAAAAAAATAAAAATAAAAAGATGAAATGGGATCCAATCGGGACTGTTTCACCAGAGGGAGTAGCATCATCCTTTGTTTAATTGGGGCACAGATCATCACACCTAATTTCTGCCATATGTCAAAAAGGAAAATCTTATCATTATCATTTTAATTATCATTCTTTTATTATGTCTAATGATATAAAAAGATTATCAAATTTAGATATCATTCATGGAAATAAAAAATTATTTCGATAAACTATAATTTGTACAGTCCTACGCCTACGTGCATTTAAGAAAAAAATGTTAAATCTACCAATAAAAATCTAATTTTATAGTGAATTTATTTGCTTTTCAAATGGACTGTACATGAATTGTATGCCATAATATATATTATATATAGTATTGCACTTTTGATATGATAAGTGGCTGGAACATGCGTCGAAGAAGACTAGTTAATAAGCCATCAGTACTACAAGAAAAATGGTCAGATATAACCAATATGATGTATTGAAAATAGTCAAAATTGATCAAATTCTACAAGAAAAAAGGCCAGATATAACCAATCTGATGCATCGAAAAAGTTCAAAAATGACCAATTTCTAACCCTTTTCGATATATCAGATTGATTATATCTGATTTTTTTTCTTGTAGTGTGCATGCAGATTGGTAATGAAAAATGTTGAGAATGTTTAGGAGTACTTCTTTAAATTGGGTTGGGAAAATATAGAAAAGAATTAATAAATCTTATTTTAAAAAATAAGTATTGTATTAAAATTTATGAATATATATAAGCTAGAGTTGAAAAGTTGTGTAGTGCAGAATATAATTTTTAGTAATATAACTGTGCTCATGTTGTGCTGCATGTATGTCATGCGTTGAATTCTTCACGGACGCGCGGTACACGGACGTTCCCAATTATAAAAAACACGGATGAAAAATGTGCTTCGCTTGACATGATGCAGTAGGTCATGTAATACTGTCTCGTAAACCCTCAAAAGATGATCAGGCCGTACGAAACGATTTTGCGGGGTTAAGATCAGGACTTCCAACAAGAGTACCATCAAAACAAGAAGCTGAAGCCAGTGACAACGAGAGACCACGCGGAATCCATAATATTGAGGCTCGCGTGCACATAGTCGAAGGTACTTATATATATATATATATATATATATATATATATATATATAGATTTCTAGTTGTTATTTTATATGCTATTATAATCTCGATCTCTACATTCTTCCAATAAAATATGAAAATATTAATAGTTGTATGTCGTTGTTAAGATATAAAATAATAAAATCTACTTCCTCCAATCAATTTAAACTTTTTAGATAAGTGGTAATTTCACATGAAATTAGGACAGAAGTCATGAGTTTGAACCTTAACTATACACTTTGTTACATTTAATTAAATATTACATTTATCTACTAATTGAGGAAAAGTTTGGTTTACAAATGAGGAGAAATGTTAAAATATAAAATAATAAAATTTACATCTTTCCATCAATTTAAACTTTTTAAATAAATAGTGATTTCATAATCGTAAGTATATGTGTTGTGTAATTATTTTAAAAAAATGAATAAATACAAGGCTCATAAAAAAAGAAAATTAATTTTGTAATAACGAATTGATCTCACTATTATTTAAATTAATTATATAATATTTACGAACTCAACGATTATATATAATATTATTCATAAAATATACACACGGGTATGAAAAATGTGCTTTGATCGCTTGTTCGCATGCAGCAGGTCATGCACTGGCTCGTTTACCTTCGAAAGATCATCAGCAACGTCCAAAGAACTCTGATATTGGGTTAAAAGAGCAGTCTCGAGTCGAAACTTCATGGCCAGTACCGGTAAAAGAACAAGATTCATCAAAACCAGCAAAACAAGAAGATATCGGTGACAACAAGGGACCACTCGGTCACAAAACCACTAATATTGAGCCGAATCATGTGCGCAAAGAAGGTACGTATGTACTCAGCACTGGTTTCATAATGGCGGCAAAGACACCATGATCATGTATGATATATGCACCTATACTTTAATTTCACCCTGCTTCTTATTATAACTGATCTTGGGCACGTTGTGAACATCCTGCATGTTCATTTGCTTAAAAAAAGGTACTGTACGTAAACCATGCATGATCAATTAAATTATCCTCAATTTGATTGTAAGATATATATAAACTGATGAAAAAAGTTGGAGTTCGGTTAGATTGAATCTCATGTGTTTTGCAACCCTTGCCGCTGCCCATGGCGGTGGGCTACACCGCCCACTCCATTAGGACCGGCGGGCTTCGGTGACCCTAGGCGACCTCCGGTGTGCCCGCCACAGCCTTAAACCTATTTCGGACCCGTCGAAGCCTGCCGGTCCCCATGGAGTGGGCGTTGTCTCCCCCGCCACAGACGGCGGCAGGGGCTGGGTGAGGCTAAAAACTCCTATTAAATCATCTTCATTTTATTTTTTTATTGTGTTTTTTATTATATATTTTTTATTATATTATTTTATTGTACTTTTTATTGTGTTTTCTAAATTTAATTTTTTTATTGTATTTTTATTGTATTTTTTAATATTTTTTGTTGTATTTTTATAATAATTATAGGGATTTAGGTAGTGGGCTGCGAAACGTTGGGGTACAGCCCGACCGCACCCTAGCGTCTCCCATAAACTGATCTATATATGTTATATATGTAGATAAATTAACTAGGGTTTAGATTTAGGACCATTTATTCTAATTTGGGCTCCGTTTGGATTGAGAGATGAGATAAGTTGAGATGAGTTTAGTTTATTTTTGAATATTATTATTGTTTTGGAACTTGAAAAAAATTGAATTGGGATGTGAAAAAAGATGTATTGAAATTTGAAAAAAGTGTATTGAGATTTGTGTTTTGTATAAAAAATTAGAAAAATATAATGATGAAATGGAGATGAGCTCAATCTACTCTCCAATCCAAATAGGACCTAAAAAAGTAAAAAATTTAAGCATGGATGAGGTACTGGCCGAGATGTAACTTTTTGAAAACTGCTACAAGCATAAATTAAGAGATCTCATTAAAATAAATTCATAAATTGATATGATTTGGTGTGGTATATTAAATATACTTTAAAATAAAATTAATTTTATAATCTAATATATTACATCAACCATATCATGAACTTGTGCGGTTAAAATATTACTTTTAACTTTTTTATTGTCAAAGGAGAAGGTTATTCCAAATTCCAAATGGAATATACATAATATATATATATATATATATATATATATATATAGACACACACATACCCTTACAAAGATGGCATGAGGCTAAACTTTTTTATTTGATTTAATTTATTTTGAAATATTTAATTTTAATGCATTGGTATAATCCCTAAATTCCTAATTTGCAACGTCTATATTATGCAGCCAAAGTGGAATAAAATATTTTTAGAATTATAATATATTTATGAATATTCATGATCCAAACGTACGTAGCAAAGAATTTTGGTCGCAAAAGCTATTTCTATTTTTTTTTATAGGAAAAACTATTTTTATTTTCTAAAGTCAAATTAACGTCGAAAACGTAAAGAGGTCCCAACCGCAGCCCCATATCATTGACCACGTGCAATCTTGGACATCATGCAGATATGCAAAAGGATCCGGATCAGCTGTTGAAGAACAACAGCGGAATCGCAAGTCCTATTGCTCCGATCAGTATTAATGTTAATGTGTATCTCCCAGATCAACGAAAATCCGGCGACAAAAACGATGCTAATGCAGGTATGTTATTAAAGAGATTCTATTTTTTCATCTTAAATCTTATCATTCTCCATATCATATTTGAAATATTGTGATACAATATTTTAAGTGCGTGGTTTCACTTGTCAACCACTTAAATGTATGGCAACCATTTAGCATGTGTCAAGTGATAAATGTGATTTATAAGGATGAAAAATAATAGTTTTGGTTACTGAATTATAACTTAAGTTACTTTCTCTATTTTTTACATTCATGATTTTTATTCAATGATCAATATATATATATCATAATTCATCTTCAAAAATGATTTTGAGAAAAAAGGCAAGTATTGCTAGATTTGGGATTTGTTTAGTAATATATATATATATATATATATATATATATATATATATATATGAGAAAATATTTGCCGCAGTTGGATTGCAGCGACACACTAAAAGGAAAAGTACAAAAGAAAAAAAAAAAATATAAATACATGTGGTGTGCTGCTGCATATCGGTTGTAGCCAAACATGCCCCTATATATATTGACCTAACTTTATGTCTAGAATGGTGGTAAGGGTGTTCATCCGGGTTTCGAATTGGTTTTGGATTCGAAATTTTCTTAAACATTTTTTAAAAAAAATTTAAAAATATTAAGAAATAAATAAAATTTTAAACTGGGCTGGGTACAACCCGGCCTGGATGAACACCCCTAAATGGAGGACAGATAGATAAATACATAAAGTGATCAGGGTTCCACAACATTTATAAGTACTGATAAATTCCAACTCAATATTATTTATCTATATTTATTTAATATTTGATATCCACTTATCTTGAGAGTGGACGAGGTCATGTTTATATACATATATATATATATATATATATGTGCATATAATAATTACAGCCTTAGTTTAATTTATTAATTTGAATTGAGTAAGGCCATTTTAGGAATACTATATAACAAATTAATTAATATGGTTAGCCAGGCTTTATTTAGAAAAGCTCAGCATAGGTTTTCTCAAAGCCTTGAATAAATATATGTGCTGCACGTTGTTTCATGCAATCTCCTGCGTCTTCCTGATCTGCCCCCCGTACTTCCCTCTTCAAACTTTGTTTACAGCTACAATATTTTCTTCTCGTAAGCAGAGCAATATCATAGAAACTGAAATTAAGATGTGAATATAAGAAGAAAGAAATTAACTTCTAATTTATTGTTTTATTTATTTGTTAATCTATATATTTTAATTCTTCATGATGTCTTTCTTTGGCTTTTTTTTTTTTACTTATTTAATGTTATTTCCATTGTAGTGACACCTGCCAACAACTCGGAGTACAAGAAGCAAAATGGTATACTGCTAAGTTTCAATTTCTAGTTTTATTTTATTTTATTTTATTATATTTTTAACATTTGCGATATTTTATTCATTTAATGGATTTCTTCATTCTAAGATTGAACGCTCGACAGTATTTCACAAACTTGCAGTTTCAAAGCCTCCAAATAGTATATTTTAAAAATCTAATTTAAGTTAGTTTATTTGCTTATTTATTTGATACAAAACTAAGGGATTGAATGGGAGACAGAATGGTTTCATCTCATTTCCTTCCCAAATAACACTAATATATATATATATATATATTTTTAAGTTCAAATCTTAAACTTTTTTTTTTATCTAGTTATAATTACTTAATTATTACAATTTTATCAAACTTTTAAATAAAATACAAAAAATAATTTAATTTTTTCCAATCTCAAATTAAACATAATATTAAAAAATTATATTCATAAAAATTTTAATTATATAATATTTTGTTCAATTTTCTTTATCTCATTTTTTAAAATCTTATAAAATATCGTAATTTAAATCATTTTACTGTTATTTATAAAATTTTCATCTCAATTCATTCTCTAAATATCTCTCAAGTCAAGTCCAGGTCGTGTCGCACTTATTTCAGTGGTGCAAATATTACTCTCACAGGAATTTTCTAAGAATATATAAAAGTTTATAAAATCGTTAAATTATTCTTCCATCTCACCCGCTAAATATATATTTTGTTTCTTGATAAGATTAATAATGATACGATTTCATCATGATTTCATGAAAATTTTGGAAACAATTATTATGAGTGTTTTTTTGTTTTGTTTATATATTTAAACAATTATAATCTTTTTAGTAAGATTTTTTGCATCCACTAAACAAAATTCTGGTTCTTGGAACAGAATCTAGTAGTGATAAATGTTGCTGCTCCATATTATAAAGAACTATTTGCAGAGCTAGTGTTGGATATGATGCAGACATTGCAGGAGACAAATGAGTTTCACTGTTGCAGGGGCAGTATTAATAAGGCGTGATAGATGTTCATTGATCAACACAAACTGTAAAGAGCACAGTGCAGATCCAGAGGATCATGAAACGTCGTTGATTCAGTTTGCGCTTCTTACATCATAGCTTGATTAGTGATGTTTCTTAGTTATGAGAAGTTTTAAGTGTGATTGTTTTTTCTATTGATCTATACAGCTAATCTACTGCTTGTTCTTTCCACTAAATGATCTGAGTTTTTCAGACCGTTTCAGTGAGTAAATCTCTGTTGCTACTTATTCTGACAGAAACTAAAACCTGAATGAAAAGAGATCTTTAGAATCAAAAAAGAGAAGAAAAAGACGCTTGAATCTGATTCAAAGAATTAATCAAGAATGTACAATGTGTTTATATACAGATCATAATGAAGTAGAGCTTCTAGTTCTCTGTTATAACTAACTTATAACTATATATATATATAGAGAGAGAGAGAGAGCTGTGAATTACATTGCCACAGATGCCAGCTTTTAGGTATATATGTATATTCTTAGTACACCCCTTCAAGATAGAGTGTAGATGTTAATAACACCCTTTTTGCAGAGAATATTAGAAAATGAAGCAAAACTGAGGGGCTTGGTAAAACAAACCATCATGAAGTTTCTCCCGGACAACATGACAGTCGATATCAATTTGCTTTGTTCTTTAATGGAATATGGGGTTAGCTGCAATATGGATAGCAGCTTGATTATTACATAATAAAGCTACTAGTTTTGTTTGTTTGATAGTGAGATCTTTCAAAAACGCAAGTAACCAGGTAGCTTCACATGTGGTACTGGCCATTGCACGATATTCAGGTTTAGTAGAGGATCTGGATATAATACTTTGCTTCTTTGATTTCCAAAAAATTAAGGCGGAATCAAGAAATATTTAGATGCAAGTAACAGACTTGCGTGTATAATGACAAGCAGCCCAATCAAAATAAAAAAATGCCTTAAGATGCGTACGATTGTTGGTAGGAGAGAAGAGTTCTTGTCCAAGAGTCCCCTTAAGATAATGCAAAACACAATGAGTAGTAGCAAGATGATTGTCTCTGGGTTGAACCATGAACTAATTAAGAACCAGCGCATTGAAAAAGCCAAGTTAGGTATTGTAATAGTCAAGTAAAGTAATCGAACCACAAATGCGTTAGGAGAGTGGATTAGCAAGAGGAGTGCCATCAGTTTTAGATAATCAGAGATCTTAATTCATAGGAAAGATAGAGGTTTTTATCCTAAAAGACCAGCATAAGAAAGCACTTCAAGTGCATATTTCCTTTGACAAACTGCAATGCCTTTTTGAGATCGTGCAACGTCCAATTATAGAAAGTATTTAAGTGGACCAAGATTCTCTAATTTGAACTGAGTGTGATGATAAGCTTACGGGTAAAAAGTGTATCATCTGCCAAAGACTGAGTGAAACCGTGGGTAAGCAAGGCAACATAAAGCTTATTACACCATTGATGAGATGCCTATTTGAGACCATACAAATATTTATGAAGCTTACAAATCAGAGTAATAGTAGTACACGATGCTTGAGATGGACTGGAAGAAGAACTAGGTGTAGGAAGCTCACCCTTACTGAGAAATGCCATTGAATTAAAACTAGGAGGAAGAGACATGTAAAGCTCCTATGTTAAATTTCTATTGCGAAAAGCATTATTTACATCTAAGTTGTGTGAAATCCAACTTTTAGAAGCTGCAATAGATAAGAGTGTTTTAATAGTAACCAATTTGGCAACCGAAGAATATGTTTCAAGATAATCAAGCCCCTCCAATTGTGTATATCCTTTTGCTACCAAACAAGCCTTATATCTCTCAATTGATTCATCAAAACTGTGTTTAATTTTGTAAACCCATTTGCACCCAATAAGTTTCTTATTAGGAGTAAGTGAGTAAGAATCCAAGTATTATTATCCTCTAAGGCTTTTTTTAATTTCAATAACCATAGCCTTATACCATTTAGGATGTTTAATGGCTTGAATAAAGAAACTAGGCTCAATTTGATATGAAATAGAGACAGAAAAAACACGATGGAAAGGAGAAAGCTTATCATAAGATAAAAAGGAAGATAAGAGATATGGTATACCTAAATCTGAACCAGTACTCATAGAAGCAGATTATGAGGGTGTTGCAAGTTTGGCCGAATGACAATAGTAATCGGCAAGATAAGAATGATGCTTGGAGACTCAAGAAGAACGACGAATCAATGAAGGAGAGGATTGCTCAGAACAGAACATGAATTAGATTAAGGTTGATGAGACTTAGCATTGGATGAAGTAGAATTCGAAGGAGATTGACTAAAAGGAATATGTGTGGTAGTCAAAGTATTGGGTATAGAATTAACATGAATCACTAAGGAAGAAGAATTAGAACTAGATGGATGGTGCTGGAAGGGAAATACTTGATTATGAAAATAACATCACGAGAAAGAAAAATACATGAGTCCTGAAGATCTTAAAGCTTGTATCATTTGATACCAAAAGGTTAACAAAAAAATAAAAATATAAGCTCGAGCTTGTATTGGCACAAAGAAGAGGCATAAAAAAGACATTTGAAAACTCGAAGATGAGAATATTGGGATTTAGTAAAGAGCAACATTCATGAAGAGATTTATTATTAAGAACTAGAGTAGGATTTCCATTAATATGATAAGCAGCCATAAGGACATACTCACTCCAAAAGGAGAGAGGTAAATGTGCATGAAATCTGAATAATCTTGCTACATTTAAAAAATTTTGGTGTTTATGCTGAATAACACCAGTTTGTCGAGGTGTAGCTATACTAGATTTATGCAAGACTAGACTTAAATGTTGTAGCAAATGGACCCCATAACACTTTCAGTTGAGTATAGTAACTACTTACTGAAGATTGTTCTTGATTTAGGGCACATATCTCCCTCTTGAGTTGACAAATTTTGGGCCTGTTGCTTTGGGTAAATTTGTCGTTCAAATCCTTCCAGGCTTCTATTGCTATAGTGAAAATGATTACATGACTAGTGGCAATTTCCTTTATTAAAGAATTAAACAACCAAGAAAGTGCCATATTGTTGCATCCAAACCAGAGATGATAAAGATGATCAGAAGGAATCGAAAGCTTGACAATGGTTCTATCAATGAAACCTAATTGTTTTTAGCACTCAACGCCATCAACATCGATTGTAACACACCGAAACTTATATAAGCACAGGAAAGGAATTGTGATACTCACTGCGAGGGGAGTAAACCACTAGAGAGAAGAAGATGAGAGAAAAATAGGAATTTCCATTTTCGATAGCCTTTCTGTTACAGTGTTCACCTCCTTATTTCAAGTAGGCAATTAACTACTTGGCCTACTGTAAGTCTAATACGATTGCTATAGTAATGGATAAGGCCTAAATAACAAATGGCTGACTTCAACACAGTTAACTGGGCTACAAATAAATGGGCTAAAGGATTGTGTCCCCACTCTTACAACATCAACATGTTCATTGGACTGGGCTAACATACGGCCTATGACACCACTTAACATAACGTAAACATAATCCAACCCAGGCTTCCACTCCAAATGCATCAAGATTAGGGTTTTGAAGACAACCCCAATCACTTCAACACTTGTGTTTGGTCTTCAACTTCTCCTCACCACGCCATCTTCCTTCTTTGCATAACCCCCTTGCCTTGTTACATCAATCTACTCCAAGTGTAATAATTCTCACCATTCAAAGGTTGAGAAACAAGAACAGATCTAAGTCTTTCTTCATGATAAGAAAAGTATGGATTCATAAAATCATTGTGCACAAATGCGGAAACAGAAGCCATATTAGAATATCAAATCTCTGATACCATGAGAAAAACTAAAACTTGAATGAAAAAAGACCTTGATACCAAATATGAGAAGAAAATGCCTTCTTGAATATGATGGAATGAATGAAAAAAGAATGTACAATGTGTTTATATATAGATCGTAATGAAGCAGAGCTTCCAATTCTCCATTATAAATAACTTATGACTAAAGCCTTGTTTGGATTTGTAGTTGAGTTCAACTCATCTCATCATTACAATTTTTCTAAATTTTCATATATAATATAATAAATAATTCAGTTTTTTCAAATTTCAAAATAATAATAATATTAAAAGGTATTATCTTAATAATAACTTTTAAAACTCATCTTAATTCATCTCATCTCAACTTGTTATCTAAACCATACCTAAATATATACAACTATACAATGAGTTTATATTCACATGTGAGTTAAATTGCCACGTAGATGCTAGCTTAGGTATGTATAGTATTCTTAAAAAAATTATATTTATTATTCTCACATCATACATAATTCTTTTTCCTTATCAAATGTGTGATATATGGATGATTAATGAATTTATGGCCATGGTTGGAAATCATGAACATAAGTGTTTGAAGAAAGACCTCAATGAGGTTGAGAGTTTTTCCTTTAGGATTTCTTTGTATATTTCCTCACTGTTTACAATGCATTCCCATTCCATATTTATACAAGTATATCAAAGAGGGTAAATTGATTCTATTCGATCCTATGGTGTACATTTAATTATGAGAATCTTCTAGACTTATGACAGATGTCATGTCTTCATTTGTACTAGAAAGATGCCTTTGCTTTCTGTTAGAGTGTATTGGGTGCTGCCGAGAGGTGTTGCATTGCTCAGGAGAGCATGCTGGTGAAATGGTTGTCTGCTCAAGAGAGCCTTGTGGTGTAGTAGCTGTGGTACAACAATCAGGTGCCTCAATAGTCCCCTGCGATTCAAACGGCACTGGAATGATGGTGAGGCTTGATCGAAGCGAGGTGAACCGCGCCACTAAAAGTGGTTTTGTAAAGATGTGAGCAACTTGATCTCTGGTAGAAACAAAGGAGACTCTCAATGTCTTGGCTGAAACCCGTTCTTGAACAAAATGATAGTGCAATTCAATGTGTTTTGTTTGAGAATGAAGAACTGGGTTCATGGTCAGGTATGTGGCACTAAGATTATCACATCATAGTGTAGGTGGATCGGCTAAGGAAATTCCTAGCTCACCAAGCAGCGATTGCAACCTTAGTAACTTGCACATAGTATTGGCAATAGCTTTGTATTCCACTTTGGTGGATGATCTAGCAATTTTCAATTGCTTTTTAGAACCCTAGGATACCAGTTGCAAACCAGAACACACATAGAATCCATTAGTGGATTTGCAATTATCAAGACAACTGTATCTGAAAAGGCAGTTAGAGTAAAATGAGATTTGACAGAAAAATGCAAAGAAAAATGTGAAGCAAGATGTAAATAACGAAGAATTCTTTTGACAACCTGTCAACGAGGAATGCGAGGACAATGCATATATTGACATACTTTATTTACTTAAAGGAAACATCGGGACGAGTAAAAGAAAGGTATTGCAAGTTACCTACCACACTGCGATAGAGTTGAGGATCTTTAAAGGAAGATCCCTCTAAGGCTATAAGTTGAGATATTGTGTTCATGGGAGTCAAGACTGACTTCGAGTTACGCATGTTTGTTTGGTGAAGCAAGTCAGTAATGTATTTAGTCTAAGACAGAAATAATCCTTCATTGTTATGATGAAACTTTATGCCTAAAAAGTAATGTAAGGACCTAAATCTTTAACAGGAAAGGATGTACACAGAGAAGCCAGAATTTGAGCAATGAGTAAATCATTAGAACAAATCATGATTACGTCATCTACATAAATGAGCATGTAAATTGAAATAGTAGAATTACGAAAAATAAATAATGAAGGAATAGACTTTGAAGCATAAAAGCCAATAGACAACAATTTGTTACACAACTTAGAGAACTAAGGCCTAGGAGCTTGTTTACGGCTGTAGATAGACTTATGTAGCTTGCAGACATAAGATGAAAAATCTAGATTTGCAAACCCCGATGACTAATGCATGAAGATATCCTCCTCCAAGTCACCATGCAGGAAGGCGTTCTGAATGTCTAGTTGGTGTGACGACCAGGATGAAGAGATTGCAATGGACAAGAAGAGCCGAATGGTAACTTGCTTAACAACCAGACTAAAGCTCTCGGTAAAATTGATCCCAACCTACTGATGGGCCTTTTGCCATTAGACCTACCTTTCGTCAGTCTAGGGTTCCATTGGCATACTGTTTTTTTTTGAGCACCTTTTTGGACTTGAGAATGTTGAGGTGAGGGGAATAGGGAACCAAATCCCAAGTCTGGTTGAGCATAAGGGCACCAAATTCAGAGGCCATGGTTGAACGCCATTCAGTGTGTTTGCACACCTCTGTGAAGGAGGAAGGTTCTTTAGGTATTTGGGAACAAAAAAAGAGATGGTAAGATGAAGGGAGGGTTTCGGCTAGGGTATGGTGTCGTCAGTTTGGTGAAGAGGGTGATGAACCTGATTTCGGGACTAGGTGATCATAGGGTGGCGGGAGGGAGCCGCTGGTGGTTGATTTTGGGAAGATGATTGAGAAGGTTGGTGATTTGAGGAAGAACCAAAGAGAGACTTGATTTTAGAGGGATGACCTAGAGGTATCGAGGTGGGTGGCCTAGAATGGGCAGTGGGGCTAAGGGATACAAGAGGCGAGGAGTGGGCCGCATATGATGGAAGTGTAGAGTGGGATAAGTTTAGTGGATTGGGTTGAGTGTTTGTGGAGGGTCCATTGGGTCTAGTGGGTTCAGGCCGAGTACTTAAATGCCAGGGGTCGTGGGTTTGTTGAGGAATTGGGCTTAACAGAAGTGGAAGAAGGGACGTTGAGGGTCTAGTGGGTTCTTTGAGAGGACTAACAGCAAAGGGGAAGACCATTTCTTCCACGTGAAGTTTAAGTCTGGCCCTTGGGAGTATGTAAACAAAGATACCATTTGTGATTTGGGTTATAACCCATTAAAACACATGGTTTGGATCGAAAATCAAAGTTTGTGACGATTGAAGGGGCACAAGATGGGCCAACATTGACTTCCAAAAACCTACAAAATTTGTAATCGTGCACACTTAAAAAAAAAGAGTTGATATGGAGATTGATTTCTAAGCATGTGAATAGGTATTCGGTTAATTAAAAAAACTGTCGTTAAAAGGGCAATGGCCCAATATTTTTGTAGTATGGAGGCATGTGCCATTAGGAAAAGCCTTGTTTCCACAATGTGGTGATGTCACCTTTCTATATTACCATTTTGGGTGGGAGAATAGGGACACGTCACACGGTGCACAATGCCATTAGTTTGAATTTTTTTTTTTTTTTGTAATGGCCTAAACTTACCACCCCAATTAGTTTGAATCGATGCAATATTAGAGGAAAAATAATTATGCACATAGTTAAGAAAGACAACAATAATTTGAAACACATTTGATTTAGAAGTAAGCAGAAATAACCTATATATATTTGGAATGGTCATCAACTATTGATAAGTAAAATTGTGAGCTATTAGAGGAGGGCACAGGAGCCGATCCCCATACATCAAGGAAATTAAGATGAAATGGTCTATGTGATCTAGAGGGAGGGGGGGGGGGTGAGGTAATGTGTGTGACTTAGCTAAGGGACAAACAACGCATTGTGACATGCAAGAAGAGGTAATCACTGGAAGCTTAAAGTTGTTAGTTGAAAAGAGGTAGTCTGGGAATTCGGATGTCCAAGGCATGAGTGCCATTACTGAGTGGAGGTCCTTTCACCAATCATGGATTGTGGAGATGAAGAGGCAGTCTGTTCACCAGTAGGTAGTTCATACAAGCCATTCCTAATGTGGCCCCAAAGAAGTGGAGCTCGGGTGTGCAAATCCTTCATAAAAAAAGAATTAGAGTGAAACTCAAAAAATGCTGAGTTATTAAGACAAAATTGACGAACATGAATTAAGTTTCTAGTAATGAGAGGAACATGAAGGAGTTGGTTAAGTAAAAAATTTCAAGAGGTGGTTGGCAAATGAGTAGAATTGATGTTTTGGATTGGGATAGTGCTGACGTCGCCGATGCTAACTTGGTTGGAGTTGTGAGACGATGCTGAATCCAGGTTCCAGTTGGAGAAGTCTAAGGTGAAGTGATTCATCGCAGCATTATCCGAATACCAAATGCTGGAAGCAGGAGCCGAAGGGGGTGTAGAAGTGTAGTTTATAGCAATGGAGGAACGTGGAACAACCTAGTATGCATGGTTGAGTCTGTAGTAGCATGTGAGAGCTGTGTGACCAAGGCATGGCGTTGACAAACTTGATAGGTTTGACCAGGTCTTGCTCGATTGAAAAGCTAAGGAGGGCGACCACCACGATAACCTCCCTGGCCTTTGCCTAGTCTGATGGGTGAAATGAGACTCATGATTTAAAAGGTAACTAAACACTTGAGGAGTGGAAAGAAGGTCCGAGCGTGTTGTTACAGAAGTCACAAGAGACTCATATTCACTCCCAAGACAAGCTAGCAAATAGATTACAAACTCAAATGAGGAAAAGTGTTGGCTGGCAGCACCCAAAGTTGGAGCAAGGGATGTAGCCTTGTTGAAGTATATAGTGATTGAGTTGGACCATTTTTTGAATATAGCTGGTTGAAATTGTGTTTGTATAATGTGAGCAGAGGATTGTGCGGGAAACATGGGCGCAAGTGTAGTTTGCGTAAGTGTAGTTTGAGTGTAGTTTGCATAATGTGTGCCAAACTTCTTGAGAGGTAGAGCAAGTGAAAACTTGAGCAAGATTGGTGTTGGACAGAGACACATTAATGGTAGATATAATGAGCTAATGTTGCAAAACCCAAGTATTGAAACCTAGGTTCGATAGATTATCAACAAGTGAAGGAGGAGCTGGGTTCGTGCCATCGACGAAAGAGAAAGGCGATGACCTTTCAAGAAGGGGATGATTTGAGCTTTCCACAGTAAATAATTTTCATGGGTACGTTTGATGGTGATAAAATGTGATGATGTAGTAATGAGAGTAGGATCAACAGAAGGTGCTAGGAGTAACATCTGAGTTTTCTGTGTCAGTGATGGTTGTTTCTTATTGAGAGAAACCGAGAGGAAAAGAAACAAAAAGAAAAGGGAGATGAAAATGTAAGGATGCTAGAACAAGAAGAACAACAATGTAAGGACGTTAGTCCAAGAATAGCTCTGGTACCATAATGAATTTATGCTTGTAGCTGGAAATCATGAACACTAAGTGTTTGAAGAAAGACCTCAATCAGGTCAAGATTTTTTCTTTTAGGATTTCTTTGTATATTTCTTCACCGTTTACAATGCATTCTCATTCCATATTTATACAAGTATATCAGGGAGGATAAATTGATTCTATTTGATCCTACAATGTACATTTAATCATGAGAATCTTCTAGACTTGTGATAGGTGTCATGTCTTTATTTGTGCTAGAAAGATGCATTTGCTTTCTGTTAGAGTGTGCTGGGTGCTATCGAGAGGTGTTGCTCTGCTTATGAGAGCCTTGTGGTGTAGTGGCCGTGGTACAAGAATAAGGTGCCTCAATAATGATGAGTAGAATAACTCAATTGATTTAAGAGGAATAAAATAAACTAAAAATAAAAAACTAATATAATATGTAGTGTGTAAGATAATGAATAACAAAAGGACACCAGAGAGCTTGGAAATATAACGACTTGGTATTCACTACTAAATCCAAAAGGCTGCATCTCTTTCTCTCTCTCTTCAAATCTTCATTGCAACCTGCAGGCTCCTCTTTACCCTCAATCTACCTACATCCACTTCATTTTTTGTTTTTTGAGATCAAACATAGTTTCCATTGCAATTAAATTGTCACTACAACCTTTTCTCGATCAATACATTGCAATACATTTGAAGGGCCATATTCAATCCACACCATCTCCTCTTCAAAGTTTAAGGCCAACTTGGCAAGAGTATGAGCTGCATTGTTGCCTTTCCTTGATACAAAATGAAGCTGTTGATGGGAAAATTTGTAGAAGAATAGTTTCAGGTCCTCAACTAAGGGGGTAATTTCCAAGTCATAGAAGTTGTAATGACATGAATAGTTGCTACCCTAGTAACTCTTGCATAGTGTTGAATAACAAGAAAATTAGAGAATTCCAACCTAATAGCTTGCCAAACTTTTGTTTGGGCTTTCTATTAGCCCTTCAAAAACCCACATTTCTTTTGAAATCAAAGTCTTCTAAAAACACAGACAATTAACCCCAACTTAGCTTCTGAATGCCACATCACTAGCTTCTCCTAGAAATGAGCAAACTGTAATTCACACAAAGGTTCCTTCTATAGAGGACTACTACTAGTAGGTAAGCTCTTAATCACCACTGCTTCCTCCTCCCTAAAAATGCTGTCAATTAGAGAGGCTTTCCACTTCCCTGTATCATCCAATAATTCCTTGACAAGTGCATCACTCTGTAAAATAGAAACCTGCGATTGAACTTTGTGAGAGAAAGAAGTAGGTAGTCATATCTTTATGGATTCACCACTTCCAACTCTCCGTCTCAAAATTGCTCGAATTAGATCCCTTACTCCCTACATGTTTCTCCAAATCAGTGAACTAGAGCAGCGCATATTTTCTATCAATAAGTCCTAATTTTTGTAATACTTCTCTTTCATAACCTGTGCAACAAGAGTAGAAGGATTAATAGGAAGCCTCCAGAATTGTTTGGATAGCAAAGCTTGATTAAAATCCTCCATGTCCCTTAGAACTAGCCCTGCTTGAGTCTTAGGAATTCCCATCCCAGTCCGTTGCTTCCAATGCACTTTTCTTGTATTATCTAATTGACCCCACCAAATGTTTGCTATCATGTTTGATATCTCTCTGTAGAGCTGTCTTGGAAGTCTAAAAATAGACATTGCATAGGTTGAAATGGCCTGAATTATAGACTTCACGAGAATTTCCTTGCCTGTATGAGATAGTCTTATTATGCCAACTATTAATCCTTAATCTCACTTTTTCTTTGATACTTTTAAAAGCTTTACATTTGTTCATTCACAACATTAAGGCAAACCTAATTAACTTTCTAGATAATCAGTATAACTAACTCCAATAACCCGAGTCAAGTTCTCTTTGACTTCTTGTTTTGTATTAGATATGAAAAAGAGGGAGGTTCTCTACATGTTCATATGTTGCCTCGAGGCCAGTTCATATTTTTTTAGAATATCTTTCAAAGCTTTCCATTGCTTTAACCTAGATTTCAAAAAAAACATATAATCATCTGCAAAGAGCAAATGAGTAATGCTTGTTCCACCCCTATTGAACTTCAAACCATGTAACACGCCCCAAACTTCTACAGCAGACAACAAAGATGATAACCTTTCCATACATAACAGAAAAGGTAACAGAATAATGGGTCTCCCTTACCTTAAACCCTTAGAAGGGTTAAAAACAGAACTGGATTGACTGTTTATCAAAATTGAGTATTGCATTGTTGAGACACATAGCATAATTTTCCGAATCCAAGTTGAATTGAACCCCAACTTAGCCATCTCTTCCTCTACTCGACCCTGTCATAAGCTTTAGAAATCTTTCTTTCATTCTGCTTCTCATTGAGTGCAAAGCTTCATAATCTATCTTGATGTAGTTTGAGATAAGTCTACATGGGATGAAGGCACTTTGACTAAAAGATATAATTTCAGATAGCACCAGTTTAAGTCTATTTTCAAGAGTTTTAGCTATGAGCTTATACACAACATTGAGTTTATGGGTCTAAAATCACTCACTGATGAGGGACTATCAACTTCAGGTATTAACACTATGTTGGTGTTATTAAAACCCTCCTCAAAACTACTATTATTCAAGAAATCATGCACTGTGTTGGCAACCTTATACCCCCACCACATTTCAATGCTGTTTGAAAAAACAAGGACCATATCCATCAGGCCGAGGAGGCTTCAAGGGATCCATTTGAGATAAAGCAATATCAACCTCCTCCCTCACAAAAGGCCTATCCAGTACTACATTCATATCTTTAGTGACTCTACTATCCAAAGCTGTCAGACATCACTCACAGCCTGATCAGAGGGTACAATTCATATACAAAGTTTGCTTAAATGGTTTACAAAAGCTTCTTAAATCTGAAACTGACTAGTCTTCAGTAATGAGTCTGAGTTCCTTACTTCCAAAATCTGATTTCTCATTCTTCTTTGAGAAGCACATGGGTGAAAAAAATCTAGTATTCCCATACTCTGCTTTATACCAATTAACTTTTGCTCATTGTTTCCATTTGAGATCCTCTTGTTCTAGGAGAAGTCACACTTCCTACTGGAGTAATCTCATCTGGTCCGCATTCTTAGGGCCTTCCTTCTTTTGCAATCTTTTGAGAAGTTTTTATCATTTACAAGTGTTCACTCTGCATGTATTAACCTCACTCTTCTGTGTCAAATGAGCAGTTAGAGTATTTCCATGGATCGCCTCCTTTCTCAGAATTCGAAGACTCGAGAACCCAATTGCTAAGGACATGTATCTTTTATTTCCATGGATCATGGGCTTGCATCTCACCCAAAACTATCAAATTTCTGAATAACATACTAAAAGAAAACCCTAATTAGTTAGCACCCTCTATGACTGGCCATTAGATGTTGCATAAACTGAGCTAGTGTATTAACTGAAAATGTGATGTCTAGACGTGAGTTCCAAATATTGAAGAGCACCAACTATTTTTCTGTATTCGACTCCATCAGTAGGATCTTCATTTTTTTTGTTGTGAACTTGACTGTTGTTGACATTAGAGTGAGAACTTCCTTAGCACTGTCCATGGATGTTCGTGAAAGAAGCTCCAAAATATAGTTGTATTGAGATAGAAACAGTCCTTTTGATGTGGGGATGACTTTAATCCCCAAGAAAAAATGCAAGTTGCCAATATCCTCCAGCGAGAAGGTATTTCCAATCTTCTTTATGATGTCATTAACAAATTTGTTGTTTTTCCTATTACAATTATATCATCAACATAAATAAGACAATAACACAAAATGTTATTTGTTTTATAGATGAACAAAGAAGTACCTGTGGCTAAATGTATAAAATCGAAACTAATTAATGCATTTCTTAGAGCCTTGTAGCACTATCGTGGTGCTTGTTTTAATCCATAGATACTTTTTTTCAACTTGCAAACATAATGAGGTTTATATAAGTCTTCAAGCCTCTGAGGCTGATGCATAAAAACTGTTTCTTCAAATATACTATGCAAGAATGCATTATTTATATCCAACTGTCGTAGAGACCAGCCATGCATGATAGCAATAGTGAGAATGAGTCGAATGGTGTTGGTTTCACCACTGGGCTAAATGGTGCTGATTTAGTAACAAGTTTAGCTTTGTATCAACTTATTGTGCCATCGGGGTTCCTCTTTTTGTGAAACACAAATTTGAAGCCAACCATGCTTTGATCCGGAGCAGGTGGAACTAAATCCCATGTTCGATGATTGAGAAGTGTTTTGACTTCATCTGACATGGATTTGCACCAATTTGGATCCTTGAGAGCTTGACTAATGCATGTTGGCTCAGGTGGTTCGGATATTGAATGTTTACAGGTGCTGTGTATTTGTTTTGGCCAGAAGATGTTACTCATGGATCTCGGGACTATTGTGCATGTGGGAGCTGAGTTTGCAAGAGTTACCCGAGCTTTTGCTAGAATTTTTTTCTCTTGAATTTCAATTGAAGTTGAAGAAGTAGGGGAAAATTCTTCTTGAGCTTGAGAAAGATGGGAGCTATCACTGAAGACAACCTACAATATGGTGCCTGAAGAGGAATCTGTTTTTGGAATATTAGAAACTTGAGAAGTTAGTGCTCTCTTTTTGAAATGGATAGACATATTCATCAAAGATGACATGCCTAGAGGTGTATATATGTTGAGTAGGAAGATGAAGACACAAATAGGCACTTTAACTTGTGGAGTAACCAACAAAGAGAGACACCATAGAATTTGCTTGAAGTTTGTTAGTGTTATAAGGCTTTAACCGAGGGAAACATAGACAACCAAATGATCTGAGTTTCTTATACGTAGGCTTTTGTTAAGACCTCATCAACTGGTGTTCTATGTTGAAGAACAAGGGAGGGAAGTCTGTTTATCATGTATGTTGCCGCTACAAAGGCATAAGCCCAGTATTTGGTTTGAAGTGATGGATGGCTTAAGAGAGTTTCTCCTGTCTCCATAATATGCCTATGACAATGCTCAGAAACTTCATTTTGTTGGGGTGTATGGGGAACAGTTGTAGAACGGCTTATATCATGCTTGTTGAAAAAAAATTGAAGAGTAAGAAATTCTCCTCCATTATTGAGAATAGACTCTTTTAGTTTTAATGTTAAACCAAGTATCAATCATTTTGTAAAAATGTTGAAAAATGAGTTTAACATTTGATTTTTTATGCATTGGAAAGAACCAAACATATTTGGTAAAATGATCCACAAAAATCACATAAAATCAATGGCCATTTAGACTTGTTGTGGGTGAGGGTCCCATACATCTATGTAAATTAAATCAAAATAATTTTTGTTAGATAAACCATGTTTATGAAAGGGAAATTGATGAGCTTTATTGATGACACATGAGTGCCACAAAGTAGAATTAGAAATAAAGGAACAAGAGTTTGTAGGAAGAGAAAAAGAGCTAATGATCCGATCAACAACTTTCGAAGATGGATGGTCAAGGCGTTGATGCCAACCAGTTGTTGATGTTCTTTCATGAGCAAAAGTAATTGGTTTACAAGCTGGTTGTGTAGGTAGAGGATAGATTCCATGCTCACAAGGACTTTGAAGAATTGTTTCCCCTATTCTCTGATCCTTCACAAGAAAAAGTTTGGGTGAAATTCAAATAAAAGATTGTTTTTCTTAGTAAAATGTTGGACAGAGTGTATCTTGAACTTGAAATTGTCTTTTACAGAAATGAGAGAGTAAGAGAGCCCGAGTGAGTAATGGGCAAACCTGATCCATCTCCAATTATAACCTCATCAGTTCCATCATATTTAGAGTGAAATTGAAGACTTGAAACCTGACATGTGATATTATGTGAAGTAGTTGAATTTCGAAGACACTCTTTGTCAGAACTGGTGGCAGCAATTGTGCAATTGACAGTGGCTTCATGTTGCTTGAGTTTTGGAAAATATTTTGCTATGTGCTCTTGTTGATCACAATATTGGCATCTTGGTGGATACTTGTCATTCTTGAATTGCCAAGGCTTGTTCTTTGATTCACCTTTTGAGCACTGCTGAGTTTGTGAGTATTGAGCCTTAGATGTGCTAGAGTCCCATCATTGGGTGGTGTTTGCAGTAAGCACCAAAGACTGTGCAGTGGACTCCATTTGCTTGAGATATGCTTCATGACCAATTAACAAGTCATGTAGCTTTTCAAAAGAGAGTGATGATTCATGAGCTCGAATAGGTGCAACAATGTCCTGATAGTTAGGACCTAACTCGTGAAGAATATACAGCGTTGACTCATTTTGAGAAAGTGGATAGAGTGAAGGTACTCTGTAATAGTTCGAGTTCCTCGTTGTATGAGGGTGAGGCTCTTCATTAGCTGCATAACTCGAGTCCTGAATTTGCTTGCATACAGCTTGGTGAGTTTTGTCCAGGCCTGGTGAGACATCTTTGAGGTTGCTATGAGCAGTATCACAATAGGAGAAACAGATGTAAGAATAGCATTTAGTATAAGCTTGTCCTAATGGAACCATAATCGATAAGCTGCAGTTGCAGCTGCAACACTTGACGTCGACTGAAGTGGACATGTGTGAGTGCTGTCGACATAACCATAGAGGTTATAGCTGAGTAGTAGTGACTCAAATTGGGCATGCGAAGAAGGGAAGTTTGTTGGTGTGGTCTAGCAGTGATCTGCTGGGTTGCATTGATGGCTACGAGAGTATTTTCAAAGTTGGCCATGGTGATAGAAAGGGAAAACCACGAAGATAATCATTAGAGGTTGTGGGCTTTTAGACTGATACCATATAGAGAAATACTTAAAGATCAAAAAATGTTTTTCACACTCTTTCATTGTATGATGTTGCTGTATATATACAAGTTTGAACTAAGTAACTACTCTTATACTTAGGCTACTGTATATACATTTGAGCTGTACAAATCAAGCTATTATAAAAGAATTAAACTAAATTAAATACAACAGTTACAATTTAGTTGACTGATCTTGTGGAGGATTTGTAGCTCCTATACTATATATCTTATATTTTAGGATGTTATTTCTTTATTCCAGTGATACCCAACAACAGCACTGAACCACAAGTTGTTTTGAAGCCTCAAGATGGTATATTTAAAAGACCTAATTTATGCTTATTGATTTGCTTATTTATATCTCTTATATTTTCCTCATTCGATATTATTTCATTATTCTAGTGGCATCCAACAACAATATTGATCCACAAGGTGTTCAGGAGCCTCATGGTTGTATATTTCAACGCCATCCATGACCGTGGAATAAGCATTTATCTTTAATGATTTACTAATGAATGGTCAACGGAAAGAGTAATTACGTGATCAAACTTAATACGAGTACATACTAGCTACAATTAGGGATAATCGAGTAAATAACATATTCATGATATTAACATTTTAATATTTAGCCCAAGCTTCTAATGATGTCATGCTTACTCTGTACGTTAATTTTGGTGTAAATTAAAGAAATTAGGAGTTTTTTAGTTTCTTTTTTGGGTAATATTTTAGCTAGGAAGGATTGCAAGATTAGAAAGGTTAATTTAGAGGTGAGAGTCATGAGTTGGCACATTCGAACGAGTTATTTTTGTTAGTTCATCATGATTAGAATTGATTTTTCATCTTTCTAAGATTCCTTAGGTAAGACCTTTTTTTAGCAAAAAGTCAAGACCACATGTCTAATAGTGTCTTCTATCCCAAATTTATTAAGAAATTCCTCACTTGTGGTGGAGGAATATCGTAAAAACATCATTGCACTTGGGAGTTATAATAAAAAATAATAAAAACCCGAACCCAAGTGCCAAATCTACTACTAGCAAAGCATAAAAAGCCAAAAGACATACAAGCTCAAAACTAACAATAGAAAAAGTCACCGACAAAAGAATACATTAATATCTAATATAAGGAATGCCCAATTTATTCATGCACAGAAGTCCTCAAATCATTCTTTCTGTACCAATAGACCCATGAAAATCTTAAATGCACCCTTCAGCTCCTTGCTTCGTTAACAAATCTGCTACCATATTAGCTTTTCTCAAAAATATGATAAAATCTGATATTAAGCTCTCAAGCAATCTTCTTCACTTCTTTCCAAAAATCCCAAAGAAACTAATATTTGCAAGTCTGCGAAGCCAACCAACCAAGAACAACGGTTGATTCCAATTCCACCAGAATATCCCTCAAACCCAATTTCCTGCATAACTAAAGGCCATCTAAAAGAGCACGACATTCAATTATAGTATTAGTGGCAAACCCATATGAATGTGCAAAATTGGCAACCACATCACCATGACAATCTTAATAATACCCCCTTTGCCAACCTCTCCTGGATTGCCCAAAGAAGCGCCATCCACATTAAGTTTTAATCTTCCTCTTTTCGGAGATAGCCAAGCAACAATCTTTAGTGTCTTTTTTAAGGCCGGAACTATTGGACATGCACGATTCTCTAAGACCGAGTGGTCAAAAGCTCCCATACATTTAAACTTCTTAAGTTTGCAAGAAATATCTCTTATCGTCACTTTAACATTACAAATAATAGCATTGATTGAGAATTCCATACATTCCATGTAGGCCGCACATCTAGATTTCCACAACGCCTCCGAAATAATGATTGGGAGAACGTCCCAAATCCAACCCACTTGGGAAAACATAGAAGCTTTTTACCACCAAAACTCCATCATTCCTTCACATTTTTGAATTTAAGGAAGTCGAATGTTGCAAATATTGGCAAAAAATAACCTGACTTTTTGAGCTCTTTCCCCTTCACACAATGGCTCTATTTGTAAATTAATACAACATTCACATTTAGAGGCTAAAGGAATGCCAATATTTTGAATAATATCATCAGCTGGTAATGCTTTCTCCTTCACCCTCCATACAAAAAAACATATCCTCACAGGCAAGCATTTTGGACACAACCATTTCTTCCAAGAACATAGGACACCCTGGTATTGAATTAAATTCCAAGTCGATTTTGTGGAAAGCTCTCCATCCACAGAATGTTTCCATGCACAAGCATCATTATCCTGCTTAATCTGAGTACTAGAATCAAGGTTCGACCTTCCTCATTAAAAACATCCGAGCATTTCAAACTCTCACTACCTGTGATAGGCATATAGGATATCAAAGGACCATCTCCTAACCAATTGTACATCCAAAAGCTGCATTGACCCCCTGTGGCTAGGCACTTAGAATTATCAATCACCTTTGGCATTAATTCCATGATTCCTTTCCAGAACTGGGATCCTTTTCGTCTCTGCATGACAGAAAAAATGCTAGAAGTCCCAACATATTTCAAACAGAAAAAATCAAACCACATAGTTCCTCCTTTAAGCAGTTTCTAGGCAACTTCATCAACAAAGAGTTTTGAACCTCATTAAAATCACGAAAACCAAGACCACTTTCATCCACTATCAAATATATCGTCTTTAAAGAAATCCACTTCCTTTTCTTATTCTCAACCGAAGATCGCAAAGAAAATTTGAAAATATTTTCTCGAGAGCCAAGACCACACCTTGTGGCAACTTTAATACGGAAAGCTTATGAATCGACATGCTATTTAAAACATGTTTAATAAATCTTTCCACCAAAAGATAAAACCTTAATCTTCCATCCCGCCATTTGTTTTTTAACTTTAACCAAGAGAGGGTCAAACATACAAATTTTTATTGGTTCCACAATTAATGGTACGCCCAAATAAGTACACGACCATTTCCTTTCCTCAAAATCCGAAACCTGCTTCAAATAATTTTTCTGATCACCCAAAATGGTAGAGAAGAAGAACATAGCGGATTTGCTTGGACTTATCAATTGACCAGAGATTAGTTCATACTTATGCAAAATCTCCATAAGATTACATATGGACGACTTACTACCATTTGCAAAAATCAAAACATCATCCGAATAAAGTAAGTGAGAAATCAGAGAGCCACCGCCAAGATGAAAATATTTGATGCAACTCAAATTAAATTCTTTTTTCAGCATACAAGACAAGATTTCTTCAGATAAAATAAAAAAGATAAGGAAAAAGTGGGCCACCTTTGGTGCACCCCTCGCCATATCCAACAAATCATTTTTAACAATGTCCCAAGCCATAATAAAGAAACTAGCTAGAAATCCATCAGGTCCCGAACTACTATCCACAGGGATAGACCATAGAGAATTTTTAACCTCTTCCATTGTAGGAGCCGTACACAACATATCATTCTCGGTCATCTTTCCACCGGTTGTCACAAATCCAAAGCCTTTGAATTTAGAACAATAGGAGATGCTAAAAGTAACTCTTGAAAGAAAACCATAGCCACTTCATGAACTTGTTCTGCCGAGTTGAGACTGTTTCCATCATCAAGCCGCATCTTTTCAATCTTTTTATACTTTTTCTTAACACACATATAAGCATGTGAAAAAGAAGTATTAGAATCTCCTTCTGACAACCACTTCACTCACGACTTTCGGCATGCCAAAATTTCCTCACAGTGAACCCAATTGAAATGATCCTGCTTACACTTCATCAACTCGATTTCAAGGTGATCTGAGTGATGGTCAATTATAGCTTCTTCTAGCTAAGTGATACGGTCCTTTAGTCTTTTTAATTGAACTTCAACATGGCCAAAAATATCTTTGTTCCATTTACGCAAAGCCTACTTCAACAATTTTAATTTTTGGCTCAGATGCACCACAACACATCCCTCCACATTAGTGTTTTAGACCTCTTGCACTAAAGGTAAAAACTCATCATGTGTACCCCACATACGTAGAAATATGAATGGTCGAGAGCCTACCATTTGATCTTTGATTAGCTGAACAATCATATGAGCATGGTCTGAAGATGTTTGAGGTAGATAAGAAACCCGAATATCCCCAAACCTGTGCAAAAATTGCACAAGGACAAGAACCCTATCCAACCTTGCCCATATTCTTCTTCCACCTAACCTTCTATTACACTAAGATAAATAGTTTCCAATATGAGGAAGACCCACCAACGCATTGGACGCATTCATTAAATTTCATCTTTGTCTGGAAGCTTGCAAAATTCCACCTATCTTCTCACTGTCATTACGGATGACATTAAAATCTCCCCCAAGAAACCAAGGGAGTCCACCAGTTTGTTGAGATTTCAGAATCCCAAAGTTCGAATCTCTTAGCTTGAAAACAACTGTTGTACACAAAAGTAGCGAAAATCCTTTCATTGCCATGCACAAACCATCCACTAATGGCTTGATCTGACAAAGAACTCAACTCAAACTTGAAATCATTAGCCCAAAAAATCCAAATCTTGCCTTCCACTATAGCTATATTAATGAAGGATGGAAACTTCATCCATCTCACCCACTTGCTGCATTTATTAGAATGTAAAAAAGGTTCTAAAATAGCCACCACAAAAGGATGGCTTTTATTCAAAATACGTCACAGTCTACTCTTTGAAAAAATAATACCCCTAATATTCTAGGTCAAAATATTCATCAGAAAACTAAAATATTTTTTTGGAACAAGTACGACGCTCCATAATCACAATGGATTTTTCTTTTCTCACCCATTTCTCTTTTTTCAACGGGATTTGCATATCAGGCTCGAAATCAAAATTCTTTGTAGCCAGCTCATTGAGTTCTTCCTCAGAGACCGCCCTACACAAAATCCCCGCATCCTCCAATTCATTCGAGTCTAAAAGGCCAATATCTGCTAGACTCGCTAGCTCAAACTCCAGAGCTTCATCTACCAATCTTAACAAACTCTATGGCTTAGAATTTTTCTTCAAATTAGAATTCTCTTCCTCTGAAGCCTCTTCCAAAATTTCAGAATGCTTCCCTTTGAGCTTTTGATTATGATCTTTCCCTTGTGATTTGTCTTCTCGAATCAGAAGTTCTCAGTTATTTTGAACCTCCGCAGCATCAATTCTCAACTTCAAGCAAGATTGAAAAATCTCCCCATTCAAAGAGACAAAAGAATGCCTGAAGACACTTCATTTTTCACTTCTCTACGATGACGAATATTTTCTAGGATTATTTCTCTCTTGGTTTTAGATGATTCCCTAACACACTTTTTAGCAACTGGAATACTGCTCTTGGTCTGCCGCTTACTCGCAACCTTCCAAAGTTTTTTAACTACATTTGGTTGCTCTTCAAAGGATTCGACATCTCCTTATCTTTATTTCCATTAGAATCATGATTTTATCTCGTGCAATTAGTCTCCGAATGCCCCTGCTTCCTACAAATAACACAAAACAAAGGAATATTATCATAAATAATTTATTGGTGATGACTTGTGACTACTCTCGGAGGCCCCAACCAAAAATATTTTCGCAACGACTTTGAAACATCAATTTCAACACAGATGCGTGCTACTTCAGGCTGAGTCACACACACTGTTGCATGATCACATCTCAAATATCTTCTAGGCCCGTTCCCCATGCTACTCAACATTGATTCAGGAAAATAATTAGGGGGAATCGGCAAAGTAATCCATAAAGGAACCCAAGGTGAGTCTTCATCTTCCACATAATCTGGAGTCCAATGCGAAACCCAGAATGGAACTCCATGAATTTCCAAATTCCCTCTAGCCATCACAGAAATAAAATCCTCCTTAAGAGACATCCGAACCATGACCACACGTGAATTCCGCATTTGACCAATCACTGGAGCAGTCTTCAGTCCCCAATGATTCTTAAGAAAATCATGAATGTGATCAAGAGAAGGTCTAGGTCAAAGGAACTTCAGAACCACAGAAAATCGAAAAGGTTTTGTAGATTGCTAAATTTTCACTTTCAAAAATAGGAAAAACATCTCTCCATTATGAAACTTAGGTTCACATAAAGGAATATTGATCTCTGGAAGAGCTTGAGGCTTTGTGGAAACAACATTTGCAAATGCACATCCAGAAACAGGCGCACGCAATGCCTGAAGAGACGATGCCCCCTGTTCCACTCAATTTTCTCCCAAACCATGACCTGTTGGCGGCAACAAGCGATCGGTGGCAGGAGCTATGCAAAAAACTCCTAGACACCCAAGTCTAATAATTAAAAACTCTTAGAATGGCTCATACAAGAATCAGCTTCAAACCACAGCAACAACAAAACCCACGCCAGGAAACAGCGCTAGAAGCAACACCAGACGATTATGGGGTGATGGACGACGAGTCTGTGGCATCTAACAATGAGGAGAGACATTGGTCTACGAGTCTGGGATGCCAGACGAGTTTGGGAAGTTGGAAGAGTCTGGGGCACCGGAAGACGAATAGAGACATTGGTCTGTGAGTCTGGGGGGCCAAACAGGTCTAGGATGCTAAATGATGTCACGCAGCTAAGTCTCTCTCACCCTTTCTTGCTCGTTCTCGTGTTTTTCAATGGGTTAAACTGATTCTCCATTCCCTAGCTAAGACATCATGAGAATGCTATGAAGGAAGGAATAAAGCAAAAAATTTCTAGCCTGCTCGCTTATTAAAAGAAATAATTAAATAAATCATAAATAATTAAAACGTAAATATTCTTTAGAACATTGTCATTAAATTAGCCAAATGTCAGTGCCCTGCATATTTTAAAGAACATGAGCTAAAGTCAGCCCGCATTGAATTAACTAGAGAATTTTCATTTGAAATATTTGCTATAGTAACTCCATTCGTATTTCCACAAATGAGAAGAATTGTAGCTCTTTCATATTGATTTTTTTTATGATTTTCTTCCGGCGAGCTCCAAGCATCTTCCTCCTAGTGACCATGCTTGTTCTCTCTCTCCAAGCAGTGCCTTTTCATTTCTAGGTTGTTACTGTCGATAGGTCATCCTTGTTAGAAGCTCTTCTACACTGCTAGTTCCTCTCTATCACCAGTGAGGTTACCATTGTTGTTTTCTGTTGTCGTCTCCTGCATCGTCTCCATTCCAAGCAGTGTTTTCTCTCTCTCGTAACCATCTTTGTTTCATCGTTTTCTCCACTCCAAGTTGGACTAATTTTGATGCATGCCTTTGGAAGTTTGAAAGTTTTGATTCTTTAGATTTTGTCCTTGTATTTCCTTTGTGTAATTTTACCCATTTGATGCCCTTGATTTTATTTGGTTGTGTTTACCTTCAGTTGACAATTTGGGGCTATGATCAAATACACATTATCATCATCCTCATAACCCCGTGTTGCGTGGTTTACCTTTAGTCGACAAATTGGGGCTACGATCAAATACACATTGTGTGATTTACCATTTTAGTCTCCAGTGTTTTCTTTTTGCTTGGTTTAAATGTGATTGTGTCAAATTTGAAGCTTTTGTAGTAATTTGGATGGGACATTGAATGGGGCCTTTCTTTGAGTTTATATTGTGTTCCTAGTTATGTTTAAACCTTGTTCATGTGTTAAGTTCTCTTAAATTATGCTTAGTGCTATCTACTGTGTTTTTTATACTTGTAATCATATTGGGTGGTGGTTGACAATCATCATATTGAGTGGGGCTTGTGAAGCCATTTGAGGGTCAATTTTGTTTCAATGGAATCAATATGCTTTCCTCCAAACCGCTCCATAAGTAATTTATGGAGCTTCTTAGTTTAAGTTTCTCATCAATTCATTCTTTGCCGACATTATCGTGTTTTTCTGAGAGAACGAATACCATTAGGAACTTTTCTAACAATGTAGTATGACCCAGACATTGGTTTCTATTATTCATTTGGGGTAAATGATTCAAATTACTGATAAACTTTGAAGTTAATTTGTCGGCATATGCTGCCTCTCAATCCCTAACAAGATACGAACTCTCTCTATTTATATTGGCAAATCATTTATTAAAAATATAGGTCCACCATTGAAAGGGAGTGGATGAGAACTTTTTGGTGTTTCGAAGCATCGAGCTAGATCTAAATGTACAAGCATTCGTATGTCATTGTGTACTTTAAAGCATTCCAAATAAAAAAGATGAAATTTGATTTCTTTAAAAAGAAAAAGGAACTACGTAAACATTTACAATTTTTTGCAGGCCATGCTTTGCACCTAAGCTCCAAAATCCTGAAAGAATGCAAATAGCTAAGAAATAGATTTTTTGCACGCCATGCTCTGGCCTTCTCTTTCTTCTCAAAAGCCTCTTGCCACCTATCCTTGTCAAAACCCTGATGAGAAGAAAACATCATCCAAAATAAGGTGATTAATGTATTGATTCCAGGAACATAAGATCAATAAAATTTCACAAGTTCCCAAAGGTAAACGGTTTCACCAATTTAATGAAGATGTCAGTACTATCCTTCTTGCTTGATAGCTGTTGCATGGATTCAAACTCGTTCGGATCCACCTTTCTTTCCTCAGTCTTAAGTGTTTGTAGGGCCTTCCTCTAGAGTATGGTTAACTGAGTTTAAACTTTGATAGCCCACAATTTGAATATTTTGTATATCTAATTTGGTTCACATTTTGCACGTGCCTATTATTTGAAAATGCTATAAGAGACAATTTATTTCAACATTGTGGATTATCTAAGTGCTACATTTATTACAACAAAATCTCTTTGAATTGTCAAAAATAAAAAATAGAATTAATGTGCTTATAGATTGATTAATTGTACTTATAGTTGATGAGTTTGTGTAATGGAAATAGAATGAGTTTGGGCTGTTTTTTTTTTTCATTGCAAGTAATGATTGGATAAAATTATGAGTATGATTATGTATTGAGCATATTGGAATTACGAGTCTAGTCTTGATTCTCTTTAATTATATTTGAATCAAGGACGGACACGACATTTGATGAAGATACTTTTAGCTTTACCACTCTATTGCAAAGTGGTGAATAAGGCTTCTCCAATACCCACTTGACTAGTAGCCATGAAAATGTTGGATTCCCAGCAACATAATTGGAAGATGAAAAAAGGCCACCTAACAAGGAAATACAATGAGGTGTGTCTTTCACTGTAGAGGAGGACAATCTCCTCGTTTCAACTTTGCTCAATATTAGCGCGGGTGCTATATAAGGGACAAACCAAAAATATTCAATCGTGTGGGAGAGAATTAACAAATATTACAGTGAGCATAAAAAGCCTAGCATGACAAATCGTACTAAGGGATCATTGACTAATCGATGGTTGGTGATCCAAAAATACACAAATAAATTTTGTGGTGCGACAAAACAGGACAAGGTATGAGTTTCTAACTACACATTCAAAAATTTTCTAGCTGAAATGAGATTTTTACATTCTCATTTCATTGGCATATTTAGTCTGAGAGAGCCAAAATTATATACAAAGAGATTGAGAAGGCCACATACAACATGGAACATTGCTGGTGTCTATTGAGACACCAACCAAAAATACACAAATAAGTCTCATGTTCATGATTTATGCATTTTTTTTTAGTTTACCTTTATATGCTTATGATACCTATGTTAACTTATCTATGTATTTACTAAGATTTCTCGAAATCTCACTTCGATAATTCCAACTGCCATTCCTCCCAGGATAGTAGAAGTGCTTGTAGGTTTAGATAGAGGAGCGCATGAGACTAACTTCCCTGGAGACCTCGAGGAGCCTTGAGGGCCCAACGAAATACTACATTTATGACAGTCTAGAGGAGGCAACCCCTTTTTGGTTTGACAGACTGTAGGAGGATGTTAGGCGGAGCATGCCCGCGTCACAAGAGGATTGACGATTTTGGGGTCTCTGCATGGTTTTGTGCTTAGACGGATCCTTATCACTTGATTTGGTCTATGCCTCACCGATGGGGATACGTTGTCGGCAGGCTTGTAGTTTGAGTTTGAGTTGCTTTCTTTTTGGAGCTTGGGTTAAAGATGCGAAGTTAGAACCCCTATATTGAGGGGCGTGAGAGTCTAATTCCTTTGAGTATAAGACAATGTTCTATTTTATATTCAAGGATATGGTTTCTCCTGTGCTTTGGGATTCATGGATTTATAACTTGATACTTTGAGGTGCTTTTGCTTTATGGAAACTTTTGGGATATTACATTAGTACTACCATGTGATGATTGACAAATTTACTTTATTTTGCCTATCTTTCTAGAATTAAACTTTTTTCGCTATGATATTTATTGCATACTGCTAGTAAGTTAGGTGTATACATTTTATTTGTCATGAACGAGGGGTATGTAGCCTTGTGTTACGTGTTCCCGATACTTTAGTTTACGTTAAATCCCAAGCGTGGCTAAGGGCGTCGACATCTATAGTTAGTATTTGATAACAATTTAATTGTATTCCTAACAATGCTTTTGGTGTTTTATGTTGATTTTGTTTATCGTAGCGGGTGATGGTGCGAATCTTGGGGGTGAATGTTGCTTGAACCAATGTTTGCTTGTCGATAAAAAATTTACTAACAACGTAATTTATCAAATTTTGGTGGGTCAGCTCAAACTCATTATTTCTAATCTTTTTTTCTCGATTGTCTCTGCGACCAAATTGTGGGTTTATGTGACTTTTATCAATCTAGCGTGGGCTTATTTTAATTATTTCCCCAAGAATTCCTTCTAGAAGTAATGAGGACCACCAAAGATAGGGTTAAGCTAAAACTTCTTTGTTTATAGTGTTGATAATGCAATTTTTGGCTTAATTTCCTTTGTATGTGTAGCAGGAACATTCTCGACTAGGTTTTTTGTAGGCCACTCAATTTACAAAGGGAAGGCAGCTCTTATAGTTGAGCCCAGAGCTCCAGAGTTAATCCCTTTGGATGATATTATTAGAGGAAGGAGACCAAAACACAAAGTTCTTCCACAAAACCGCCAACTCTCATAGAAGAAATAACAACATTGAGGTGCTGAATATAGACGGGGTTGAATGTAGAGATGAACAAGTAATTCAAACAAAGAAAGTAGAGGGTGGCTGTCCCTGGATAGACTTATTTTTGATATTATTGGGTCGAGTGATGTGGCTAGGTTGGATAGGACCTTTGAAGAGATATAGGTTTATGAGGTGGTTAAGGAAGTGGTAAAGGACAAGGCTCCCGGACCTGATAATTTCTCTATGGGATTTTTTCAAGACTATTGGAAGGTGATCAAGGATGACCTGATGTTGATATTCCAAGAACTTTTCTCTTATGGGAAATTTGAGAAAAACCTTAATACCACATTTCCTGCCTTAATACCCAATAAGGTGTGGGTTCTTGAGATTAAAGAGTTCCGACCTATTAGCCTTGTGAATGGGGTATACAAGATCATTTCTAAGATATTGGCAAACAGTCTTAACGAGGTGATTGTGAAGATTGTTACTAAACCCCAAAATGCTTTTGTTAAAGGGAGGCAAATCTTAGATGCAGTGCTTACTGCCAACGAATGCTTGGATAATAGATTGAAGGTAGGCGCCTCCGGAATTATATGCAAGTTAGATATGGAAAAAACATATGATCAAGTAAACTAGAAGTTTCTTCTATACTTGTTTTGGAGATGTGGGTTCAGGGAAAAGTGGCGGGGGTGGATCTGCTGGTGTATTTCTACAGCAAGATTTTCAGTGTTGATCAACGGTTGTCCAAAGGGTTTTTTCATAGTTCACGTGGTCTGTGACAAGGAGATTCGTTAGTGCTCTTGCTATCTGTTATTGTTATGGAGGCCCTGAGCAGGATAATCTCGACCTTGGTGGCTAACAATTTAGTTAATAGTTTTTTGATTGGCTCCCTAGACAGGGGCACTACTAATATATCTCACTTATTGTTTGCAGATGATACATTGTTGCTGTGTGAAGTTGACCTCAACTAGGTGCAAACCCTGAAGGCGTTGCTGTTATGTTTCGAAGCCGTTTCTGGTTTGAAGGTGATTTTTGATAAATCAGAAATGGTGCCAACCGGTGTGGTTCCCAACATCCATTGGCTTGCATATACCCTAGGTTGTAAGACTGCTTCCTTGCCTATGACTTCTTTAGGACTCCAGTTGGGGAGTGCTTGAGGGTGGCCTTTGTGTGGGATTCAGTGATTAAAATGGTAGAGAGAATGTTGGCAAGAGGATGTACTTATCGAAAGGAGGTAAGATTACCTTAATTAAGAACACTCTCTCTAATCTTCCTACGTAAGACTTTCCCTCTTTCCTATCCCGACAAGTGTAGCGGCTCGTATCGAAAAACTTCAATGTGATTTCTTATGGGGAGGAATGGAGGAGAACTTCAAGTATCATTTAGTTAAATGGGAAACAGTGTGTCGCCCTATCTCTAATAGGGAGTTAGGGATCAGGAACTTGAGGACTTTTAATCAAGCGCTACTTGGTAAATGGTTATGGAGGTATATATTAAGGAACCATAGCTCAATGGAAGTTTGTTATTGACTATAACTATGGTAGTTTTTGGGGGGGCGAGGAGTTTGGTGCACTAAGGATGTTCGAGGGGCCAATGGAGTGGGATTGTGGGAACATATAAAAAGAGTGTGGGGGAGATTTTAACCGACACTCTTCAATTCATTTGGGTATAAGAACCAGGATTCGATTATGTAAAGATGTTTGGTGTGGTACTCGAGCCTTGAAAGATCTTCTTTCGACACTTTTTCAAATTGTAGGTACAAAAGATATCATAGTAGTGGAGGCTATAGGGCTTCTAGGTGGGAGTGTTCATTAAAACATCGACTTTGTTAGGGCGGTATAGGATTGGGAGTTGAGTAGTTTTGCAGATTTCTTCAATCTTCTATATTCCATACGGCCGATTGCTCAGTAGGAGGATGCCTTGTGATGGGTACCCACCAGAAAATGGATCTCTATTCGAACGTCTTATAGCATGCTCATTACAGAGCCTGCATTCCAATTCCCTTGGAAGAGGATATGGAAACACAAGGCACCCCCAAAACTATCCTTTTTTGTGTGGACTATTGCTTTGGGAAAGATACTACTGATAACTTGAGGAAAATGGGGTTCATTATTATTGGTTGGTGCTGTATGCACAGAAGGGGAGGTGAGTCGGTGGATCACCTCCTCCTACATTGTGAGACAGCAAAGGAACTTTGGAATGAGATGTTCAGGAGAACAAATTTAGCATGGGTTATGCCAAAGACCATGGTGGCAGTAATGGCGTGGACAACTATTCAAGGCCCATAACAAATCAAAGCAATCTGGAAGATGGTCTCTCTTCGCATCATGTGGTGCCTGTGGCAGGAATGCAACAAGCGGACGTTTGAAAACAATAAGAGATTTCTAGAGGAGCTGAAAGTTTATTTTGTAGAACTCCTTATACCTGGGCTATTACTGTGGATTTTCATGGCATGGACTTCTATGACTTTCTTGTTCAAATGCTCCTACTTAGCGATGACATTAACTTTTTATAATTGGCGTTCTTGCCCATTCTTTGATTAATAAAATTCTTTATTACGTATAAAAAAAAAATATATTTTTAAGGAGCTAATGGTAATTTTAATTTTTATGAGCTCTTATTAGCTCACCGTAAAAGGTCAACTGTTTTAAAGATACATGCAACTTAAGGAGCTAAACAAAATTATAGAAGGAAAATTCTATGGCACATGGGATCCTACAACTTATGCAAGCATGGCAAAAAATGAGAACCCATGTCAATGTAGACGAGATCACTCCCACAGTAGCTGGAATCTACATTTAATTGTTTTCATGTTAATTTAATTGCTTTATAAGCTGCTTTATATGGTTATTCATTGCTGGAATTTTCTTGTGATCAGTAAGGAACCTCCTCATCGTCTGATTTTGCTGGACTTTGGGCTTACTAAAACAACTATCAAGCTTTATGAAGCAAGCATTGGATATGATGTTTCTGGCTTCTGCTGAGGTCTGTACAACCTTTTTGTAAATTCTTTATCTATCATACTGACCTCGATTTTGCAAGCTTTTATTCATTCATGCTCTCAACATGAATAAGTAGCAGTGCTTTTCTCCTTGCCTTTTCCTGATTGGGAAACATATTACCATTTTCCTTTCTTTTTCTTTACATATTATTTTAACTTATTGTGTTGCACTAGGTTGTCATGATGAATGTTGAAAATTATGTCGAACAATCCATAAGGATCTGGGTAAGAGTAATTAATAACAATTGTGGAAAATTTAATAAAGACGCTAGCCACTCACATAGCCCACTTCCATCCAAAGCCCCAATTTTCACTTATCCACCATCAACCCAATTCTTTGATTCAGCAGGACTCTATTAAAAATGAAATAAATTGTGATCTTAATCTTTCAACACAACATTCGATATCTCTGGCTTTCACTTAGCATCAATCTTCACCTTATCAAATTAGTGAAAATTCACTCTTTACACATGGTGAAAAGAATTCTGCATTTGAGCTATTGCCACTCCAAGTCAATCCTAAAGCTTCAATGACCAATTTGTATGCATCCGAAGAGAGTAAACCGTAACACTTCATTCCAAAAATGTTCTATGTTGGTTCCATCTCTTCAGTCAGACAAGGCTTCGGACCAAATATCATCAGTACAACAATATGCTCATACTCAATATGAAGCAAAGCAAGCCATCTTGCTGCCCTCCCAACAAACGAATCCAATGATGCAATGGGAAGAACACCAACCAACAAAGAAGAAGATACTCAAAGTAGTGAAGCTGGAAGCAGTGTCTGAAACAATGAAATGCAGTCTACAACTGTTGATTGTATGAAAAGGAAAGGGAAAGTTCGATACACTCCTTATAGTAGGAAGAACACTATCTCACTCCAACAGTCCAACAAAGCTGGAGAGGCCAACTCAAAGAAGCCTCTACAATTTGAATGAAAATAGTAGCTTGGAACTGTTGGGGACTGGCCCATCCCATGGCAATCAAAAACCTTAGGGCTATGGCAGATGCTAAAAAAAACCACCTTTATTGTACATAGACTAGGTTTTCACTCTTTTGTGTATCATCCCGCTCCCGGTAAAAAAGGAGGCTTGCTTTTGTTATGGCGACTAGGTGTTGATATTGAACTGGTCAATGTGAATACTAATGCTATATCTATTTTGGTTTACTCAGACCCTTCACATTATCCTTGGCTTATCACTTTCGTTTATGCACCAGCTTAATGGACCCAAAAAATATAATTCTGGCAACATATAGAAACTATACAACAAGCTTATCAAGGTCCATGGTCCTGTATGGGCGATTTAAATGATGTTATGTATCAAAATGACAAATTTGAGGGCCAACCAATTCCATCCAATCATAATAATGGCTTTAAAGAATTCATGAATCGACAAGGGTTAATTGATATCTGTTATTCAGGCCTATCATTTACATGGTCTAATAATCATCATGGGCAAGCACTTATCAGAGAGATTGGATGGAATGATTGCAAATCATGAATGGAGATTACTTTTCTCGGATGCTCAACTTCACCATCTACCTTTTTCAACTTCAGATCATCATCCATTATTGTTAGATACTGTTGCTAGTTCTTAGAGAGCTTCTTCTTTCAAATGCAAAGCATTTTGGACAAAGGAACCACTAAGTTACAATATAGTGGGTGAAGCATGGCAAATTCACCTCTAGGGAAATTTGGCATTTATAATATGCAAGAAGATTAAAGCCACTAGAGAAGCCCTCAAGCATTGGGAAAATTCAAGATAATATCCAACGCTTGGAAAATGATCTACTGCAAATATAGAGTACACCAGCAGCCCAATATGATCAAAACCAAGATAAGCAGTTAAGGCATGAACTCCAAAAACAACGAGAGTATGAAGAAACATTGTGGAAACAAAAGTCTAGAATCTCATGGTTAACTACCATGGATCTTAACACCAAAATTTTCCACTTATCCACAACCATCCGAAGAAGAAAAAATTCTATTGACTCCATCAAACTAAATCCAGGTATTTGGTCTACTGACCTTGCTCTTATCAAGAATACTTTCATTAATCATTTCCATACTATCTATTCCACTTCGAGCCCAAGCTTTCCAAATCAGTTAGACAACTTACTTGGGAGTCAGATAACTCTCTAAGACAATGCTAAGCTCCAAGCAGTAGTTGATGAAAATGAGATCTATGGTACTTTGAAACAAATCCCGAGCCATAAAGCCCTTAGTCTTGATGGTATGACTGCCCTTTTCTTCAAACACTATTGGCATATAATTAGAATTGATGTAATTGCTGTCATTTAGAATTTTTCCAGAAGCAAAAAGCTACTCAAATAGATGAATCACACCAACATTGCACTCGTTCCCAAGATTCAAAATCCTAGTAGTCCTAGCCATTATAGATCAGTTAGTCTCACTAATGTGGTCTATAAAATCATAGCCAAAATCATGGCGAATCGTTTTAAACTTACCCTGGACAATATCATTTCTCCTTTACAAACCGCCTTCATCTCGGGTCGAAATATCAAAGAAAAGACGATAATTGCCCATGAGTTATTTCATCATCTCAAGAAAAAAATGGTGCTAAAGGTTTGATGGCTGTGAAACTAGATATGGAAAAAGTTTTTGATTTAGTGGAATGAGAATTCCTTTTTGTAGTTATGAAAAATCTGGGCTACTGTGACATGTGGATAAATTTCGTCAAAGAATGCATTACTGCAGCCACTTTTTCTATAGTTATTAATGGCTCACCAAGGGATTTTTTCACGGCACAAAGAAGACTTCGGCAGGGCGATCCAATTTCTTCTTTCCTTTTTATATTAATAACGGAGGCCTTATCAAGAATTCTTTTAAAATTTGAGGCTGATGAGTGCACAAAAATGCACTCTAAATACCTTATTTAAATGCTAAAAGAAAAGAGAAAATAATGATATAACTCATTTTATTAAATTTAATGGCTATTTATCTTGAGATAGATATGAGCATGATTTAATATATTCAAGTCTCAAAAAAGAAAAAAAGAAAAAAAGAAAAAAAGAAAAAAAGAAAAAAAGAAACACATGAGTTTAATCCATTAAATAAGTCCCATATCAATTCAGTTTGTCTTACACTTCAAATATGCTACATGCATTCACATTTGGCATCACAAAATGGCACCTCATGCTAGGCCCCACATATCCCATGAAGTCCCACATGAAATCTTCAATTAATAAGTCAATTTGCTTCTAAATTCATGGACCCTATTTTTATTATTTGGCTTTTACATTTAATTGTATTTGATGACAGCCACATGTTGGGTAAAGCTTTAAAGCCATCAATTGGATATTGTTCATTAATGCAAAGCTCAAGCAAGCACAAGTCAACAATTAATTTGGATGGCTTCATGCGTATTCACATTTGCACCCTAATCATCATACAGACCCCACTTTCAAATCAAAGGAAATAAGTCACAAGTGTTGAAAGCAAACGCACGGCAACACATGGAAATTCCAACACTTGGACTCCGCTTGCAATTACTTGGAGCATGATAATTCGGAAATTCACTTACCAAGCAAGACAAATTTCAGATCTCACAAGCTTCTTTCAACCCACAATATTTGACCAAACTTTAGAAGAAGACAAGTGGAGGAAGCAAACCATACACGGCACTTCATTACTTCTACAAGGTGCCACTTGCATGCATATTTACATGCCAACTCATTTGATTCACCATGCTCAAGCTTACTTCAAGTTGAAATGTTTGACTAAGAACAACTTGCAAAGTGGTACACGGCAATACAACTTGATTTGATGATAATTCTGGGCTAAGGCAACTTGCATGAAGGATGCCTATAAATAGAGGGGTTGGGGGCGTTTGCTTATATGCTTGGAGGCTTGGATGCTTGGAAGAGCCATTTTGAGAGCTTGAGAAAAATAAAGAAAACCAAAGAAAAGAGAAACCCATGGCTGGCTCTACCATAGTATCCCTTAGAGAATTTTTGTTGCATATTTTCAATATGTATAACTAAATTCTCAAGGAGGGCTAGGGATGAACTTGTGATGATATTTGTAATTTATTTTTGATTCATGTATTTGATCTTTAAATATTAAAACTTTTTTGTTCGATCATTCTCAATTTAATTGTGATGTTTTTTGTCTTCAAATAATTATAGATTCTATTTCATTTATGGATTCAGTCATACTTTTTCCATTGAAATGATTATTTCTATGATTATGTTTGAAGTAATTGATTGTCTATATTCATTCAATTTTCTGCTGCAGTATCTCCTTCTGGGTATATTATCGTTATTGGATTTTCTCAATGTCGATAACAATTTATGAGATTTAAGTGCGACGAATGATTTTTCAAAAGATTACATTTGATTTAAATCTGGTTATTAATGTTATATCTTCCGATTGAGAATTTGGATATAAAATTCTCAATTGAGTTATCAATGAATTAAAAATAAATTTGAATACTAAAAATACACAAGGAATTCCCTACGCTCTACGTTTCGTCTCATTTTTATACTTTTCAAATTACTCATTTAATTTTAATTTACATCACACTTCAAAAATCACTTTTTGCACTTTTCTAAATTTTTTCGTTAATTTCGTTACTATTTTTCAATTTCTCAATCCATCTCCCTGTGAAATTGACACCCCAAAACTATACTACAAACGACCTTTTTATTTTTTGGGCGTAATCAGAGGCACAAAGACATATAGAAGGCATCAAAATTAGCAGGAATAGTCCTCCGATTTCTCACCTATTATTTGCAGATGATATGATTATATTTGCAAAAGCAACTGAACGTAATGCATAGATTATATCTAAAAGTTTACTCAAATATCAGTATTGGTCTGGTCTAAAAGTAAATTTGAGTAAATCTTCTATCTTCATTACAAGAAATATAAATGGTGCAGTCAAATCAGCCATCTATCACTTGTTGCCCTACAAAGCATCATCAGCCAAAATGAAGTACTTAGGCCTTCCCACTTCCTTTAGTAAATACAAAAGAGAAGATTGTAAGGAATTGTTAAGCAAAGTGGAAAAAAAGTTAGAAGGATGGAAACAAAAACTTCTCTCTCAAGAAGGTCGAACAACTTCAATCCAAGCTGTAGCAAGTGTGCTTCCCACTTATTATATATCTTCCTTCAAAGTTTCGAAAACAGTATGCAAGACTCTTGACACAAGTTTTAAAATTTTTTGGTGGAGCTTCTCAAAGGATAAAATGCACAATCTGACTCTCAAAACTTGGAAGTCTATTTGTCAACCAAAAATTCAAAGGGGATTGGGACTTAGATTAACGGCTAATATCAATAATGCGCTTCTAGCAAAATCAGGTTTGGAGATAAGTCAAAGCACCAATTGGATGTGGAGTAAGCTACTGCAAAACAAATATCTTCAACACTCAAACTTTTGGCAAGTTCAATCCAAATCATCAGACTCAAGCCTTTGTAAAGCAATTATAGGCACAAGAGACCTCTTTAAAAAAGGAAGATGTATTCAAATCAATGATGGTACTACCACAAATTTATGAAGAGACACCAGTCCAAGGTATGGATGGTTTATTTCCTCTTCTCACTGTCTCGGACATTATATTAGATAATCCAAGGAGACGGAATATTCCCAAAACAAACTCTACTAACTCATGAACGCATCAATGATATTGTTAAGTTACATTTTCCTATATCTCTTCAAGGTCAAGACCGAGTAATATGGGTTCTAAATTCCAGTGAAAAATTTATGGTCAAAACGGCTTATCAACAAGAGTTGACAAATCAGATGCTAGACATTAATCCAACTCATATGACTCTCTTAAATAATTTGTGGAAAATTAAAGTTCATGATCGACACAAACTTCTTTTGTGGAAATTAATTTGGAATATTCTGCCAACAAAGTTTAGAGTTAATGAAGTGCTACTACATGCTAAAGTGTGAGAATGCCCTCTATGCAATCAAGAAACGGAGACAGCTCTACATTTGTTCATCAAGTGCCCAGTAGCTCAAATTCTTTGGCTTCAAAGTCCGTGGCCACTAAATATTGGAAATTTGCCAATACATTCCATGATTGACTGGGTACAAATGATTCTCTTTCTAGGAAAACATTTGGGCTTAAGTCCAAGTGAGGAACACCAATTCCAGATTTTTTGTAACGTTCCGGTCCCGCGAGAGTCGGAGAGTTACTTCCTATTACAAAACTCACATTTCAACAGAAAATTAAAGACTTAAAATGGTCCAATATTATATAAAACTTGATTCCAAAATCACTTTCCACAATATCATCAATTCTGGAAATACTACGTCACAAAAATACAATAATACTTCCTTACTAAATCTTGTCGATACTCATATAAACTCTTTATGATTAATCTATCATTCCAGAAATCATCTTACCCAATGCTTTATAATCTGATCCTCCACTGAAATATCTAAATTCATCTGAAAAATATTCAGAGAAAAGGGGTGAACTTAACCACAACTCAGTAAGCGAAGGACATATACCAGAGTGCAAACATAAGCACTTACAAAATACTGTATGCAAAACAAAAATAATTCTCAGAGTTAATATGCAGAATAAAACATATTTTCAAATGTAACAGAGCAATCATTTTTAAATGTTAAGGAATAAGGAATACTTTGGCATAATAAAACTGAGCATCATCGTCATATCCAAACAGAGCATCTTACAGAGCAGAGACCATGTTTAACCCTTGTGGTTAGGGTTGTGCTAACCCCGGTGGCCAAACCAGGCAGAGACAGAGGTGATACTTTTTCTTAATCATTCTCGAAGCCCCGAGTGTGCACACAAGAAAGTCTACAATAAACCACTTTGTTTCCAAAATGGGTGTACTCAGAGACAAAAAAGTTGGTACCAACCCAAACAGAGCAGAGATAGAGCAGAGTAGAGCAAAGTAGAGACAGAGTCAGATACAAATCAGTATACCATGCCAAAGGTTTTCAGAGCCACATCAAAATATTACAGAGTTCCAAAACATTTTCAGAAACATTCTCACCAAACAAAACAGAGTTTAGAGCATCTTTATAAATCAATGCACAATTATTTCAGATTATCAATATCGCTCTTTTTCACATTTCAGAAACAACATGACAAAAACTAAGCTCATGTCTGCACAATGCATGATAGAAACATTTTTCTTTTCTTTCATATAACTTCATGAGTAATGCAAAGGAATGACTGAGGTTGGTTTTTCTCAAGTTCTCATTTCATAACAAAACATGCATAAATTTTCAGAAAGTCAACCTCAGTTTATATTTGGTACAAAGCCAAGTATAAGAACCCCGCTTACCTTAACTTCTTAGCCTTTCAAGAATTTCTTCAATCATGCCGAACAAACATGAATCATCACCTATAAAAATATTCATGCACATCCGTAAATTCTCAAATCACACACGTAATTTGATATTTAAACCTAAAGTACTAAAATTATCAAATTCCTCCAAAACCTAGAATTTTCATAGTCCTAAAATTACATCCCTTCTCAAGACTATCAATATCCACTTGATATGTCTCCTTAAGAAATTAAAAATCCAACTCTCTCAAATAATGCAACACCCACGTTCTAATCCGAAATAATTTAAATTATGAATCCAAGATAAGTTAGAGCCCAACTGAACCCAAAAACATTTAATTCTTGAATGAGTTAACAAAATACAATTGAAAATAAAAAGGGACTCGAGAGAATACAAGCCCATGAAACCGAAAATAAGACCAACCCACTGAAAAACATAACTATAAATACCTTGCTTTAAAACTGAGGGTAAAAGGAGTAAATCTTGCAAAACATACATCCCGTTAACTACGAATGAGACTTACGTAAAATATAACATAAAACAAAACAAAACTTTTAACTTGCAGGGATAAAACACGCAAGACCGAGAGAGAGACAGAGTGATGAGAGAGAAACTGAGTAAAATCATGCAAAATCTTAAAAATAGCTAAACACAACTCAAATTAAAATAATATATTAACTTCATGATACAATAAAATAAAGCACATTTATAAATTACCAACATAGTTTCTGTAAGAAGTAACAAACCCAATATTAAACATTAAGTCTATATGCAAAACAGTCCATTTAGAACTACCAACAAACGCCCAACTACACTTACAAATTTACACTTAGTAGAATAATTATATCAAATTCAAATAGAGGAGGAAACTCATTTAATTAAAATATAAATATATCGATTTTAAAGCATTCAAAATAACATAAAAAAATCTCATGATTTATTTCATATAAATTCTACATATATATATATATATATATATATATTGAAAAGATAAAACCCATACGAAGATAAAATTTAGACATTATACAAAACACGACACTTTAAGAATATAAACAAGAAAGTGCATGTGCAAGTTAAATCTTGGAATGAAAATAGTTTTTAGAAGTTAAAAGCATGAATCATGTGAGGGAAAATAAGCTCACCGTGAGGGAAGGAGATGCGTGATAGGGCAGTGCTGGGCAGCGATCGAGGTGGTCAACACGGTGGCCCAACTCATGCAACGAGGGGCTGTGAAGTGTGGTGTTGGACGTCATCTGGGCAACGTCCTCATTCTTCGGCGCTTTCTGTTGCTGCTAGCGATTGCGTCGTGGCATCAACTGTGACAAAATATGGCCCAATTTGGCCTTGGTGTGCGGTGGTAGAGAGTGGCCAGAGTATCTATTGCAGTGAAGAAAACTTGGTAGTTGGTGATGAAAAACGATTGCGCATGGCGTCACGAGATTGGGTAAGCTTGTTTGGGGTGAAGAAAACGCATGGCTAGATGGCTTACGGCAGGGAAGATAATTCTCCTGTTCTGGTGGTGCAAAATAGAGCAGTGCCCACTCACATTTTCGTGCGGTTTCGGCAATATTGGGTGGTGTTGCAGTGCTGTTATGTGGTGTCTAGGCAGTTTTGATGACCGAGGATATGAAAAGAGGGCAGCGAAAACTTTTGGGTTGGCTCACGGTGGTGTTTCCCCCATGTGTGAATGCATGACTGCGGTGGTGGCTTACAAAGAGGCATTGGTGGCTTGGGGTGACGCAAGGTGCTCGGCGGCACCGTCTGTGCATGAGGCGACGACAAGGTGGAGGCTGGCGGCGGGCGGTTACTTTCCCAAGACATGTGCAGACCGATTCAAGTTGTGGGTACTACTCTGTTTCGGGTATGGTAAAATAGAGCACCCCTCCTGTGTTTTTCGGTGGTTTCTTGCAGCGGTATTATGGGTCAAGCAAGGGTGGTTTTGGGGTTGTAAACTGATGGAAACGAGAGGTTTGAAGCAGTGGTCAATGTCTCACGGTGGGGCTGAGGCTCGCGTGGTGGTAAGCGGCTACTGGAAAAATTGGTTATTTTGCTGGTGGTGGTTTGCGCGGACGTGAAGGGCTTGCTGGAACAACCAGTTATGAGGCTAGGTGGAGCTAGCAACGGCGTTGGGCGATGAGATTGCCGTGGCTTTGTTTTTCTCTTGGTCGGGTGTTGCGGCGGGGGCTCTTGGTAGTTTTTTTTTTCTATATTCTGTATTGAATATTCGAATGTTTATATATATATATATATAAATATAGCTACGGGAACCCTAAAGAAAAGAGAGGGAGAGATGTGCATATGGAGTCTGCAGCAGTGAAGTTTTTCTCAAGTGCACGGCAGAAGAAGTAGACATGAATATTTATAGGAACCCAAAAACCCTAGAGCTGAAAATGCGGACCACATAGTGGCCGTGGGTTTAGGAACGTAAATGATGGGAAGTTTAGATGTGTGTGACGGTTATGATCTAGGAAGTGAAATTTTGAAACATATTTTCATCCTATAAATAAGTCTGATAGTTGAAAACTCTAGGAGAAAAATGAGGAATAGAGTCAAACATTTATGGGGAGGAGCATGCACATCAGCCCCTAAAGGCAGAGATACACGCGTATGCATGTGAGTAAGAATTGAGTGGTGTATATATGGTAAAAGGAAAGAAGACAGCTAGCATGTTTGAAATAAAAGACATACAAAGAAATAAATCATGAGTTGGAAATACTAAATTAAATTAGATTTCGATTTAACATAAAATAAAATAATATAACTTACCAATAAAAAGATTTATAACAAAACTATCAAACTTAAAAAGAAAGAACATAGATCTTCAAAGCAAAAGTTTTAGGCCTATAATTTATTGAAAAATAAATAAAATAAAATTTTGAAAATAAAGTGACATTGGAACTGAGTGTTACATTTTTGCAGTCATTTTCATAGATTTCATATGGAAAACTCGGAATGAGATTATCCACAACCAACTCATTTTTTCCTTAAACGAAGCAAAATCTCAATTGGAAAGGATCTACTCGAGCTACAAAGAAGCCTGGAGCATAAAGAAGATCATCACAGTTAGATGGCAGCCACCACCGCCAAGTTATCAAAGCTTCTCTTTTGATGCAGTTGTGAGAAATACATTTTCCGTAGCTTCAGCTATTTGTAGGAACCATGAAGGTGCAATATTAGAAATCCAAATAGAAAGGATAAATTCTACATCTCCTTTGATCGTAGAAGCAAAAGCAGCTCTCCTAGCAGTGATGGCATCAAAGCGAAATCAAGAATTGACTATCCTTGAAGAAGATGCTAAATTGGTCATTGAAGCTATTTGGAATTGCGCCACTCTATGGCAAATCTCCAAAATCATTGAAGATATACTATCTCTTACCTCCTCTAATCCTAGATGGAAGATTGAAAAAACACACCGATCTGCGAATTGATGTGCGCACTCAGTTGTGCAATGAGTAGCAACCAATCATTTCTTTGGTTGTATACCCACTTCTTTTTTTTCTAGATGTATTTTGTTCTTGGATAGTGGAAAGGACTCTCCCTAGATTGTATTAAGTACTTTCCTTATTATTAATATATTCTGCGAGCTTGATTAGAAAAAAAAAAAGAAAAATCAGGTAAGTTAGATGAGAGTTTGGCCAGGAATGGGCTACTTAAACAATGATCTTCCTGGTTTAGTGTTGTTTGTTCCAGTTTTGCCCTTCTGCTTTATTTACACTCCCTTTTTATTCCTTGTTTTTTTCTATCTCTATCAGGTTTCCTTTCTCAGTCCACCATTTCTTTAGTGTCTTGGAAATATGGAATCATAATTCTTGGAGATTTGAAATAATTTGTTATTTATTCAAGGACTTACCAGAAATAGGTGTCTTCAAATTGAAATTCCGTTATATCATCGGAAAGGCATGAAGATGAACAGATTGAGTAAGTTTTCTAAATGAGATCAAGTTCCATGAATATATAGGCTAGAAAGATGCTATTTGCTGCTATTCCATCTATTTGTGCGTTAAGTTTTGATTCAACATGAAAGTATGTTGTGAATAGCAAAACAATGTGTAAGGCCCGCTGCCAGCCCAAGCCCGTTCAAAGAAGACCCGGCCCAGCCCCAGCCCCAAAACGTTGCCGTTTTCGCCCCAGGTATTTTAAACCCCCGCCCCCTTTCCTTCTTTCTTTCTTTCTTTTCCTTTCTTCTTCTCTTTTCCTTCTCTTCCCCTGGGCGACGGTTTCCTCTGTTCGGTTACCACTTCCAGCGCACATCTCCCCCACGATTTCCTCGGCAGTTCTGATTTCTAGGAGGCTCAACAGAAATTTATTTCTTTCCCTCTCATTTTTTTCGGCAGTTGCAGTTGGGTCTGGTCCTCTCTTGCGCCGAGCTCCCCTGTTCTCCGTTCACCGTTTGTCCCTTGCCGGTAAGTTTTCTCTTAATCCCTTAGTGTATTTCGAATTTCTTCTATTCAAAATGAGTTGTGGATTTGGTGTTTTAATCACTTAAAAACTTGGTTAATTTTCCTTGTTTATAGTCGATTTTTTGAGGAAACTGGAAAGCATTCTCGACCTCTATTCTTCGCGGGTTGCCTTCGTTTGGCTGGTAAGAACTTCTTTTTTTTTTTTTTTTTGAGACCGATTTGAAGCCCGTATGCTGGTTACGCATCATATTTTTATGTATATGTTGGCAGTGGTTTTGGGTTTTGGGTTATTAGTTGCGGAACCTTGTGTGGATTGAGGAAAATCTGATTTAATTGAAATGTATATAGACCCGGTTGAGTACTTTTTGTATACCGAAATATTTATGGAGTTATATTCTCTATTTTCCAAATCCATTTTTGAAGGATTTTTGGTGGAGGTTCAAGGGTTGGTTGGCTAAATCTTTTTGTTGTTTTGGTACTGTCGATGAGTTGTTTGGAGCGTGTTGGGGGTTGATACAGGATGAAGGAACATGATTTTGAGTCTCGAAATTTTGTAGTTTGTGAAGTGCTGTTAAAACACATATAATAATACTCGGTTTGGGGGCTAACGGTATGTATTGAAGAAATCATTTTTATGATATTTTGGGGTTTTGAGAAAAATACATGGTAAGCTGGAATGAGAATAGTTGCTGAAATTTTGTGGGTTTGGAAAAATAGTCGTTGAGCGTTTTCGATACTATATTTGTTGGGTTGCTGGAAATTGTGAATTTTTAGACAGACATTGTAGTTAATTTATGGTTATGATTTTAGGCCTTTGGAGTGGTCATTAATATAAAGGGAAATTTTTTCATGTATAGGTGACGAAACTTTTAGCGTTGAGACTCAAAGTTTTGATTTTTCGCTACAGCAGTCAGGTAAGCGGGGTTCGTATGCTCGGTTTTATACCAAAAGGGGACTGAGGTTGACTTTTAAAAAATTTGTGTTTTTTGTTGGTTACGAAATGAAAACTTGAGAAAAATCAACCTCAGTCGATTGTTTGCATTATTCATGACGCTTATATAAAAGAAGGAAAAATATTTCAGACATGCATTGTGTAGACATGAGCTGCTTTTTTTGTCGTGTTATTTTTTCTGAAATGTGAAAAGAACATTTTTGTCTATCTGAGAAAAATTATGCCTTGATTGTGTTGACTATGTTTTATTTACATAAGCTTTATTCTGAAAAATAGTTTGGATTTATGTGTCTTTATTAATTCTGGAAATCTTTGGCATAGTATTCTGGTTAGTATTTGACTTTATCTCTGCTTGGCTCTGTATTTGTTCTGTTTGGATTTGGTACCAATTTCCTATCTCTGAGTGCACCCACTTTGGAAACAAAGTGGTTTATTGTGGGCTTTCCTATGTGCACACTCGGGGCTCCGAGAACGAATAAGGGAAAGTTCCACCTCTGTTTCTGCCTGGTTTGGCCACCGGGATTTGCACAACCCTACCACGGGGGTTAAACATGGTCTTTGCTTTGTGTGATGCTCCGATTGATATAGTGGAAATACTCAGTTTGTTTATGCCAAAGTACTTGATGATTTAAATTTTCTTGAAAATCATTTGTTTCTTTTATGCAATATTATGTTTTGTTTCGTATTTTATTACTTGGTAAATGCTCATGTTTATACGTTTGTATAGGTTCTTCGCTTACTGAGTTGTGGAAAAACTCACCCCTCTTATCTCTTATATTTTTCAGATGATCTGGATGTTCCCTCAGAGTTCCAAGAGTAGAGTCTTGACCAAGTTTTAAGCTGTTAGGGCCATAGGCTAGATGGGAGAAAACAAAATTTAATTTATTTATTATTTGGGTTCTAGTTTCATTGGATTTATGGAATGTTAGTTATTCTTTATCGTTAAGCTTCTTGGGAGAATGTGAACCCTCTCAGTTATGATTTATTCATATTCTTTTATTTATGACTTGGTGGACATTGTTATATGGATTGGTTCGTGAAAAATATTTTTTTATTTTGGAATATGGTCGGAGACCTGTTATTATTTGTATTTGAGGATGGAATATACCAAACAGGTGAAGTTTCGTGACCCCCTACGAGTACGGGGCGTTACACAATGGAACCAAAGCAATGAGTATAAAATAACCATATAGTTTCCACCATTTCTGTGAAGGTGCCTCGACCGTTTTGTGTTGTAGATCACTGAAAAGTTTTGTCAGAAGCAAGTAGCAATGTTAAGAACAGAACTTTACTTTCTCATTGCCATTTTTACATGCAGTCTATCCTATATTTACTATAGAATAGACACATCATTCTTCCATATTATATGTGATATTTATATTTCTTAATTTGTTTGAGATTTCAGAGAAGCTCAAAATTTCGTGGAAAAGAGTGTTGCCACTAGTATGTCAAAGCAGTGCTGCATTGGCATCTTCTTTGGAGATTGTCCAAAACAATTGACTTCCAAGTACCTGCCATTTTAGGCAGTAGTACTCGTACCTCTCCTTGAATTAAAAAAATTAAATAAAAGCATCGTTTGGAAGTTTCAACCCTGAGATTTTGAATGTTCAAGTACTTTGGCTTTGCTAGATTTTTTTTTTTTGATAGATTGCTTCTTGCATGTAACTAGAGACAGACATATATGGTAATCTAAGATTTTGTTTGAAATATTCACATCCTTAGTTGTCATTGCTGGTACCTAGATTTGGAAAATCAAATCAAATTTAAAGATTGAACATTCTATTATCAAACATAGTGTACTCTTTATAGCTGATTTGAAATTTTATTTTGGCCCCCTGCTCTCCATTATCTATGGTGGTTCTCTTGTTTTGCATATCTTGTAAAATTTGGTTACCGAATGAAATCTCATTCAGAGCTGGGTAAACGTGCCTTAGGCCCGTTGCACCATTACCTACTGTGTACATATATATATATATACACAGACACACACACAATATAGGTGAAAGGAAAAATGGGTCCGGACTTGCCCTAGTTGGTGATACCGGTTTCTATAATGCCTAAACAGCTTATGCCGGTTTAGATTTTTTAGGATCCGTCCGGACCCATTTTATATAATATATATTTTAAATTATCCTTTTAATATTACATATAACAATTTTAATATTATATCTAATTTATATATATAATATATATAATAATATAAGTTATAAAATGTTTTTATAATTTATAAAATAACAGTTTAATCTTAAAAATGAAAATGTAATTGATTATATGTTTTAAACATAAAATAATATATATTAATATATATTATTAAAATCAGAAAATGAGGCCGAAATGGACCGAAATCGATAAATCGGAAGTATTGGTTTAGATGGTAACGGGTGCGTAATCAATTTTTAAAAATATAAAACCGGTACATACATATTTAATCCTAAATTTTATCCAAACTAAATCAAACCAAATCGATTACATCCTTATATATGCACAATACTTGATCTGAATCTCGTGCAGTAGTCGTCATGTGCTTTTTACATTAATTTACGTTCAACGGACAACGCACCTTGTAATTTTATTTTATTTTTTATTAAAATAATAATATGGAGCAGCTAGCTAGCTAGCAGTTTTTTTGCAACGTTCCCAACAATAACACTACTGATCAAGCTTGTCCCCTAGCAGCAACAGCAGAAAATTTTCTTACACCATTCGAAGCAACCTGGTTGATCATCTGTTCCTGGAATCAGAACTTTGCTTCAGTAGATTTAAACTAACTTAAAAAAAGAAAATAAACTTTTTAAAAGAAAAAAAAAATTAATTAAAATTTTCAAATTCTGAAATTGTTTGATCATATCACTAGTCTTATAAAAAACTATATAATCTTTCAATAATTTCCTACATTTGCGATAAAGCTAGTGCAGATCATTAGGCAGCAAAATGGTTGTACCTTAATTAACCTATGTGTGGTCTTGGTTGCGGCTCCAATATTAATTCCTATCCAATTCATGAACAACATGGAACTATATATATGCATCAAATAAATACAACGTATGTCTAAACTTCTAAAATTTTAACTTTTTCTGTCTTCTGGTCATTGACATCAAAATCTGTGCTATTAATATAAATAGAGATTAAAAAACAATCATGTCATTTGGTGGAATGGCTCCTCTCCTCTCTAGGTGAGGTTTCTCTCCGTCTTTGACGAGGAGTCTGTTGAGCCTGAAGAGGTCTCACTTTCATGGCCGACGATATTGTCCAACACAGGGAATCACTAAAGCTAATGGAAGAAGAACAGGAGGAACTCATCCTCTCAGAAGAGGCAGTCATCTCAATAACTGTTAAGGGGTCTCATTGCCTCCTAGCAAAAGTCTTCGATAACAAAGCTGTCAACCGGGATGCCTTCAAAGCCACAATGGCCAAAGCGTGGCATGTAGAGGGCTAGCTCACATTTGAAGACCTTGGTCCCAATAAGTTTGTCATTGAGTTACAACTACTCTCAGATAAAAGATAGGTATTACATGGCAGACCATGGTGCTTCGACCGTCATCTTGTTTGTCTCATTTGAGGGAGTCTCATCTCCTTTAGATATGTAACGGAGCCATCCTAGGTACAAGTCCATAACCTCCCCTTTGTTGCGATGAATAATGACATGGGAGAAAAAATATGCTTGAGTCTTGGGAAAGTGCTGGATGTTGAAGTAGATAATGATGGTTATGGCTGGGGGAGCTTCCTTAGAACTAGGGTTGAAGTCAATATCACCAAACCTTAATCCAGAGCCCGCCTCTTCAAGTTTGGTGATCGCCAATACTGGCTTTCCTTCAAGTACGAAAGTATACCAATGCCATGCTTCAAGTGTGGACTCATGCATGACAAAGGTAGCTCCCATGCGCACACACCAAACCCTCCAAGTAATGAGCAATACAAGTTATGGCTGAGGGCGATCTCCTCTTTCACACCAGGACAATCCCTAAGGAAATATGGAGGTTCCATAGAGCACGTCTATGGAGTCTCTAGTAGATGGAACCACGAGGAGGGGGAAAGAACTTTTTCCCATTCAGGAATGACAACCAAACCATCAGAGAAAGAGAAGTCTGACTATGCCACAACTTTAACGACAAGAGAGGTTGCAGCACCCCGAGACAAGGACCTCGCACCAACAAAAGAACAACTACTAGCTAAAGGTGGTAGGACCCCTAAAGCTACCACCCCTTGCCTACCCCTTTTCCTACTCACCTCATTTACCAACAAAGGCACTAGCCAAAGTCCCTTACATTCATTCCTCTTCAGATAAGGCCCTTAACTCCAACCTCCTCTTGTTACTTAGATGGAACTATGATGCTATCGGAGGCTTGTCCACTCAACAACTCCCAAAGTCAAACCCTGCACCTTGGTCCCTCGAGTGACAAGTCCTCAAAGCCCTCCAAAGGGAATACCTGGAAAAGGAAAGCCAGAGGACTACCTACAGTATTCTCAAATGTAACAAATCTAATTCATCCCACTCCTCAACTAAAATGTACCGAAAGGAAAGAGTTGGACTTAGCCCTTGGCAATGACGCTCAGACCTTCAAGAAATGCAACCTAAGGCTCATACCTAATAAGATCATAAATAGCCATGTTTGGTGGAGACTGTTAAGCAGACCCACCATCCCCAATGACATGCTTATGCTAGAACTGTTGAAAGCTTGAGAATCCTTGAATAGTCCAAGAATTTCATCAAATGGTGACCTCTAAGCAGCCCAACTTGGTTTTCCTAATGGAAACCAAATGTGACCGTGCAAGAATGGAAAGAATAAAGCAAAAACTTGGTTTTGATAACTATTTTTCAGCTAATGGTAAAGGGAAGCGTGAGTGCTTAGCCCTCCTTTGGCACTCCTCCATTATGGTGGACATACAAATGGCAGATGACTAGCTTTTATGGCCACCCTATGACTGCCAAGAGACAAGATAGTTGGACACTCCTTAAAGCTCTAAAACACCACCCAGACATTCCTCGTCATCGAAGGAGATTCATAGTAAGTAGTCAACTCCCTCAAAGCACCTGACTAGTTAGACTCTTATGTTGGGATGTTGATTCGGGATACCAAGACCACCTTCAATTCCTTTACTTCCTGATTTGTACGGCATGTTGCAAGGGCATGTAATTTTGTAGCCATGCTTAATGCCGTGATGCATTATGCTTTAGTGGTAGCATCAGATCATTAGATGCTATCCCCAATTATATTCACACCTTGGTTTAAGCCATTATCAATATAATATGAGGTTTCCTTTAAAAAAAAAATGTCATTTGGTGGAATGGAAATAAAACTGAATGAATAAACTATCATAAATATAGTAAGTAAGCAAATAAATAAACGATAAATTAGATATTCAGAATATACCTTTTGGAGGCTTTGTAATTGGTTTTTGACCTAAAACCTTGGGTGCCACTAGAATGAAGAAATAGCATTAAATCATGTGCGAGATATAAAAAATGATAACAAAAGAATTCAATATTAAGACCATAAATTAGAAAAAGATTAGCTTACCATTTCTGCTTCTTCCTGTGTGAAAACAGAGGAAAATATAATTGTATGAGAAAAAAAAAATGCACAAAGCATTGAGAAAATAAGTTTGACTACTCTCATGTAATTTTATCTCTAATTTCACAACTTGAAACTAATTCTTCGATCAAATCGTAGTTAGTCAGTACTGAATTGACATCAAGCCAAGAACATCATGGAACTGGCTGATGATCATAATGTATTTTGTTGAAGCCAATTCTCGGCAAGTATATATATATATATATATTATATTTGTTAAGGAAGATGAGAAGGTAGCATCAAATCTGTCAAAACAGAGGCCCATAACAGAGCACACAACAAATCCATTACAGCAGAAACCATGCATGCACAGCAGAGAAATAAAGATTCTTCCAGAAACGTAAATATAGGACAGGTGTCATCTAATCCTACCATTATGGAAATAGTATGTAAATACACGATATAATGTATGAAAAACAGTGAATGAAAATACAGCATTTCTGCTGGGTATTGTGTCGAACCCCTGATATGCATTCTGAGAATTAATCTCATTATCAATAGCCGGATAAGAAGATCGTCTTTTTTTTTTTCTTTACACACAGACATCTGGCTTCTGATGATTCTTCCCCTATTTCTACTACACAGAATACATCAGCCAACATCACTCACACCATACTCAGCTTTGCGAGTACCTTCATCACAATTAAACTTACTATAGAGAATTTCTATCTGCTATACATTTATTTAATTTATTTCTTTGTGATTGCTGATCAACGGGGTTGGCTATAGGGATATTCCACCCTCCCCATGATTGCTTGTAACATTTTATTAATTAATATATCATCATCATTTTTCTGAAAAACTCTATTAAAATTACTTGTGGAACCGCTACGAACTGTGCTTTTTTTTGGCACAAAGTCAAGACTATTTATCTAATAGTAGCCTCTATTCTAAATTTATTAAGCACCTTTATTAATAGCGGAGAAATACTGTAATTACAAGAGAGCAACTTATTAATCGTTAAAAATCTGGGAAAAAAAAACATTTAGAAACTGTTTATATATATAAATATAAATGAATTTGATTTTAATATATAGATCAATGAATTATAAACCATAAAATATGTAGATAACCAAATATTAATTAAAAAATTAGAAATGATATAATTTAACAATGTACGTACCGTCATTAATTATGTTATTGTTGTTCTGATCTGGGTTTGAATTTTGCGATGACACAAAGTCTTTAAAGTCGCTAGCTGCGTTCGGCGTTATCCTTCCATTTTCGTCGGCTTTATGTTGCGTATCTGAAGATCACAGGCCGGAGACATAACATAATTTCCAATGCATATAGAACAGTAAATAAAATGAAATAAAAAAATAAATTACCAAAATAGAAATGAAATAAAATGCATGCTTTGACAAGTACATATATATACCGCTTCCGTTTCTCTTTTCCTCCACCGTAATTGTAACTTCTATATGAACAGGAGGTCTCTGATATCCCTTATCTGCAGCAGTCCATAGGTACGTATACGCAGTACATGGTCATGATCTTTGTAAGAAACCAGATCGACGGACTAGATATTATATAATAATGTACGTACTGCCCTTTTCTATGATTTTTGAAAAAAAAAAAAAAGAAGTTTCCTAATGATCACTTTAATTATGTTGCATATTAATCACACAATATTTACTAAAAAAACAAACGGAAGTACGAAGTAGTCCAGTACAAAACAAAGACGATCATACATGAGAGGTTTTTCAACCAGCTAGACATATACATATTCATGATAACATGAATAAATAACATCTTCCAGTTTTGAAATATAGAATTTATTATTTAAGTTATAAGTTATGAGTCCTAAAATTTTAAATTATATTTCTCACTCTAATTCTAAACATGTACTCAGTATTTCAATATATATATATATATATATATTTATATATATTTTCACTTAAGCAAAATTATACATACGCGCGTATATTATACGCGTGCAGTAGACTTTTATTACAAGGGTGGAAAAGTCCTGTTGGGAGTGTTAATACATGAGTAATGTTAGGTACACTTTGAAGTGTGCATACATCGTATAATATTTTAAAAAATAGAGTTTATGAGTAAAAATTAATTTCTTTTCAGGCCAGTCATGTATTTATGCACTTTTTAAAAAAAATTTGTGCAATACTTATATATTTCACCATTATAAATATAATTTTTATAAATATATAAGTTAGTGGAGAAAATAGACAGTACAGTGATTGGAAATAAATTAAATTGTTATTGCTAAGCAGCTAGGATTTTGTTGGTTCTTCTAATAAGATGACATTATCTTACAAGGTATATATTTTCTCACTAGCTAACTAGGTAGTTAAACAAACAGGAGTTGGAAAAGTGAGGTGTCACGTAAGATTGCTTTCTTTGGATGGATACACCATCTCTAGGTTGACTTCGGACACACCATGGGTCCATGGGCTGTTGTTGTAATAGAATATTTGTGCTATATGTTTAAGAAGAGGGCCGGAAGTGAACAGTCGATCACATTTTATTTGATTGTGAGGTGAAATTAATGATGCTATGGGGTGGAATTCTTTAATAAAACGGGTATTGCTCTATTTGTGCTATATGTTTTATAAAATATTAAATATTCAATAAATATTGTAATTTCGTATTTATTTTTCTCAAATTATTGTTGCTTAATTGAAATATTAAGAACTTCAAATAAAAATTATAATCTCATTCTCCTAGAAAAACAGTTCTAATAAGATTTGGGAGAGACAAGGGATAACGGAACCACGAGGTTAATAGATATTTTATGATGCTAAATTTTATTGTAAAAAGTAAGAAAGAACGTCGTAAAAAATTATTTTTAGTGAAAACAGTCATTTTGATCATAAATATTTGGTCACTAATGTTCATTTTTTTTTATAGTGATATACACTAATATATATATATATACACGTATAATAGAAATAAATAATGCTTCTGTACGCGACATTAATAAGACATATATACCTTCATTTTCAGCAGTCGGAATCCCTACGGGTATGTTATTCGTATCTGAAGAGGGGAGAGGATAATCTGAAGTTGCGTTGTCATTCTTGTGATCAGCAGAATTTTCTGGTCCAAGCTGAGAGTTATTGATCTGCTTCTCTTTCGACGTCGGGTCTGCATGTCCAATAATATCCACATGTTCATGAGATTTCTAACGTTGGACTCGTACTAATTTATTGGGAAAAGAACTAAAATTAAAGGACGAGAAAGTAAAATTGGCTACTTTTTATGTTTACTATTTATTTTATTATATCCACTAAAAAAAGAAATCGTGATCGTTATGTGATTCAGAATATTCATAGTACATATTACAAAAAACATAGAAAAATGCTAAATTTTCCAAATTATTTAATAATTAAATAAGTATTTTTTAATAATATTGTGATTTAAAAATATATATATTTAAAAGATATAGAAAAAGGAATGAAAAAAACCAAACAAAAAAAATTTGCACTAATTCAAGAGATGTCGGGATCACAGCTAGCTGGCTTCGTGACATGATGTAGCAGCACTCATGTATATATACTGTGTGTGTTAGAAGGAGTAACATATAAAACATATTTTTTTTAATTTAGTGGAGCGGTTAATTTTAAAAAATGATATAATTTTTATAAAGAAATAGATTTCAATCAATAATGTAATATATAGAAGAAGAAAAATATAAATTTTAATAAATATTTGACTGGTAATAAAAACAAAATATCTTAACAACAAAATAATTATATAAAATTAAATCATAAATTGATGTGAAGTAATAAAAGATAACTATTTAATAATTATTATAATTTTATTTATAAAATATTATTATTTTAAATTAATGTTTCGCAATGAATTTAAATTGAAAAATTAAAAATATTTTATTCAAATAATTGTATTCACAAATATAGTTGACAAACAGATTTAAGTTTAATTATTTTATAAATTTATATACAATATAAATTATAATTTATATAAAACAACGTTATATTATAATTTGTAACGTCAAGTATGTTTACTAATTAATGTTAGATTAATGTTATATTATAATTTATATGTTATATAATTTATTACTAATAAAAGATTAGCGAAGAAAGATTAATAATTTATAATTTGCATGTTATATAAAAAGAAATTATAATTTATAATTTATACTATTTAATCTGAGTCGTGGATGAGTTTTATAGATAATAGAGAAGGGTAACATCGATCATAAGGAGATTGATCAGTTGAGTTTGAAATTGGGTGTTGCTTTAAATATAAGAATCCATTCAAACTGTAACTGAGGAATAGTCTAAATGAATTTAAGTTGAGAAAGAGTTTCAAATAATAATTCTTGAGAGTATAAGAGTTTTGAATTTAGCTATATTTAAATTTGAAGTGTTTGATTTAAGATTTTGAATTAAAAGACTAATTTTAAAAATCACATCATTTCAGAATTTAAATGGACGGACGGATGAAGTTAAATTTAATGAAAAAAATTAATAAAAAATAAGAAAATCCATGAAATGGTTGCTAGGTAACCACTTATTATAATATAAAGATATATTTTTGAGAAGTACCGTATTTGATTATATAACTCCAACGTAGATTATATTTTATAATTAAAATTTTCAGTTGCCAGCATATTAAAATAAGGAACGCGTGTAAGGAATATATATAGTATTAATAAACATGATTTAAATAAATCTCCGGGTAATATATATGTCAAAATTGAAGATTTAGGGAGGCTTTTGTAAAACTATAAAATCGAGAGACTATTTTAGTCTGGCTTGTTTTCAAAATTTATATCATTACATCTTGTACTTTCAACTCATCTCAGCCACTTATTTCAAATTTCTATTCATCTAAACCACTCATTTTATTACTATTCAACTCATCTCAATCGATTTTCTTTTTTCTTGTTTCAAAAAGTTAAAAAACTACATACCCAACAAGCAACCAGCTAGCTAGCTAGCTACATAGATTTAAGAAATGAATGTGTTTCAACATTTACAAGCAAAATAAATCCCATTTTTTCAAGTCTTATGGTTAATCAGTTAATTCTCTAAATCTATTCGGATTATAACCATATATAATCATGAGTTATTTATAATGCGAATTAAGATCCCAAAATTGACAACATTAATTAATATAATCATGAAGTCTTATTATGAGAATAAGGACAAAAAAGAGGAAGTAAATTAGATATGAAAGTTAACTCGCAATATAAATAATTACCACCAAATTGATTGGGTGCCTTTGTGCCTGAACTCCCATTGCTGCTCAAAACTTTTTGGTTTACAGAGCTAATTCCCGGCTGCCCTCCAGTCAGGTGGTTAGGAGCAATATTATTTGGTTGCTCTTTTGAGACAGCATGATTTAGGTCTGCATGTCAAGCAAAGCACAGTTTTTTATACGTGTATTTTTGCTTAATTAATGTGGATGCACTGGTTATAATTTTCGTTGCAAACGTTAGAATACATACCAATAAAATAATTGTTTTTTTTAGATGAAGACATGATATAATTTTACAAAATCATTTGTTTCCATTATCTTACATTTGATTTTTATGTTAAATCATTCATATAAATTACAAACGCTGAGAAATTATTATATACTTACTAATATTTAAGATATTACAATATCTAATATGATCATTATTGTCTCTAAAAGTTAACGACAACTAGCTACCCTGTTGGGAAAAATCGCATTGCTAATTCCCAAGCTAGCAGTTTTTCACACATTTTGAGTATTCAGATGATTGTGATTTTAATAAAATCTTCTAAAAGAATCATAAATGTTAATCCGGCCAACGAATAATAATTGCAAAGAGAGCCCAGAAAGTATTATCATTTAGAAGAAATTAAAGAGAGTTCCCCATCCAATTAATTATATGTATAATAATATATATGCACGTATATATAGAAACTCTGAAATTATTGCATTATATCATGAACTAAGGGTTTTCATAGTGTAAAAAATAACAAAAAATATGAATTAGTATAGTTAATTATAAAATTAAAAAAAAAAATGGAACTTTAGCTTGCAACGAAACCTACGCGCGTACCTTCTTTTGGCACGGGGTGTTCGATGGTTTTGCGGGGTGTGATCTCGCTGTTGCTAAAATCAGCTTCTTGATGTTTTGGTGGCTGATCTGTTATCAACTTGTTATTTTCGATTCGAGGCTTTGCTTTTAACCCATGATCAGAACCCTTTGGTTGCTCTTTTGACGACCCACCTACTGCATGCCAAGCGAATTAGCATATCTTTATTTTATATTATACACGTAAAAATAAACTCACAAATTATTACTGAAATAACTTTACGTGATCTGTTTAGATAAATTAACGATTGAATAGGAAACTGAATTAGTTTTGACATGATAAAGGGAAAAAATCTGAAAATAGGAAACTTCAATAATATGACATAAACAAGAGCTTAATCTTACCTAAACAAGAGTTCGTACTGAAGAAACAAAAAGGAATAAAAAGTTTCCTTTGATACCGCGTGAAACAAAGCGAAAACATAGAAAGAAAGACTTCAACTGCCAGTCAAAATGGAGAAAAACATGCGAATATGATCAAAACCATAATCTCGTGGATTTTCCAAATTTTTGCTTCGTGACGTTTCTCACTAAGTTAGCTAGTCTAGATCATAGATTGAGAAATATAAGATAATTAATCAATATATAACTTAAGATGGATCAAGTATTAATAAATGCCCAATATACCATTTCTCTTGTGATCTTCCTCCTGCCTCAGAGCACCAGCCTTTGGCTTCTGCTCTTGATCCGTAATCGTCTGTGGAGTTCTATTTGTGCTCATCTTTGTGGGGATGGGATCTGAATCTCTGTCTCTTGTTTCTCGTTCGATGTTGTCCCCTCCAAGAACACTACCCTTAATTTGTTGCTGATCTTCCGGTGGATGAATAGGATTATACGTAGTAACGCTACCGTCTTTGCCTTTAATTTTGCCACTAATGTTGTCTTCCCTTCCATCGACACCCTTTCTCTGCTGCTCTGGATCGAGACGTACTTGACTCCTATTCATTCTAATTATTTGTGAGAATTAAGTAAAAGTATTTTTCTAAATTTAGGGAGTGTTTTTAATTAGAAGACAGCAACTAGTGCTAAGTAATGAGCATTACAGGTTAAAATAGGTTTACGCATTCTGTATGTTTTTGCTAGCTAGCTAGGTTCTTCAAACTAGAAGGTGGGTGGTGCTACTCCCACAGAAGAACGAAAAGAACCACAGTAATTTTTTAATTTCTTTATATATGCAACATTTTTAATGGTGGGTGGTGCTACTCCCACAGACGGAGGCCACCGAGGGGCTCTACGTCGGGCAATTTTTTATTATTATTATTTTTTTCAATTATTTTTTTTAAACTCATTAAACATTTTTTTAAAAATAAAATAAAAATCACAAGCTCATTAAAAAACACTTCTTAACTATTAAGTAAAAAATAAAAAATCTCAATCGGTAGCCATCATATATGGGATAAGCATTTCCCATTAATGGTTTGCTAACGAATGGTAATTATGTGATCAAACTTACAAAATTACAGTACCAGCTACAGCTAGGGATCATCGAGTAAAATGTCTGATTGAAGTTAAAGCAAGGGACCAATATGACTTTTAAGCAAACCAAGGCCGGGATCAAAGAAAGTAGGAGCTTTTTTAATCTCTCTTTTGGGTAATATTTTAGCGAGGAAGGATTGCGAGATGAGGAACGTTAATTTAGAGGTGAGATTCATGAGTTGGCACATTCGTATGAGTCGTTTTCGTTAGGTTCATCATGATTAGAAACCATTTTCCTCTTTACAAGATTCCCTAGCTCGACTCCATGACCATATTAATTAGCTGCGAATGAAGAGAATCAAATTCTAATGCGGGACATGCCAGCTTGTAGAATAAAGCGAACTAATTATTGGTACATATAATATATATATATCGTGAATGCTATTAAGAAAGGAATAAAGCAAAAACATTCCTTGCTTGCTCGCTTATTAAAACAGTTAAGGATAAGGATGCATTCGAAATTCAAGATCAAGATAAAGTTGAAAGTTAATCAAGATAACGACACAGATGCCGTAGCATATTAAAGTCCCATATCAGTAGCCTTTGTTATCTAGTTTAAATTGTTCTGTTATTTATTTCTATCTCAACATTTGTTATGAGTTCCACCACATGTATTACTCGTTTTCTCTATTAATAAGATCATCAACACACTGCAATTGTGTGGTTGATATTTTCTTCAACATGGTATCAAGAGTCTAAGACTAGAGTCATCTATGGCCAATCCCCATACACCCACATCAGAGACTAGCTAACGTCTCTTCTCCCTTTCCTAACCCACCAATATTTACAAAAAACACCTTCCCTTTACCTATTATATAATCCTCTCCCAAATTTCAATTCCCTCGAGCTTATGCAAGACAATTAACTATTATTGTAAGTCTATCTCAAAGGCCAACATCTTTTTGCCTTCTTGATGGGTCATGCCCCTACCTCAATCACCTCACTGGTAAATCATTATCTCCAAACATGTCGTCTTTGAGGAGTCCGTCTTCCCATTTCAAATTCAGTCATCTTCATCCACTCCAACCCAACAAGGGTCTCCCTCAACACCGTTTTTCATACCCATTCTTGGTCCAGCACTTACTCATCCAGTACAGCAGGACAACCCCGATTAGTGTCAAGCCCTCCACAAAATTCTAGTACCCAAGCCCATACAGCTCCCTTTGCCTTATACGTCTCCCCAGAACCCTCTCCCTCATCACCATCGACACCTTCCCCAAACCCGAACCCATCAAACCCCCTGGCATCCTACAATCAACTAACCTTGAATACTCTGCCATTCCAACACCCCATGATCACTTGATTGAAGCACAACATCACCAAATCCAAAATCCACATCGACGATACTAGTCAATACCCTCTACCTAAAGCTCTTCTTGCCAAAAGAGAATCTGCCATGGTTGAACCATCCTGCTATACTAATGCGGCCTAGCATCCTCAATAGTGAAATGCCATGAACCAAAAGTTTGATACCCTACTAAAAAATGGTACCTCAACTCTAGTAACCCCTACTACTCCCAAAATATCATTGGTTTGAAATGGGTCTATTGGATCAAAGTAAAACCAAATGACGATGTGAAATGCTATAAAGCATGTTTAGTAGCTAAGGGCTACCTTCAGCAAGTAGGTGTTGATTTCTCTGACGCCTATAGCGAGTAATCAAACCAACATTGGTAAGAACAATATTGTCTATTACTATTTCTTCAGGCTAGAAGAATAGACAAATTGATGTGGACAATGCCTTCTTACATGGCAAGCTCTCATAGGAGGTCTTCATGATCCAACCTCAAGGGTATTTTCACCCATAATTCCCACACCATGTTTGTAAATTACAGAAGACATTATATGGCCTAAAACAAGCTCCACGGGCCTGGTTCCTCAATAATCATCTTCTGGACTTAGGCTTTCATGGGTCACAGTCAAATACCTCACTATCTATTCATACTTCATCCAAGTTCACCATGTATGCCCTTATTTATGTCGATGCCATTTTGATCACATGCTCACACAAAATGCTATTGATGAATTGTTGAACACTTTGCATGGTGACTTTGCAATAAAAGACCTGGGCAACTTGAATTTCTTCTTGGGTATTAAGAAAATTCACTCTAATAGGCAGTTTCTATTATATTAACAAAGGTATATTATGAACATAGTCAAAAAGACAAAAATGCATGAGGCTAAACCCATTAGTACTCCTATCTCTACCTCCACCAATCTCAGTGCCTTTTGATAGTGAGAATTTCAGTGATTCCACCCTATTTCGCAACACAATTGGAGCTTTAGAGCATGGTTGATGACACTGATACTGAAACTTCAACCCAAGTTCCTAGATCTAACCCACCTTCTCATATCTCTTCTCCTTCTAAAGATCTTGATAGCCATTTCTTCTTACACCACAATGATAATGCTAACACTATGGTGGCACACCCCACATCTAGTAGTTCATTGGTTTCCAGTGTTGGGAGTAGTCATGATCCCTTTCTATCCTCAGTTTTCCTAACGATATATGGTATTAGGTATATACCTCTTTGTTCTAATCAATAATTGTTTTTGGGCTCTTTGCATTATTTTTTGGCATTAACATTTATGATTCTTTTAAGATTTTTTTATTGAAATCACTATCATTTGAGTACTTGAAATGTGTCAACTAGCTAGCTTGGGAATTAGGAATGTGATGATATTCATGTATCATATCTTAAATATTAGTAATATATATACTATTTTATAAAAATTGAATTTAAAAAAATGGAAACATATGATTTTGTAATATGTCTTCATCTTAAACAATATATATATATATATATATATTATTGGTATATATTTTCACATTAGCAACGAGAGTCACAACCAATCAATTACCAGTACAATTTATAAACAAAAACAAAATCGTGCATGAAACTTTATTTTCCCTACAAAATACAGTATTAAAAATTGTGCTTTGCTTGACATGCAAACCTAGATCATGTTGTGGTAAAAGAGTCACCAAAGAATATTAATGGGCAGAGGGAAGACAACACTATTAAATGGAGTGGAGGCAATAATATTGCTCCTAACCAGCTTATTGGAGGGCAGCCAAAATTTAGCTCTGTAAAACAAAAAGATTTGAGCAGTAACAAAGTTTAGGCACAAAGGCAACAAATCCTGTTTGGATAGTGAGGTTAATGAGATGATTTTAGATGAAAGTTGAATAATATATTATTAAACTATATATATTTTTTAAATTTGAAAAAAAAAATTAATTGAGATTTGAAAAAAGTGAGGTGTTTATAATATTTGTATAGAAATTTAGGAAATGAGTTGAGATGGTTTCATAACTATTCAAATTGCCAGTTCTATTTCATATATAATATACTTTATATATATTTTTTTATCCTTTTTCTCATAATAAGACTTCATATTAATGTTGTTTTGGGATTGTTGATGTTGTGTTTCGTAGCTTAAAAAAATCCATTTAGCTTGGTTCGCTCAAATACCCGTTGATGAAGAGAATTAGGGCGTGGAGCAATCAAGATACATCCGATTCTTAAGTTAGATGTGGAGAGTACATAATAAATTGAATAGAAGTAGAAAATGAACATAGAGCCCTCCCCAACGGGTGGGAGGGGGATATTTATATACCTAGCTTAAGAGATCCTCCACAAAAGGATTCGAGTTAGTGTCTTTTGTATTTGACAGCAGATCGTATGAATGTCGTCTGTACTCCATCCATGTCCCTTGCCAATGTTCTTTCAGGTGCTAGGGCACCCACGCCGATTATGGAGACCACTGACACCCTAGTCCATGTTGTGGCATGCTTGTCTTTGCCCTCCGTTTAATGTGGCATGGCCTCAAACAAGTGAGCTCGTATTGCTCATGCATGTACAACCATCGACACTCAAATACGAGGGTTGTCCCAGATACTTTGCGCTAAGTTGTCAGCTAGTTGCTTGGTGCACAAGTCTACGTTGCCATCCGTACTTGGGTGTCAAGGTTGATCCTGACAACCTAGTTATGGGTTGTCGGCCATCCATTATGTCAACCTTCTTGACTAGACTTCATGGTCAAGGTGTCTCCCTCATTTATCTACTGTGGGCTTTATGGACCTACCTTTCCCTCTTCAAGCCACTCTCAATTTATATTACCCCAATTTTGTGGGTTGGGCTTGCTCGGCCTAGTCGATGCATAGGAAATTAATCCCCTCATAGTACCTTGTAAATTTTCAACATACATGTGTGGTGAGAATTGAGAAAAGCATGGTTCCTTTCCTACCCCACGATTGGTACATATGCACCATTGAAGCCTTTGTCGTACCTTGAGTCCCACCCGTTTACGTGTGACATTAGGGTCAGACCGCACCTACCATGCCCATGTTACCCGATCATGTGAACTCCCGCAATCTCACATCAATTGAAGTTCCCGAAATGACTTCGTGACTACTTGGATGTCCCATTAATGTCGAGGCATCACCTCGAATCCTCTCCTCCTAGGTTAACTTGTCGACGGGTTTACTGCCCACGCATAAGGCCTGTCACTAAACCATGCTAGACATGCGCCCATCTGGCGACGATTGGTCTCGTGATGTCACCTCATATGTTTTTTTAGGGCAGACATGTCCCTTCGATTTCTGATCTGTAGTTGTTTCATTGCCCACTGAGTGCCAACTGTCACTCTCTTCCTTATATAAGCTTTCGTTCTCCCTCTTTCATCCATTTCTGCTTCTGGTTCCCCGATTTTCTCTTGCTTCCTCTTCAAATTCTTCTTTATCCTTGTCGCCATCTTCTCCTTCGCCCGTTTTGCAATGACCTTTTCCAATCAGTCTGATGCCTATCACTTGTACTTTGCTAGGTAGAGCTGGGAATTGTTTGTGGCTAATGATGACCTTTACGCTTGCTGGAGGACTTACTACATCCCTCAATATACGGTTCTGGAGATTCCTGCTTTTCACATTCCTGTGGTGGACTCATATGGGAAGACGGAAGGCGTCATGTGTGGTGTTCTTCCCGTTGATGTTCATGAAGGGACTGCGATTGCCATTCTGCTACTTCATCTAGGTCATCCTCGACTTCTTAGGGTTGGCCCTATACAACTCCAGCCCAATGCCTAGCATCTCATGGTTTCCAATTGCATAGTGATTTGGAGGCTGTCAAGTAATGATTCAGAGGACTATCCCAATCTGATGGCTTTGGAATTCTTGTTGATGTTCCAAGTTTTGTGCTTTAATGGGAGCCTATGTAGTTTGTAGGCTCATTCTTCTGAAAAGCATTTTATTACTTTAGAGAGGAACTTCTCCCACATTGAGGACTGGTTTTGGCGATTCTTTTTCATTTCTAGTTTGGGCTGGGAATATTCCAGAAGGGGTGAGGTACATCAAGCCTAGCAGTTAGTGATCGAGATAAATGGTGTCAAACCGATCAATTGAAACTTGAGTGGTGTTCAAAACTGGGGCTAGAGATTCTCGCCCTCACCCCACCTCTCAAGATAGTAGGCGTCCCAAATGAGTCGAGATTCTCCACAGCTCCTCTCGCATAGTTCTACCAAGTTCCTCTTGTGAGGTCAGCAGCACTCATTTGATCCCACCATGGCACGGTTGACCAAGTTTTGGCAGGCACCTCCCACCACATTTTCAGTAGTACCTCTCGTCTAATCCCAGTAGGTGCCTCCCACCATAGTTCAGTTAGTTCCTGTCACCCAGTTTTGGTAGGAACCTCCCATCATGGTGTAGCTGGTACTTCTTACCAAATCCCCATCACGGAGGCACCTCTCCCTTCATCCATGCTGCTTGTGTTCCTATTGATGAGGATGAGGATCAAGCCATTCTTAGTGTAGTCAACCCTCCTCCTTGTGGGTCCTCCCAATGGTTGAATCCCTTTGTTCTTTTGAGGGGACGCTCGCCCAGTTGCAAGCCATTCATGCTGAGCCCCGGGTCGAAAGAGTGGCTCCCCTATCTCCACTGGCACAATCAATCCCAACTAATCATGAGGAGGTTAGGTTGAGCTCTTCCTTGGTATCAAAGCCATGCAACAATTGTGTATCTATTCCATCACCTTCGTTAGGCCATTCCCCTAAGCCCGACATTGATTCTTATTTTATCTCGATTGGTCAAGATCAACAATCTCACTCCCTAGGGATGACGGGCCCTTAAGAAAAGGAGGTTGTTCCACCTATTGAAGTTACACCTATAATTGTGGAGAAGCTCTCCTTTTCGACGTCAGTCATACATGAGGTTCTGACTCTAGAGGTAGATTATGTGTCAGGTGGATTTGAATAAGCTTAGTCAGTGCCAACTTTGCAAGGCACACTAGAGTTGGGACAGTCGAAGCTTAGGTTGGCAAAAACTGTTCCTGGCGACGAAGCCTATGTGGCTTCGAGTGCAACTCCTTCTGAAACTACTCTTGAGGTGTTCGTGTCCTCTTGGCCACTAGAGAGCATGGGTTCACCCTCCCATTTCGAGAGGACCTATGTCAAGGCAATCGAATGAGATGCTCAGAAACTTAGGCATCTCTTTAGTTGGGTACTTCCTACTCTTACACTTTTTGCTTCTTTAGTGCCTTTCTCCTCTAACATTGCCTTGTATTTTAGGTCACGGATTAGTTGGTAGGCATAATCGTAGGTGAATGGGAGGTTCTTGAGGAAGAAAACAAGGCACTCTGCTCCTTGAACCTTCTTACACATATAGAGATTCACAAGGTGAACCACGAGGCGGTTGAGTTGTCCTTGGAGTGCAACGGCGTGGTGGATGGCTTGGACACTCTAACGACGTCCAACAAGCTTCTACGCAAGGAGAATAAGGAACTTCGTGACCAAAAGAGGTGAAGAATCGGCAGTTGGTCTCGACAAGGACATGAAATTTCTCAGTTCACGAACGAGTGCCAATGCCCTAATGAAGAAGAACGTTGAGCCTGAGGAGAAATATTGAGGTTGAAGAACGAGATACTCCATCCAAAGGGAGCTCTAAAGGCTATGGAGGGAGAAGGATAAGCTGCAAGAGGAGCAGGCTTTGCACAACGTATGGTGGTTGCTATTTCGATACTTTGAGTTCACTTGGCACATCCATCAGTTAAAGGCTCTAATGTAGCAATGTCGAGACAGGGTCCATTCCTTGGAGGAGGAGCTGGCCAATGCATTGTACACCATCTTGCCCAACACATCAGAATCTTGACCTTAGGGTCCACCCAAGAGATTAGTCACAAGTATTGGAGAGGAGTCAGGTCTCAAATTCAAAGTGTGTTGTCTATTCGGGACAACGCCTAGGTTATGGTACAAGAAAACTCTTGAATACCTATGGGACCACATGAGAGAGAATCATTTGGTCTACCTCAACACACTCGACCTTTCCACCCTCAAGCCCGACACTCGAGCCTATAAGTTTATCAAGAACTTGGAGTGGAATATGATGTCATTGGCCTTTCCCGACGCTCGTCCTCTGCCCTGACTTTTGTTGTTGTCTTTGTTGTATTTTTTTATTTCTTTTTTTTTTTTTCACTCGATTGGTCATTTGATGTAACCGGCCACTATTATGAATACAAGTGCTTCCTTCTTTTGTTTCCATTGTGTTCTCCTTTCTCCTATGCACCTTTCTTTTTTTTTGGTTTGCTAAGTCTCCAAGTCAAGGGACTTGTGCCTGACTAGTTGGTGGGGAAATAGCTTGGGAGGCTTTGGCCCAAACCTTACTTTACAACGAGTCTAGTTACTCGACTTGTCGTTTAAAGGTTAGCAAGATAAGACTTTTGCTCAACTAGTTGGTTAGGGGCAGAGGTTGGAAGCCTCTGGACCTAACCTCACTTCACGATGAGTACAGTGATTCATCTTGTAGCACGAAATTCGGTAAGTTAAGGAACTTGTATGCGACTGGTTGGTAGGGCAGAGCTCAAGAGGTTTTGGGACTAATCTTGCTTCATTGTGAATCCAGTGATTGTGCTTGTAGTAAGAAAGTAAGCAAATGAAAGGACTTACACCTGACATTTTTCGATGGGGGTAGAGATCGAGAGGCTCTAGCCCTATTCTTGCATCATGGTGAGTCAAATGAGTCACCTTGTAGCATGAAAGTTGCCCGACTGTATGGTGGGGTACAGTTGGGGAGCCTTTGGCCCTAAGCTTGCCTCGCGGCGAGTAGTGGTATAAATTTAAACTGGAGAATCGACCTGGATTGGGATGAACCGAATCGAAAATTTCAGTTTTAGACCGGTTCAATTCAGTATCGATTTCAAAAGTTGAAAAATCAGATAGAATCAGTTTGGTTCTGGTTTTGATCATTTTAAAACTAGACCGGACTAAACCGAATCGATTCTATTTACATTTTTTAGTATTATTATATAATATGTTTTATATTATATATAATATAATAACATAAATTATAATTAGATATAAGATAATGTTATAACAATTTATAGAATGAAAATGTAATCTTTCTAGCAATAAAAGCAGACTTTTATTGCTTCAAACTAGTTTTTTCCTGTATTTTTTTATAGAACAATTTTTTTTTATAACAATTTTTTTAATGCAAGTTTTTTTTTTTTTTTTACTAAAACAGATTTTTGTAATGGATTATAATTTTTTTTATTAAGGCAGATTTGATTTATATAAATTTACATGTTATTAAAATTGGAAAATCAGACTGGAACCGATAAAACCAGTACCACCGATTTTGAGAGATAATCGATGCATAATCAGTTTTAAGAAATGCAAAACCGATGGTATTGATTCAGTTCTTAATTCTGTATAAAACTAAACTAAACTGGATCAGTTACACCTATAGTCGCGAGTGTAGTGCCTCGACATGTAGCACTAAAGTTGGTAGGTCAAATGACTTGTGCCCATGTGTTTAGTTGGGGCAGAGCTATATATGTTTTGGTTCTAACCTCATTTCGCGGCAAGTGCAGTGACTCAGGTTGTAGCATAAAAGTCTTCTAGTCAAGGGACTAGTAGTCGACTGCTTGGTGGGGGCAGAGCTTGAGAGGCTTTTACCCTACCCATACTTTGTAGCAAGTCCAGTGACTTGGCTTGTAGCACGAAGGTTAGAAAATTGAGGGACTTGTGCCTAATTGGTTGGTGGGGCAGAGCTTAAGAGGCTCTGGCCCTAACCTTACTTCATGGCAACTCCAACGACTTGACTTGTAGGACGAAGGTTGGCAAGCTAAGGGTCCTAGGTAGGCTCAAGAGACTCTGGCCCTAACTTTACTCAATGATAAGTCTAGTGCCTTGGCTTGTAGCAAGATGGATTGGCACATCAAGATACTTGTTCTCGACTAGTTCGTGGGGTAAAGCTCAGGAGGGTCTGGGCCCTCAACTTACTTCGTGGCGAGTTAGTGACTTTCTTGTTTGCTCAAAGCTTTTAGACAAGGGCCAATTGAAGCGAAATGCTTGGTGCTTTCTCAGTCATTGAGTATTCTTTATACATTTGTTGGTGAAACTGTAAACCTAAGGTGAAACATTTCTTTAGGTGCTCAGTGCTCTATGGGTGAAGGAGTTCTTAGCCTTGTCCGCCAGGTAGTAAGAGCCAGGCTTTCTACTGACCGTCAACACAAATAATCCTTCCTACTGGGAGCCTAACTTTCCTTCTCCTCAGGAAGTGACCCATGTTTGCTTCAGGACCAAGTCCTCTACTTTGAAAAATCGTGGTCTAACATATTTGTTAAAGTATTGTTCAATTTTCCTCTTATTGCTCTCCATTCGTGTTGCTGCTTCTTCTCGTCTTTTCTATAAGAGGTCCAGGTTCTCCTTCAATCCTTCATCATTGCGACTTGGGCTAACATGTTGAACTTGGTATGTGGGCATTTCCACTTACCCTATAAATATCACTTCGGTCCCGTAGACGAGTGCAAAAGGTGCCTCTCCCGTGGAGTTTAGACGGACGTCCGATAAGCCCATAATACCCTGAGAGTTCTTCGGCCCATCTCCCTTTTTGGTCCCCCAACCTAGTCTTTAGAGTTTTCAATAAAGTCTTGTTGGTTGCCTCTACCTGCCCGTTGGCTTGAAAATGTTGCGTGGATGAGTACTTATTTTTTATTCGAGCTCAATGCACCATTTCTAGGAGTATGAGTAGTCAAATTACTTGTCGTTGGCTTATATGAGGCTCTGGAGAATGCCAAACTGACAAATTATTGATACCAATAGGAACCTCGTAATGGCTTAAGTTGTGATGGTTGTCAGTGCTTCCACTTCAACCGACTTCGTGAACTAGACAACTGCTACAACTTTGAATTTTACTCCTCCTTTGCCTGCGGAAAATGCACTGATCATGTTGAATCTCCATTATGCACAATAGGGACATGATGGATGTTAGCTCCAATAGACACTGGGGACAATCTCGTGTTCTTGGCGCTTTGAACACTTATTCACAAAATCATCTGTGTCTCGAAGGGAGTGGGGCCAATAGTACCATGCACGCCTAACTCTGGCGGCCAATCCCTTCCTCTAGAGTGATTGCCGCAAATTCTTTCATGCACTTCGGCAAGCACATTCTGAGCTTCCTCAAGCGAAATGCACCTTTGGAGGAGCTTAGAAAAGCCTTTTTTATACAGGATCTCCTCTAGTAGCGTGAAATGCGTGACTCTATTTCTAACTTTCCATGCCTCTTCCGGGTCACCCAGACCTGGCCTTTGTTAAGGTACTTTATAATATCTGCTGCCCATTCCTGTGGTGCTAGGAAGAAGATCAATAGACTAGCCCCGATTGTTGGTACTTCAATTGTTCAGACCACAGTATGATTCGGAAGGGGATCTGTTCCTGACTCGAGGTGGCCCATGCAAATCGGTTTATCATGGGGTTCTCGCCCCTCAAAATTTGTTGGATGTGGAAGTTTCACAAGAGGTTGCATTCCTCATCTACTTCTGGTGATACTTTTTCAACTTCTCTCCTTTAGTGGCAAACTTTCTCAACACCTGGCGGACCACCACTTTCTAGCCGACCTTTACTTCAACCTTGGCGGCTCCCAATGACTTGGCTTGTAGTGCCTGGGCCCAAAGCCCGTTGACCAGCCCAAACCCATGCCACGCTTGGCCCCAGCCCCAGCCCATGCACCGAACGGCATCATTTCACCCCCGGTATATTACTTCCGCCCCTTCTTCTTTCTTTTCTTTTCTTCTGCACCCGACGGTTCTAACTTTCCCTGTTTTTGCGTTGCTCCCGATTCTCGTTCGCCAGTCACCACGGCCCAGCGGTTTGCATCAAATGGGTTCACTTCCTCGCATTTCAGTTTTTCACATTCACCAGTCTCTCTCTTTCTCTCTCTCTCTCTCTCTCTCTCTATGGCAGTTATCCCTGTTTGGGTCTTCTCTCCTTTGTTACGCCCAACTACTCCTCTCCTCGGTAAGTTGTTCTAAACCTCTCAACTTTTCATGCAATTCATCTATATTAAAGGGTGTTGTTAGGGCTTTAATCACTGAAAATCTAGTTGTTTTCCATTGGTTGCAGTCGGGCATTAGGGAAGCGAGAATTTCATCGTTTAAGCTTCTGTTTTCTTGCGGTTTGTTCTTCATATTCAGGTAAGGATTCAAAGTTCTTTTTGAATAGATGTTCTCTATGTAAATGGTGTAGAATATACCTTTATTTTTCCGAATTTCTTTTGAAGTGAGGTTAGAGGATTTTCAGGAGTATGTTGGTACAAATCCTTACTGTTTTGGTACTGCTATAGCCGTGGGTTGGGAGTATTTTTAGTTGTGATGTTAGAGTTTGGGAACTCGTCATTATTGTGGCTGGCTAGACTAATTGGTTGCATTGAGGTCAATAATTATGTTGCTAAATGACTTTTGGGTGACTGGTCTTGTTGGGTTTGTAAGCTGGAAAGTTAGGAATGTATATCCATGTGAGCGTGGGATAACAACTAGGATGTTGGGGCTAGTCAGCATGTTAAATGGGTGTTGTTTGACTTGATATTTATAGTAAATTGTAGTGCTTTAAAGCTGGTGTAGTTTGAAGAAAGGAGTTTTGCAAATTTTTCAGATTAGAAACATTAGATTATCATTTTTTGTATATATAGATTGGGTTGCTGGCCGTTAATGTTGGGTATATTTTTTTATAAATAGGTGACGAGAATCTTAGAGATCGAACTCGAAATTTTGATAATTCGCTATAGGAGTCAGGTAAGTGACGTTTTTATCCTAGATTTGCTTAAAAGGTAAATTTGTTTGAGGCTGTTTTATAAAATGTGCATATTATGCTTTTAAAAGAAAAATGAGAAGACAACCTCAGTATATAAATATTTCTGCATCTTCACATGAAATTTATAGAATAGAGGACGTTTCTATTGACATGAAATGTGTAGATATGAGCAACATTTAACATGTTTATAAGATGTGCATATGGGCGAACATGGTTTGGAATATTTTCTTGTATATGTGGAATAAAATACTTTGAATTGTTTCTTTTTGTCTAAAAATGATAAGAGAAGGAAAAAAAAAAACACGTGTTTTGATATGTTATGTTCATGAAAAATCTTTGGCATGCTTATCTGTTGGTCTTGATTTCTGGATATAGTTCTGATATGTGTATATGGTTTCACGTGATATGGTTGGTACCACTATAATATGATATGATAGGAGTGCAATCACTTTGGAAACAAAGTGATTCTTTTATGTATTTCTTTCCTATGTGCACACTCGGGGCTCCGAGAACGAATGAGGGAAAGTCTCACAATATGATACCGTCTGGTTTGGCCACCGGGGATAGCACAACCCTACCACGGGAGTTAAACATAGTATATGTTTTGGAAATGTTGATGAGATGTTACAGTTATTTGTGCCAAAGTATTTTGGTTTTGAAAAGTTGGTTTTATGTATACTTTATGAAAAATAAAGGTTCGCTAGTTTTTTATGGTTTATAAGTTTTGGAGTTGTTTCCTTGAAATAAAAGTTTTTCTGTTATATGCATAAGAGTTTTATTGAAAATGCTCATGCTTTACACACTAGTATAGGTGTTTTGCTTACTGAGTTGTGAATGAACTCATCCCCTTATCTATATACATTTCAGATAAAGTGGACGTCTCGACTGAGGACTAAGATTAGTATGTTGGGATCAGGATAAGCAGTTACCCTTTGGTTGAAGTGAAGACGACATTTATTGATTTTGTTGTTACGTTATTAAGCATTAATAGATTCAAGTGTTAGTAGAATATATTTTTATTCTTTTGATGGGAAGTTTGTGGACCTTATGTGACGGCATATATTTTAAATGTATGAACTCTATGAATATTTAGGATTTGATTGTCTGGATTTGGAGATGAGAAATTATTTGTGGATGCTTGAAAAATTTTTAGAAATAATATTTGTAGATGAAAGCAGGTCAGATTGAACAAGTTGATTTTCAGGACTCCCTATGAGTACGGGGTGTCACAGTTGGTATCAGAGCGAAGGTTTAAGGTTTTGCAGACTCTATGCAGTAAAGTTCTAGGGATTTGAGATGTTGTAGACAATAGTTCGTGTGAGAGTATAGAACATAGAATGGTTCTAGGAGATAGTTATTTGGATTTAATTGCTATAATGAAAGGCTTAAAGAAATATTGTTATGAGCTGTTGAGGTTTTAGAACTCGCCGACTTTAGGAATCATTTGAGGTGTAAAAAGTTTATAGGCTTGTGAGCTAATTTTGTATTGTTGGAGATTGAAGGACTAGGTTTCTGAAATTTTTATAATTATATTCGTGGTGGATACCTCTCTAATGTTGGAGAAATTATATACTATTGTTTGGCTACTATGACTACCCGTTGATTTTTTTTATATAGCTTTTTGTATATGTGCTTTCAATGAACGATTTGTTTAATAGTTCAAGTCTTCTCAGGATGCCGCCTCACTGTGAACGAAGTGTATCGGATTTGAATGCAGCCAGGAATGAAAGGTAAGCAAATCCAAGAGCTTCTGAAGTGCTCTGAGCAGCAGCGCATCAGTTAATAGATGATCTTGCGCAAAATTCATCTGGTCATCACCGCACCACAAGTGAAAGGGGTTGCACCGTGGAAGATTTCAACAAGCTGTATCCCATATCTTTTGATGGGAGAGGCGACTTGATATTGGCGGAAGATTGGGTTCAGGACATTGAAGAGATTTTTCGAGTATTGCCTTGCATGGATGAACAAAAGGTGGCGTTTGCTACATTCAAGCTGACCGGGGAGGCGAAAAGGTGGTGGATCTCTTAAAGGACTATCAGGGAAGCTGAAAAGACGGAAATAAAAAGTTGGTCGCTGTTCAAGGGAGTCTTCCTAGAGCGTTTCTTCCCAGTCTCCATTAAATAAGATAAAGCCATGGAATTTGCCACCTTAGTTCAGGGAGCGATGTCAGTACACAAATATGCAGCCAAATTTACCGAGCTGGCACGTTTTGCGGCATATTTGATTCCAGATGAAGAGAAGAAGTGTCGCAAATTTGAGCAAGGGCTGAACGAGAAGCTTTTCGAGCGAGTGATGGGCTTCCAGTTGAAAAAGTTCACAGAGTTGGTGAATAAGGCCACCTTGTTTGAGGGATGCCTTCAAAGGAGCGCTACTTTACTTGATCAAAGGAAGAGGTCTACCCCATCTGGATATCATACAAGCAACAACCAGGGACAGTGGAAGAAGAGAAATGAAGGGGGTGATTCAAGCAAGAGGTCAATTCAGAGTGATCAGCAACCTTATCACTGCAAAACTTGTGACCGAGTTCACACAGGAAAGAGCAGGAAAGAGCTAGGCTTATGTTATCGGTGCGACAAGTCGGGCCACTACCTCAGGGACTGCCCGCTTACTTTGGGCAGCAATAGACCCGCCCCACTACCACCCCCACCCAGGACCAGAGGGGCGCCACGAAATAATACCCAACGCCCTACTGCACCTGCTCGGGTTTTCGCATTGACACCAGGAGAGGCTGAAGGCAGGGAGGATGTGATCACAAGTATTATTCCTTACTTTTCTTTTAGGAATAACTTAGTAACTATTGTGGATATTAAATCAAAGGGTACTTTGTGTGTGCTCACAGGCATTCTTTCTTTGTTTTCTAATCATGCTACCATACTGTTTGACTCTGGGGCAACGCATTCCTTTATCTCTAAGAATTTTGCCAAATTCTGCACATGGGAAGGTGAAAGGTTGGATTTTAACTTAGTTGTCTCAACTCCAACGGGGACTACAGTATCTTGTCATAAAATTCTCCGCGGCTGTCCTATATCTATCGAAGAGAGGTTGATGCCTGCTGAACTTGTTATTTTTGAAATGGTTGGATTTGATGTAATTTTGGGTATGGACTGGTTGGCTTCATACCATGCCAGTATTGACTGTTTTAAAAAGGAAATAGTTTTCAAGCCTCCTGAAGGGGATGAAATTCGATTTGTGGGGTCGAAAGTGCGATTATCCCCATCAATCATATCAGCAGTTCAGGTTGGTAAATTATTGCGAGATGACTGTCAAGGACTTTTAGCTTATGTGATAGATGCACCAAAGGAAGAGTTGAGTTTAGAAGAGATTCCTGTAGTGAGAGAATATCCGGAAGTGTTTCCTGAAAACTTGTCTGGATTACCACCCGACCGAGAAGTAGAATTTGCTATTGATCTTGTCCCAGGCACAGCACCTTTGTCCAAGGCTCCTTATAGAATGGCGCCATCAGAGCTCACTGAACTTAAAGAACAGTTACAAGAACTTTTAGACAAGGGTTTTATCCGACCAAGTGTATCCCCAATGGGTGCTCCAGTGTTATTTGTGAAGAAAAAAAGATGGAACAATGAGGATGTGCATTGATTATAGAGAACTCAACTGAGTAACTATCAAGAATAAATATCCTTTACCCCGCATAGAAGACCTTTTTGATCAACTACAGGGTGCACAAGTTTTCTCGAAGATTGACCTTCGATCAGGGTATCATCAACTGAAGATCAAAGCGGAAGATGTATCCAAGACTGCTTTCAGGACCAGATACGGCCACTACAAGTTTCTGGTCATGCCTTTTGGTTTGACTAATGCCCCAGCGGTATTTATGGACTTGATGAATAGGGTATTTCATGAATTCTTGGATAAATTTGTGGAAGTCTTTATTGACGACATCCTAATCTATTCTAAGGGTAAGAAGGAGCACGAGGAATACTTGAGGCTAGTACTCGGAACAATCAAGGAAGAAAAGTTGTTTGCTAAACTGAAGAAGTGTGAGTTTTGGCTGAATGTGGTTACATTTCTGGGACATGTAGTTTCAAGAGTGGGCATTTCAGTGGACCTCGGGAAAGTGGAAGCAGTAGTGAACTGGTCGGCATCGAAGAATGTGCATGAGGTTAGGAGTTTCTTGGGATTGGCGGGATACTATCGCCGATTCATTGAGAGTTTCTCCAAGATAGCAGTTTCTCTCACCGCATTTACCAGGAAGAACAAAAAGTTTGAGTGGACAGAAAAATGTGTAGAAAGCTTTCAGACTCTGAAACAAAGACTAGTGACCACCCCAGTTTTAACAGTTTCCACTGCGAGAGGTGGATTTGTGGTATATAGTGATGCTTCAAGATTGGGTTTAGGGTGCGTATTAATGCAACACGGGAAAGTCATAGCCTATGCTTCACGGCAACTAAAGACACATGAACAAAATTATCCCACACATGATCTGGAATTAGCAGCAGTTGTTTTTGCACTTAAGATTTGGAGGCATTATCTATATGGGGAAAAGTGTGAAATCTACACAGATCACAAAAGCTTGAAGTATTTCTTCACCCAGAAAGAATTAAATATGAGACAGAGAAGATGGCTCGAGCTAATAAAGGATTATGATTGTAATATCAATTATCACCCAGGCAAAGCGAACGTTGTAGCTAATGCTTTGAGTAGGAAATTGATGAGTTCAGTAGTGGCAACCCTTACTACCCAGCACCAGTTACTAATGGACTTAGAAAGGGCTGGTATTGAGGTCATCACCAACGATACAAGCGCGTTCATGGCTAGTTTGATAGTGCAACCAGATTTGTTAGAGAGAATCAAATCAGCTCTAGAAAATGGATTCAGCGTTGTTAAAGCTAGTGGAGGAAGTTAAGAATGGGGACAAAGCTGATTTTAGCATTTCTGAAGATGGAGTTTTGAGGTTTAGAGACAGATTGTGTGTGCCGGCAGATGATGCACTGAAGAAGATAATTCTTGAGGAGGCACACCGCTCTTTATACATAGTCCATCCAGGGAGTACCAAGATGTATCGAGACTTGAGAGAGTCTTTTTGGTGGAACGGTATGAAGAGAAAAATTCCTAAGTTTGTAGAACAGTGCCTAACATGTCAACAGATGAAAGCAGAGCATCAGAAACCAGCAGGATTGTTACAGCCATTACAGATTTTAGAATGGAAGTGGGAGCATATATCCATGGATTTTGTGACAGATCTACCAAGGGCTTTAAACGGACAAGATGCAATATGGGTAATCGTGGATCGCTTAACGAAGATCGCACATTTTGTGCCCATTAAAATTTCTTATAAATTGGAGAAACTAGCTGAACTGTACATACAAGAGATCGTGAGATTGCATAGGATACCAGTGTCCATTGTGTCAGATAGAGATTCTCGTTTCACTTCTAGATTTTGGAGAAGTTTACAAGAGGCAATGGGTACTAAGTTAAATTTTAGTACGGCTTATCACCCTCAGACAGATGGGCAATCAGAAAGGACTATTCAGATTTTAGAAGACATGTTGAGGGCATGTGTGATGGACTTTAAAGGAACTTGGATACGACACTTACCATTGGTGGAATTTGCTATAATAACAGCTTCCAAACTAGTATTGGGATGGCACCGTATGAGGCTTTGTATGGCAGAAGGTGTAGGTCCCTTTTATATTGGGATGAGGTTGGTGAAAGAAAAATATTGAGACCAGAGATCATTAAGAAAACCACAGAAAAGATTGACATCATTAGAGCTAGAATTAAAGCAGCTCAGGGTTGACAAAAGAGCTATGCTAAAATCGATGCCGTCCGCTAGAGTTTGAAGTTGGAAATGAAGTATTCTTGAAGATAGCACCAATGAAAAGGGTTACGAGATTTGGAAGTAAGGGCAAGTTGAGCCCTAGATATATTGGACCCTTTGAAATTCTTGAACGAGTTGGACCATTGGCATATAAGTTAGCACTTCCTCCGAATCTTGCGGGAGTGCATAATGTATTTCATGTGTCCATGCTGATAAAGTATATTCCCGATCCAACTCACATCATTCATTATGAGCCACTGTAGATTCAGGAAGATATGACATATATTGAACAACCAGTGCGGATCTTGGAAAAGAAAGCACACACATTGCGGACCCGTAACATTCCCATGGTTAAGGTGTTGTGGAGTAATCACACAAGCAGTGAAACTTCCTGGGAACTCGAGGAAGAAATGCGAGAGAAATACCCACACCTCTTCAATGAAGATTTTGAGCTCTTGTAGCAATTTCCGGGGATGGAAATTTGTTTAAGGGGGGGAGGATGTAGCGCCTGGGCCCAAAGCCCTTTGACCAGCCCAGACCCATGCCATGCCTGGCCCCAGCCCTAGCCCATGCACCGAACGACGTCGTTTCACCCCCGGTATATTACTTCTGCCCCTTCTTCTTTCTTTTCTTTTCTTCTGCACCCGACAGTTCTAACTTCCCCTGTTTTTGCTTTGCTCCCGATTCTCGTTCACCAGTCGCCAGTCGCCACGCCCCAGCGGATTGCATCAAATGGGTTCACTTCCTCGCATTTCAGTTTTTCACATTCACCGGTCTCTCTCTCTCTCTCTCTCTCTCTCTATACGATAGTTATCCCTGTTTGGGTCTTTTCTCCTCTGTTACGCCCATCTACTCCTTTCCTCGGTAAGTTGTTCTAGACCTCTCAACTTTTCATGCAATTCATCTATATTAAAGGGTGTTGTTGGGGCTTTAATCACTGAAAATCTAGTTGGTTTCCGTTGGTTGCAGTCGAGCATTAGGGAAGCGAGAATTTCATCGTTTAAGCTTCTGTTTTCTTGCGGTTTGTTCTTCATATTTAGGTAAGGATTCAAAGTTCTTTTTGAATAGATGTTCTCTATGTAAATGGTGTAGAATATACCTATATTTTTCTGAATTTCTTTTGAAGTGAGGTTAGAGGATTTTCAGGAGTATGTTGGTACAAATCCTTGCTGTTTTGGTACTGCTATAGCCGTGGGTTGGGAGTATTTTTAGTTGTGATGTTGGAGTTTGGGAACTCGTCATTATTGTGGCTGGCTAGACTGATTGGTTGTGTTGAGGTCAATAAATATGTTACTAAATGACTTTTGGGTGACTGGTCTCGTTGGGTTTGTAAGCTGGAAAGTTAGGAATGTATATCCATGTGAGTGTGGGATAACAACCAGGATGTTGGGGCTGGTCAGCATGTTAAATGGGTGTTGTTTGACTTGATATTTGTAGTAAATTGTAGTGCTTTAAAGTTGTTGTAGTTTGAAGAAAGGAGTTTTGCAAATTTTTCAGATTAGAAACATTTGATTATCATTTTTTGTATATATAGATTGGGTTGTTGGCCGTTAATGTTGGGTATATTTTTTTATAAATAGGTGACGAGAATCTTAGAGATCGAACTCGAAATTTTGATAATTCGCTACAGGAGTCAGGTAAGCGGGGCTTCTATCCTAGATTTGCATAAAAGGAAAATTTGTTTGAGGTTGTTTTATAAAATGTGCATATTATGCTTTTAAAAGAAAAATGGGAAAACAAACTTAGTATATAAATATTTCTGCATCTTCACATGAAATTTATAGAATAGAGGACGTTTCTATTGACATGAAATGTGTAGACATGAGCAACATTTAACATGTTTATAAGATATGCATATGGGCAAACATGGTTTGGAATATTTTCTTGTATATGTGGAATAAAATATTTTGAATTGTTTCTTTTTATCTGAAAATGATAAGAGAAGGAAAAAAAAAAACACGTGGTTTGATATGTTACGTTCATGGAAAATCTTTGGCATGCTTATCTGTTGGTCTTGATTTCTGGATATGGTTCTGATATATGTATATAGTTTCACGTGATATGGTTGGTACCACCATAATATAATATGATAGGAGTGCAATCACTTTGGAAACAAAGTGATCCTTTTATGTGTTTCTTTCCTATGTGCACACTCAGAGCTCCGAAAACGAATGAAGGAAAGTCTCACAATATGATACCGCCTAGTTTGGCCACCGGGGATAGCACAACCCTACCATGGGGGTTAAACATGGTATATGTTTTGGAAATGTTGATGAGATGTTACAGTTATTTGTGCCAAAGTATTTTGGTTTTGAAAAGTTGGTTTTGTGTATACTTTATGAAAAATAAAGGTTCGCTCAGTTTTTGTTGGTTTATAAGTTTTGGAGTTGTTTCTTTGAAATAAAAGTTTTTCTGTTATATACATATGAGTTTTATTGAAAATGCTCATGCTTTACACACTAGTATAAGGGTTTTGCTTACTAAGTTGTGGATGAACTCAGCCCCTTATCTATATACATTTCAGATGAAGTGGAGGTCTCGACTGAGAACCAATATTAGTATGTTGGGACCAGGATAAGCGGTTACCCTTTGGTTGAAGTGAAGACGGCATTTATTGATTTTGTTGTTACGTTATTAAGCATTAATAGATTCAAGTGTTAGTAGAATATATTTTTATTCTTTTAATGGGAAGTTTGTGGACCCTATGTGACGACATATATTTTAAATGTATGAACTCTATGAATATTTAGGATTTGATTGTCTGGATTTGGAGATGATGAATTATTTGTGAATGCTTGAAAAATTTTTAGAAATAGTATTTGTAGATGAAAGCAGGTCAGATCAAACATGTTGATTTTCAGGACTCCCTATGAGTACGGGGTGTCACATGGCTACCGACATTCATACTTGTAATGCTTTGTACTCGGCGTCATTATTGGTTGTAGCACACAAGGGCTGCAGCCAATATTTCCTTATAATTTTTCTTTATGCTTTTTATTTGTGAAAAAGAATGTTTAATTTTTACGTATTCTAGTTCATGACATATTAATTTGTACAATACAATTATTTGGGACATTAAGTTTTATGATGATGTGAATTGGGTAAGAAAAGATAATTAGTAGCTGCCTAAAGGTATGATTGGAAAATAAATTTGTTTTGTTACACGATAGTACCATCAGTAATAATTCCACAACTCGTAGGAAAAAAATATTATTTGTCAAATTTTTTCGATAATTCTGTATTTGTTGAAAAAAGTAAATAATATTCACATATTTTATATCGTCGAAAATAAAAATGGTCCATTATAATTATTTCCAGCATAATGTTTCTACAGGTATTTTTGGTGACAAAATGTCACTATTTGCTAGTGAATGGTATTCGTAAGAAAAAAAAATCTGTCCAAAAAACCAGTTTTTTTGTTTTTATTTTAGTAGTAATTTATCAAAGGATGTATAATACTATAACCTTTCTAATTAATAATCATGCTGGTCACAATTGTTTTCTAAATTTTTTAACTTTTATAAGGGAGATCGGAGGATTGAAATATGAGAAGATAATTTCGATACAAAGAAATTATATAAAAGTAAATTTATAAAATAATGTCATTTTATGTGATTTATTTGATCTATTTTCTGATAAAAATAATTTTATAATCTAATCGTATTATATCAAATTTAAGTTATTTTATGTGATTATTAGTTTAATTTTTATAATTCTTTTGAAATATACATATTCTTGTGGGGATCGCATGGTGGTCAGAAGTAGTAAGGCCGCTAATGTTACAACAAGCACCATTCTTCTTTTTTTAGTTTTTGTTTTCTTTTAAATGACGATATCTCAATTTTATTAATGGTCCTTATATATAACATGGGAAAATTGTGGTTACAAATCAAATATCAAGAGGTGTGAAGTAATAAAAAAACCAAAAACTCAAGTATTAAAAAAACCATAATCAAGCCGAAGTCTTTTTACAATATGCACAAAAACCATAAACAAACCAAAGTCTATAAAATAAACCTAGAAACCAGAATAAATCAACCAAAGAAGACCAGATAAATATTAGAACAAATAAAGCAAGCAAAAACAGAATAAACCAACCAATTAAAGCAAATAAAGCAATCAAAACCAGATCCAGCTAAAACTCCTAAACAGATGAATAATAGGAAGACCAAGCTTTTCTATACGCAAAAATCCCCTAAGACGGGATGGAATATCCGTAGAAGACCACTATAATATGCTACCTCCCTCCGTTCCCATCTTATCTAAAAAATCTGCCGAAGCATATATGAAAACAAGCTGTCTATATTCCTTCCTGAATCCCACATCTCGTGGCAATGCTACATATTTCATTTTTATGGATTCTCTTGCAGTCAAAACAATAGACAGATAAAAAAAAATCTCAATTTTAGTATATAATTGACTAAAATATCCTTATTTTACAAATCAAATACTCTAAAAATATGAAAAACTAATTTTATTTACCTATAAAATCAGAGCATTTCATTTAATCTTGTAATATAATCCATAAATATAAATTGCAAGAAAAATTATTCTGTTCTTTAATTCTGCTTAACATTTCAGCAATGGAGAATCTTACAAGTGGAACTCCCTTCTAGCCTCCACAACCTATACCGCCCTGGCCATGCAGTTCCTATATATTTTCGTACAGCTTGTAATGTTCAAGCTTGAGTAGTTCTACATAGATAGAAGTACAAAAATTAACTTTGAACAAAAAAAAGGTTTCCTATTTCTATAATTGAGTCACAACCCAAATCATTAGAATGCCATATAATCCTCTACCTAATGACTGCAAACAAAATACCGATCACAAAAGCGTTCCGGGGAAGGACAACATCCCAACAGACACCAGACGGCTCATCGATCCCACCTATTCACATGATGTTAGTCCAGTGTCTCCGCCTTCAGAGCCTGCACAGGAACAGAGCAGCCGATTACGTGAAAATCCAATATCTCCGGCAGAAAACAAGAAGATAGATGGTAGATTGCTAAACTTTGATCTTTTGATCTTCAATATATATCCAAATTTAATTAATTTATTCAACTTATGATTAGCGTAAGGTGATTGTTGGGCTCTTTATTAATGTGTGAGATGAGTTCAATTACCGAACAAACGATATTTCTGATGTTCATATGAACTCTAACAATAGTGTATGGTACAGCCTCGTGAAATAGTAGTGTGCTAACATACCAATTTATGTATAACCAAGATTTTTAGTTTTATATATGCACTATAAGACTTCTAGGCAGATATAATCAATCTGATGCATACAAAAAAGATAGAAATGACCAAATTGCATCAGATTGGTCATTTTTACCATTTTTAAATGTATCAGATTGATTATATCTGACATTTTTTCTTGTAGTGATATTAGAGATTTATACTCAAAATATTTCTCATTTTTATTATGTGGAATACCTCAATCTGTTTGTTTTTGTTTAATATATATGCAAATTAAACAACGCGAAAATAAAAGTTATTTTGCTTCATGAAAAAGAAAAGAGATATAAAAAAAACGTTTAAATAGAAAATTAAGATGACCATCTGCTATATTGTGACATCTTTTTGGACATGCAGATATGCCGAAAGCACAAAAGAAAGATGAATATTTCGATAGAGATGATGGCAAAACCCCATCTAGTAATACTAGTCGGCCTGGAACTGCTGCCGCGAGCATTCATGTTACCATATCGGTGGTTGTGCCAGATCAACATAAAAGTTTGAACGTTAATATTCCTACACAATTTTTGGTGAATGGCAAGTGGAACGAAAACGGTATGTCACTAATTCTAATTTATTATATATTGATTTATTAGTTTATTGATATTTTCGTGTTTATTTTATTAATGATATTTTTATTTAGGTTAAATACAAAACTGATTAGTATCATCTTGAGTGTTGCACCATTATACTTGTATTTCTTGGACTTTTATGTAAGTTCTCCTTCACGAGCTTTTGCTTAAATTATCAATAAGCGCCTGGTCTTTTCTATTTTCTAAGATTTATATGTTGATCATGTGGTAGGCAGCTAGCTGTATGGTTAAAAATAGAGTAGCACTGTTAAATAAAATTTTAGAGTGTACAACTTTTACATATTTTTTTTTTTAAAAAGAGCAAAATCTATTATTATTATTTTTATTTATTTCATGAATGTATTATCTTTAGAATTTACTTTTTTAAAACGGGTAGGGACTTGCAGACCTGCTACTGCAAATATGACTTCTCTTAATAAATAATACAAATGTAAAATAAATACATAACAGATCAAAATTAAATTTAGATCAACTCAAAGATAAACAGACTCAAAATAAGAATAAGAAGTAGCAAACTAAAATCAGTAAGCAGTAATCAAATTCAAACTAGTCTATAAATATTAACGATAGGATCATCGTAACAAGCTCTAGTGTAAAATCAATATAAATATTATGAATTATACATGGATCATGATCTCCTCTAAACAGCATGATTGAGGAGAGCTAATATTCCACATTAATTAACATAACTTTTGTTAAGATTTTTTAATACAAAAACAAAAACTGCTTTTAAAACTACAAACATCATATTAAAAAGTTGTTTTTTTCCAAAACAATGTGTACATAACAAGAGAGAGAGCTAGCACTCAAAAGTTCAGAAAAAAAAATCCAAACTATTTAAGAAGCATAAAAATAAAGATGTGTAAAATTAAAAATACTACAAACAAACAAAAATGGAACAATATAAATGAAAAACAATTCAAATAAATCCAGAAATCAACAAAACATTAAATTAATACAATAAGTACGAATAAAGTTATTGATTAAAAATAAAAGTTTGAACCCAGCATAGGCGATCAATATTGGACCTACGCGCGAAATCGAAAAAGGTATTTCTTCTCTCAACTGCTTCTCCCGCACTGTGAGACTTTTGAGGTGAAGTGTGCTATCGTCCGCCTCGACTGAGGAGGGAGGATTTCTCTGCTCACAATTGTGAGTAGAGAGTGAGTAGCGAGTGAACAAAGAGTGAACAGAGAGTGACGATGGAGGAAATAGAGAAGGTGTGGAGTCGATTGAAGTTAAATGATGATGAAGATTCTCCAATCGAATTGAGGCCAGATCAAAAGGCTTTGATGAAATCGAAAGGAGAGAGGAGTCTAGTAGGGAAAGTGATTGCGGATCGAAGAATTGGGAATGAAGTTGTCAAATCTATGATAGAGAAAGTCTGGAAGGTAGGCAAACTACTGGAATTTCATGAAATAGGTAGTAACTGCTTTGTTATTACTTTTGTTAATCGGAGGGATAAGATGAGAGTTATTGGAGGTTGCCCTTGGCTTTTCGATAATCATTTGTTTGTGTTGAAGGAGTTTGATGGTAAACTGAAACCTAGCCTAATTGATTTTGATCATGCTAGTCTATGGATACAAATGCTAGATCTGCCATTTGATTACATGAATAGGAAGACAGGGGAGGATATAGGGAAATCGGTTGGGAAGGTTATTGATATTGATGTGCAAAAGGATGACTCTGCGTGGGGAAGGTGCTTGAGAGTTAAGATTGAATGTGACCTAAGGAAGCCTATAGCGAAAGGAAGAACCATTCTAGTGGAAGGGAGAAGAAGCTGGGTACCATTTCAGTATGAGAAGTTACCTAGACTTTGTTTCAACTGTGGAAGGATTATTCATGGCAAGGAAGGATGTATTGAAAATGAAGGGAGATCTAGACAGTATGAAGTCTGGCTTAGAGCGTTGCCTCAAGTTAGAAAAGGAGGGGTGAGGGGTGGAGAGAAAAATGAGAAGGAAAATGTAAAAAAAAAACAGTGAGGGAGAAAAGAAAGACTTGAAGAAGAAACAATATGAGGAGAAGGAAATTGAAGTGAATTAAAATAGAGCTCTAGACAAAGAGGAGGTTCAGAAAGAGATGCTGATCAATATTGAGGATTCTAACATTCAGGAATCTCATAATGTGAATAGACCAGAAGCTTCTGTTAGTATGCTTGAAGTGCAAGAGTTAGTGAGAAGAAGTAATATGCTGATGGAAAAGATTAATGTGGAAACTGCAGAACAAAGTAAGAACGGCAAGAGATTAACAAGATGGAGAAGGAGAGCTCAAGCTAGGCTTGAGTTAGATAAGCATTCCAGCTCAAATTCTCTAGTGAAAAGAAATCTTGAAAATGTAGATAACAGTGAGGAAGAACAGATAGATAAGAAAAGGATCAGAGGCGATGATATGTTGGATCGTTTCAATAACAATCTAGGGATGGTGTCTGCTGAGCAGCACCACCTGGCATTATAAATATCATGTGTTGGAACTGTCAAAGGTTTGGCAACCTCGGACTGTTCAAGCCCTTAACCTATTGATTAAGGAGAAGAGGCCAAAGCTAGTATTTGTCAGTGAGACAAAGTCTAGATCCTGCAAGATGAGTGGTGTACAGAGGAAATTAGGTATGAAAGGTTGCCTAGCAATTGATTTTATTGGGAGGAAATGAGGTATAGTATTATTCTGGAAGGAAGAAAAGGTAGTGGAAGTGATTAATTACTCTTCTGTCATGTACATGTGGTGGTGAAAGGGGAGAGGAATGGTGTGGATTGGTTCTTTACAGGTTTATATGGTCACCTTGAGATAGAAAAAATAAGATATACATGGGAATTGCTGAGGAGTTTACTGCAAAGTAATGAAGCAGCATGGTGTGTGGGAGGAGATTTTAATGAAATAATGTGGCAAAAAGAGAAAATTGGGGGTAAAATGAGACCTGAGAATCAAATGAAGATGTTTCGAAAGGCATTGGAAGACTATGGACTTTCTGATATTGGCTGTCGAGGAAATAGCTTTACATGGTGTAACAAGCATTCTAATCTGACTTTTACAAAGGAAAGATTGGATAGGTTTGTTGTAAACATGAAGTGGAGATATCTCTTTAAGGAAAGAAGGGTGGAGACTTTGATTGGGAGGTATTCTGACCATCTTCCAATTTTATTATCTATCCTTAAAGAAAAACAGAAATAGAGGAGAAAGAATTTTCATTCAGATTTGAAACTTGATGGATAAATCAAGAAGAATGTGAGCAAGTGGTAAAGAAGGGATGGCAAAGGGGACAGCTAAGGGCAGAACCTGTGCAAATTGTTCAAGATGGATTACAGTCTTGCAATGTTTTTTTGACTACAAGTTTCAAAGGGAGAGATAAGAGGAGAGGTAAGGACATTGAAAGGCTATCGAAAGAAATTAAAGAAATTCAAGGTGATTTTTGCCAAGATAATGTGGAAAAATTAAAGTTGTTACAAAGGAAGATGAGTGATTTGCCAAGATATTAAATGGAAACAGCGGGCTAAAAGGAAATGGTACACCATGGGAGATAAGAATACTAAATTCTTCCATGAGTGTGAAAATCAAAGGAGGAAGCGGAACAAAATAGAGGCCATCCTGGACAGCAATGCAGTTATGAGAGAAACTGAGGAGAGTATAGCTTCTATTTTTAGAGATTATTTTGCTGATATTTTTAAAAGTGATGAGCCTAGTCAAGAAGAGATGGATAGATGTGTAAAGACTATGGAACCCAAGGTAACTGCAGGTATGAATGTAATGCTTGAAGGATAATTTAAAAAGTTGGGAATAGAGGAAGCTGTGAGAATGATGGGAGCACTTAAAGCCCCAGGACCTGATGGTTTTAGGGCTTGCTTTTTTCAAACTTTCTGGCATGTGATAGGGGAGGATGTGAGCAAGGCAGCAGTGAGGTTTCTGAATGGTGGCAAAATGCAGAGCTCAGTTAACCAAACTTTTATAGCACTGATTCCAAAAGTTAAAGATCCTAAGAATGTGAATGAGTTTAGGCCTATTAATCTTTGCAATGTGTTCTATAAGATCATTGCAAAGACACTTGCAAATAGGGTTAAAAAAGTGATGGATGTTGTTATCTCAAAATGTCAGAGTGCTTTCATTCCTGGGAGACATTTTTGATAATGTCATTGCAGCTTATGAGATGCTTCACTCAATGAAATGTAGACACAAGGGTAGAGTTGGGGGTATGGCAGTCAAGTTAGATATTTCTAAGGCCTATGATAAGGTGGAGTGGGGGTTTTTGGAGGCTGTAATGAGGCAACTAGGCTTTGGAAATAGGTGGACAAGGTTGATAATAAGCTGTATCACATCTGTTTCTTATGCAATGCTTGTAAATGGAAGACCAGGTAACTTTTTTATACCTTCAAGTGGTTTAAGACAAGGAGATCCATTGTCTCCTTATCTTTTTCTCTTGTGTGCTAAGGGTATTAGCTCTATGTTTGATAAGGCATAGCAAAGGGGAGAATTGAAAGGATTATCAGCTGTTATAGGTGGGACAAAATTGACTCACTTGCTGTTTGCTGATGATTGTTCAATTTTTGGGAAAGCCACATGGAATGAATGGAGGAAAATTAATGGAGTGTTGGAGGAGTATGGGAAGGCATCTGGTCAGACTTTGAACAAGTATAAGACAATTATTTTATTCAGTCCTACTGTCAGTATAGATTCGAGAAGATCTATTATAAGGGATTGTAGGCTAGGGAACAAAACAATTGTGAACAATATCTTGGTCTGCCAATTATGGTTGGTAGATCAAAGTATCAAGCTTTCAACTCTATCAAGGATCAGGTGTGCAATAAGCTTGACAGTTGGAAGAATCAGTTTTTGTCTCCCTCTGGAAAAGAAGTTCTTATAAAGGCTGTTATCCAAGCTATACTTACCTATTGTATGAGTGTTTTCAAGATGCCAAAGAAGCTTTGTAGAGAGTTAGCATCCTAAATGGCTAAGTTTTGGTGGAGATTTCAGCAAAGGAATAATAGAATTCAGTGGAAAAGTTGGAGCAAAATGGGGTTGTCAAAGGCTAATGGAGGTTTGGGTTTTAGGGAGTTGGAAGCCTTTATTCAAGCTCTCCATGCAAAACAATGTTGGAGGGTTTATATGAATCCTCAATCAATGGCTGCTGTGATTTTAAAGGAGAAATACTTCAAACATTCTGATCTTTTAAAGGTTTCTTTGGGATTTAAACCCTCGGTTATTTGGAGGAGTTTGTGGGGGGCTCGGGAGCTACTAAAAAGTGGAGTGATTTGAAGAGTGGGAGATGTAAAACAAATAAAAATTTGGGAGGATAGATGGATTCCAAAGGCTATCACTTTTGAGATCAAATCACCTATTAAAGTACTATAGGTTGAGGCAAAACTGGAGGAGCTGATAATTGAAGAGAGTAGAGGATGGAATGTGGATCTTGTCAAATAAGTTTTTGATGATGAAGAGGTAGATATTATATATAAGATCCTAGTTAGCTTATTTGGTCTTCCTGACAGGCAGATATGGGCACATTCAAAGAATAGAATATTTAGTGTGAGGAATGCATATCATGTGGAGGTGAATAGGAAGAGGAGGGAGAGTGGGGAGTGCTCGGTGAGAGCAAATGAAGTTTGGAGGAGGCTGTGGCAATTTAATATGCCTGGGGTTGTCAAAGTTATTATTTGGAAGGCTATCAATAATTGTGTTCCAACAAAAGTTAGCTTGAAGATGAAGAAGGTGTTAAAAGAATCAATGTGTCCAGTATGTTTAAACAATGATGAAACAATCTGTCGTACTTTGTGGAGCTGTTTTAGGGCTACTGATGTATGGGCTTGTGATGAAAGTCCTGTTCAGAAATGGTATAGCAATGAAAGAGATCTGTTTGAGTTATGGGCTGATTGGTCGTTAAAGATGGGGCAGGAGCAATGATATAGCAATGAAAGAGATCTGTTTGAGTTATGGACTGATTGGTCGTTAAAGATGGGGCAGGAGCAAATGGAGATTGTGGCTGTGGTGATGAGAGGATTGTGGCTAAGAAGAAATGGTCTAGTTTTTAATAATAGGTTTGAAGGACCTACTGATGTCTTTAATCAGGTTGTTGCTAGTTTAAATGAGTATCAGCAAGCTCAACTAAAGAAGGAAGATAGTCAGATGATTGTAGTTGAAAGCTGGAAAGTAGTTAATTGGAAAGCACCTAAGGGGAGTGTGATTGAAGTAAATTGGGATGCAGCTTTAAAGACTAATGAAGGTAGAGGAGGAATTGGGGTTGTGGCTCGGGATTGTAATGGAGATGCCCTGGTTTCTCTCTGCTATCCAAGAATGAATGTGACAGATCCGATCATTGCTGAAATTTATACTCTTTGGAAAGCCATGAAGCTATGTGCAAAATTGAATTTCAATGAAGTGATTTTAAAGGGAGATGCACTGACAGTGGTTAAAGATGTTAAAAGTGATGAGGAGTATTGGAGTTGGTACGGGTAGATGATAGAAGATCTGAGATTAGCTTTAAAAAGTAGAGGACAGTCACAAATTGTACATGTTAATAGAACCGTAATTGTGTTGCACATAGTTTAGCAAAAGTGGCTTTACTTGTGAATGATAAGAAAGTTTGGATGGAGATATATCCTGATGAGATCCAGGAAATTTTAAAGTTTGACAAACTTTGTAGCTTTGTTGATGAATGAATGCAGAATGGAGGTTTCCTTTCAAAAACTATATTGGACCTACACGTGTGGCTTCGATTTGCCTTCTAGATTCCAAGTACCATGTATGCGTCTCAGTATAGCTTCTCCCACCCAGTTTGGCTTAGCGATATATTTTCAAAATTTTTCACAATATTTTATTATTATTTATTATTTTATTATTATTTTATACTTATTTTTTATTACTATTTTTATTTTTTATTATTATTTAATATTCTATTATTACTTTCTCATTATTATTCAAAACTCTTAACATTTTTCAACACTTTTTATTATCCAAATGTATCCTTAGAAGAGCAGAGCGAGAGCCGGCGCTTCCCTGGCCCTTTGCCGAGAGGTGGAGATTCGAAAGGATAAATTAGTTCCCCACTTGCATTTTCTTTTTTAATAATTAGTCAATTAGTTACAATAAAAAACTGCTTATTTGTGGCAAGTTATTTTCTGTCAAACTGTCTATTTAATGTCAAAATGAGTATGTTTAGAGTACAAATAGTTATTATCGTTGTAAGTGATTTATCACAAATACTTATTTTTATGTAATGAGTTTAAGATAATATTATTATATTATTTAGTTTATATAACTTACTTTCTCTCTTGATGTGCCACTTGACTTTGTAAAAGATATATATTCAAAATAAAATGGCACTAAAACAGAAAATTTTGAAGATTAAATTTCAATATTTTTTATATTTTTTTGTGTCTTAAAAACTTTTAACTTTTGTCTATTAAGACATGTGGCATTGCCACATCCAGGAAGCGTAGTGAGTGCTATAAAATGCTAAGAGGTATGGTAGCATTTTCCATTAATTTAAGTATTTTCTTTTGGTTGCTTTTGGATTCTTGCATGTTTTATGTGTTTATTCTTAATTTTATATATATTTTATTTTATTTTATTTGTATATAATGTTATTATCATATCTGGTAGTGCTTGTTTATATTTTGTAGAATATTCGGAACTTCTAGATGTTTATGTTTTCATTTTTTATTTATTTATATCTTTTAAAAAATGACATTTCAGAGATATCATCTCCTTTGTCATTTAACTTCTTATTTTTATACTTTCTTCTAAATTAATTTCCTTTTTAAACCCTGTCACATGATGATCAATTAAGGTAGTGCAAAAATCGAGGTAGCCGGCCATCTCCAACACGAACTGACTGTTAGAGTATGGAACAGGACTGAACCGGTAGAGAACCAATCGGCCAGTGGTAGAAATTGATATCGATCAGTTCAGTTTCGGTTTGAATCCGGTTCAAACTACCGAATTGGCCAAATACATAAACACATAAATATATGTATATATATTTATATTATAATAAATATATATACATATAATATCTTCCGTTAGACCTTGTAACAATCCTGCTCTAGAAAGGATAGAATCGCTATTTAAGTTACCTATCTTTTTAGAAATGATTTTAGAACATGAGGACATATTTCATTTGTTTTAAAATCTTTTAGTTCAATACAAGACCTACCTTATAAAATAAAATATGGTTTACAATAAAAGAGATTTATAGTAAAAAAAATATTTGACTTATAAATAAAAAGCCTTTCTTATATTTTCTCTTTCATACTTCAACTGTCATGGTTTTCATCTTGGGTTATGTTTTTTTTATGCGTATTGTTCAGTTAGTTCCTGTGAGGGGTAAAGTACACATAGAAATTAAAATGAGCGGAATACTTAGCAAGCATTACGTCATAACATTAACATATAACAACATAAGTTTTCAGTCACATATTCATTACTCGTACATACATACATATATACAAGACAATATATTTTTCATTTTCTAAAACATTTATAGGTGGGATTTTCATTAAAAGCATTGGTTTTCTTTCTTTTTGTAAAACGTTTTCTCCCACCTCGTGTACTGCCTTCATTTAATCAAGAATCTAAATATTTTAAGTCCTTATTTTATCAGTTTGTTTAAGCTGTTACACACTACTACGCCATGTATGCTAAGGTTAGCGAATCTATTATTGGATCTTGATTTCGCCTGTAGCCATGAGTTGGAAATCCATCATTTGGGAAGAGTACTAGGTGCACTACTAGCAATACGTCCCGACATTGCCATCTGCCATTTCATTGGTACCTAACACGTATTCGTTCATTTCATTCGTTCATTCATTGTCTTGGCCTTTACGAATTTTCAAACAGCATAACATTTATTAATTCAGTTTTTTCTTTTTTATTTTATTTTCTTAGTCAATTCATTCATAGAAAAATATTGTTTAAAGAAATCATATGCATGAACTTAAATCTCATCGAGACATAGGCATCATCATAGGGTCATTTCATAGCATCAGTTCATAGTATCCATCAGTTCGTAGGGACCTCTTTAAAACACTTCCATGGTATCGATAAAGGCATTGGTGTGTATGAGACAGAAATCTCAAGTTTTAATTTTATTTTTGAAAATATTACATCCAATAGCTACTACGTATAGACATCCTTCACATATATATAATTACATAACTGAGATGCAATAAAAAGGGCTATCAACAAGGGCTCATACATGCATATACTTTAATACTTATACTTAGTATCTTTTCGTAAAGCGTAACTCATTTTCGTAAGCATTGTAGAGATAGACATTTTCAATTTCAAATTCATTTATTTTTTACATTTCAGAAAATTCTAGAAACGTATGAACATAACACTAACCTTAGCTTCTGATTATTCTCACACCATGCACTCTAATCACGTGCGTGCCAGGTGGCAACCAATCTACATGCATATATATAACCTTAGCATCATTATCTATCTAGTACATAAGCAACTAAACTAGAAAATAATCTACACTTTATTTAGGACACTCTTCTACTATCCACATGACTCTTACTATGCTTTACTTTTGGGGATCAGCTTACGGAAGATACCTCTTCAAAACTTAATGTCCAACATTGAGTGTTTATCCACTAAAGTGAACCCCATAATTTACCTAAAGGTTAAGATGCTAGGACCCTTACCTAGTTCTTCCTATCAACCATACCCCTATGCATGACCTAAACTGACCAAGTCACACATCCAAATACTAACTAATACACATGATACTACTATATTTGAGCCTCTACTTCATCATCATCATCATCATCATCACCCTCATCCTCATCCATGTACCTCACATGACTTTAAGCCAACTTTGGGGCCTAAATATCGTATACTCTTACTCAAGACAGATTATCCATTATATGATAAATCTGTCCGGTATATGTGTCTCACCAGATACATATGTACTTTATCTCTTTATCACCTAAGATCAACATATAATATGTTGGTTCTTGGCTATATTACCATGCGATGCATGCCACACGGTGCATCGCTCTACCCTATAGAGTACACTCCACATGTACTTTCTACAAACAACACCACGTACATCACTGCTATGATACACTTTATACGGTGCATCGCTTCATCGCATGGAGTACACTCTACATGTACTCCCTACAAACCACACTACGGCGCATCACCATTACAACACACGCCATAACCACACTCTGTCGTATCATAACTACGATGCACACCGCAACAACATTTCACAGCACAGCCCACAACACTACTACACAACACATTTCCCAACTACGCCCATTACTTCAGTTCACAGCAACACTTCATAGTGAACTCCACAACTACGACTATATTGCCAACCAACTTTACAATTACACAACAGACTCCACAACTACTAACAATATAGTTAACAACCAATAAACTAACATCATAATGATGAGGGAAATAGGGTTATATATAGCAAGTAAACCCATGCATCACTCACTTCCTGATATAGCTAGTGGCACTAGAAGCCACTAGTTTAAGCGGTAACTGCTTCGTTGGGATTATCTCGAGATCTACATCTAGTTTTCAATTACTAGATCTATGTTGTGCAAAGGTAGCCAACATGAAAACAAGTTTGTGAGCTATAGTGGAAGGGTCGTATGTGGCAGCTAACGCTGTGTATGATGGCAATCAACCACACACAGTGGCAGTTTGGGCTATAGAAAGGTTGTTTGGGCCTGTAGGTTGGTTAAGGATGGTTTTGGATCACTTTTGGTGATCTCGAGAATGGTGATCTCGTGGTGGTGCATGGAGCACGTGGGTGGCTGAAACGATGGAGCTACGGTGACTAGAGGGTGAACCCGCATAAGGGGAAACCCATTTCGGGTTGTGGCTCACATGAGGGTGGGTGGCTATGAGATAGAGGCTTGAATTGCCAGAGGTGGATTGCTGAAGTGAAAGGGTCTGTTCGGAGGTGGCAATGAGGCTGGGTGGCTTAGGGAAGAAGAAGGTTTGTCTATGAGGGGAAGGGGTGCCCCATGTGAGTGAGAGAGCTGAGGGGAGAGAGAGAGGGGAAGGGGATGGAGAGAAAAAGGGAATGGGGCCTAGTTCTGTCTTGAGGTATTTAGAGCACTCTTATTAGATTGACTATTATTAAAATACACTTCTATCCAATGTAACCCCTATTTTGGCTTTTGACCTTTCTATTCACATAATTCCCCACATTAGTATTGCTATTTTTTTTAAAATGTAACAATAAAATAATATACTAACTTTTGACTTTAACTATTCACATCAAATATATACATTGAATTGTCCATTTATGAAGATACATAATAATGAGTAATTAATAATTAATTATTTTCATTATTTTCATTTATTTTAAGTTTATCATATTTGACTATTCTATCTATTATATATTAATTAATAATCATATTTTAATTAAATTATGAATTTTAAAAAATAATTAATAATCATATTATATTTAAATTAAATTACTAATCAATATTTAAAAAAAAATTATTTCTACTTATTTCTCATCCAGCTATATTTTTTTACTAACTTAACTTTCTCTACCCAAGAATTATAGGAAGAAAGAGTTAAGTAAGAAAGAAAAAGAAAATAAAAAGAATAAAATAAAGATTTGGCCATTGATTTTGATTGGCCATATTTAGTATTTGGTTTAGGTTTACTATTTACGAAAGTCAAATTATTTGACTTTTGAACAATCTAATGTAGATTTAAAATGAGTTTTAATGTTTAATTTTTCTTTGAATTTGACTTTTAGTCAATCCAATGAGAATACTCTTATAGGCCTTACATCTTGGCATATTCAAAATGGACAAATAATGGATTTTAAATAATGATTTAAAAATGCATATTTGCTAACTTAACTTAAATTACTGAGAGGAATTAAAATAGAATATTATTTTAACCTAACTTTAGTTTATAAAATAATATTCCTTCATTATTAATTAAATGATGAAACTTTACTAATTATTTTTAAGAGAACAAAACCATATATTTGAATTAGAGATTTAAACATAATTTAAATTCCATAACATTTTAAATAACTAAAATCATATTAATAAAATGATTTTATATAATTATAATATTTTGGAACTATTCAAAATATCTAGTGGATTGTTACAAACTTGACGTTTGTAAAACATCTAGTGGATTGTTGTTTAGGATAAGTTATTTTTATTTATAATATGTACTACAAATTTAGTGGAGTTTTAATGTTTTAAAATTATCTAATAATTAGTATAGTGGTATACTTTTTGTTTTTAATAAGAGTATAGTAGTATGTAGTTAGCAGTTACTAGTTAGTACTTGTGCCATCACGACGTTGCTATTTTATTATTTATTATTAATTTTTTTAATCTAAATTTAAAATTAAAAATTAAATAAAAATAAAAATATAATTGAATGTTTAAAATAGATTTTAAAAATGCAGCAAATTAAAATTTGAAATCAACTAAACAAAGTCTAAGAAGATCTTGAATTGAGTCAAAAAATGTCCAAAAAGATATTGAATTGGACAAGAATAAAGGCCCAAAAGAAGTGGCCCAAACCGACCAATAACCAGCCGATAATGGTCCGACCGCTTTCAACCCTTCTATATCTATCGGTCAGCTTTGGTTTTGCGCCAAAACCGAATCGATAGATTCAGTGTTCAGCCCTACGTTGAATTACATTAGTATTTACGTTAGAGGTAATGCTACATACAGTCGTGGAGTTGCAAACGGCGTGCAGTCGCTTTAGAAAAAAAGTTAACTTTTTCACGTGGGTCTCATATATATTCACTTTTTTCCAAAGCAATTGCACGCCGCTTGCAACTCCATGACTGCATCTATCATTTCTCTTACGTCAGACTAGCTAGTTAACTAGAATTTGAAAGAAGTAATTAATTGAAAAAGATGTAAAATAAAGGGAGCGAAACAATAAGATGTTAACTTATTTCAGGAATTAAGGTGGTATATATATTTCAGAAACCTAATTTATGTTAATTTATTTATATATATATATATATATATATTATATTTATTCATTCCATGTTATCTTCATTTTAGAGATACCAACCAATTAGGGCTCTGCTACGGCCACAAACACAGGATTAGGCAATTTGTTTTTCCATGCATTTTTTAACAATAATAATTTTTTTCTTTTTTTTTTTCTTTTTTAAAAATCGCAACAGTTTTAAAAAATACATCCTTCATCAATAAAAAAATTAAAACAGACTGTCAAGATTTGTGTAATTTGTGACTTTTGTTTGTGAATTTATATAGCATTTTTTCTACCCCAACAATACTCCACAAACAGTTCCGAATGTGATGTATTTCAAAAAGCCTGATTTAGAGTTTATTATTTATCTACGTATGTAATTTATATTTTTTTATGTTAATTTTATTCTAGTGATACCCAACAACACTGATCCAATACAACCTGTACCGACGTCTCAAGGTGATATATTTCAAATTAGATCTAATTTATAGTTTATTTATTTGCTTATTTTTTATATATCTTATATTTTTTTAATTCGATGTTATTTATTCGCTCTAGTGATACCCAACAATACTCCACAATCAGTTCCAAAGCCTCAAGCTGGTATGTATGTATATATGTGTATATATATATATATATATTACATTTTATTCATCAGATGTTAATTATTTCAATTTATTCTAGTGATACCCACCAACAGTACTGATCCACAAGCTATTGATCCGAAGCCTCAAGGGGGTATATTTCCAAGACCTAATTTATAGTTGATTTATTTGCTTATTTATATATCTGATATTTTATTAATTATTAATTCATTTTAGTGATACCCAACATGACTCCGCAAACAGTTCCAAAGCCTCAAGGTGGTATACTCCAAAATCCAGCTAACTTATGGTTTATTTATTTGGTTATTTATATTTTTGATATTTTATTCATCTGATATTATTTATTCATTCTAGTCACGATACGCAACAACACTCTTCAATCGGTTCCAGAGTCTCAAGGTGGTATATATATTTCAAAGACCTAATTTATGCTTATTTATTTTCTTATTTATATATCTGATCATACTTTACTCATTGGATGTTATTTCTTTATGCTAGTGATACCCAACAGCACTGATCCAGAAGCTCATCATGTTCTGAAGCCTCAAGGTGGTATATTTCAAAGAATTAATTTATAGTTTATTTATTTGCTTATTTATATATCTGACATTTTATTAATTCGATAATATTTCTTTATTTTAGTGATACCCAATAACACCCCACAAACAGATCCAAAGCCTCAAGGTGGTATATATACTCCGAAAACCTAGCTAACTTCTAGTTTATTTTTTTGCTTATTTATATTTTTGATAGTTTATTTATTCGATGTTATTTATTCATTCTAGTGATACCCAACTACACTTCACAATCAGTTCCAAAGGCTCAAGGTGGTATATATATAATTTCAAAGACCTAACTTATGCTTATTTATTTGCTCATTTATATATCTAATATATTTTGTTTCTTTATTATAGTGATACCCAACAATATTACTCCACAATCACTAGTCCCAAATCCTCAAGGTGGTATATATATATATTTTCAAAGACTTAAGTTATGCTTATTTATATATCTTGTATTTTATTAATTGGATGTTATTTCTTTATTCTAGTGATACCCAACAACACAGATCCACAAGCTGTTTCAAAGCCTCAAGGTGGTATATTTCAAATTAGACCTAATTTATAGTTTATTTCTTTGGATATTTATATATCTAATATTTTATTAATTCTATATTATTTCTTCATTTTAGTGATACCCAACAACACTCCACAAACAGTTGCAAAGCCTCTAAGTGGTAACTCCAAGAAGACCTAATTTATAGTTGATTTATTTTCTTATGGATATATTTTTTGCTATTTAATTTATTAATTCAATGTTATTTATTCATTTAGTGATACCCAAAACACTCCACAATCACTTCCAAATAAGTCTGTTCATCCGGGTTCCAGATTTAGATGATTAATTTTCTTAAATCTCTTTAAAAAAAATTGTCAAAACTATTAAAAAATAAAAAAAATTTAGAACCGGGCCGGGCTACCCCGCCCGGATGACAGGCCTAGTTCCAAAGTCTCAAGGTTGTATATATATTTCAAAGACCTAATTTATGCTTATTTAATAATATGCTTATTTATATTTCTTATACGTACTTTATTCATTGGATGTTATTTCTTCATTCTAGTGATGCCCAACAACATTGATCCACAAGCTGTTCCAAAGCCTCATTTAGTTGGTATATTTCAAGACTAGCTTACTTGATGGTTTATGTATTTGCTTATTTATATATCTGATACTTTATTAATTCCAGATTCTTTCTTCATTATAGGGATACCCAACAACACTCCACAAACATATCCAAAGCCTCAATCAGGTTATATACTCCAAAAACCTAACTTATAGTTTAGTTTTTTGCATATTTATATTTTTGATATTTTATTCATTCGATGTTACTTTTATTGATCATTAAAGTGATATCCAATAACACTCCACAACCAGTTCCAAAGCCTCATGAAGGTGGTATATATATTTCAAAGACCTGATTTATGTTTATTTATTTGCTTATTTCTATATATATATATATATATATATATATATCTTTTATGTTATTCATTTGATGTTATTTCTGTATTCTAGTGATACCTAACAAGACCGATCCACAAGGTGTTCCGAAGCCTCAAAGTGATATATTTCAAAGACCTAATTTATAGTTTATTTATTTGCTTATACATATTCTGATATTTTATTAATTCATATTATTTCTTCGTTTTAGTGATCATACCCAACAATACTCCACAAACAGCTCCGAAGCCTCAAAGTGGTATGGTACTCCAAAAACCTAATTTATAGTTTATTTATTTGCTTATTTATAATTTTGAAATTTTATTCATTTGATGTTATTTATTCATTCTAGTGATACCCAACAACACTCCACTAGTGTCAATTCCAAAGCCTCAAGGTGCAGGCCCTAATATATATATATATATATATATATATATATATTCAAAGACCGTACCTAATAGTTTACGTTTATTTATTGGCTTACTTATATTTTTATATTTATTCATTAATGTATGTTATCTCTTCAATTCTAGTGATACCCAACAATATTCCACAAATACTTCCAAAGCCCCAAGGTCGGATATTTCAAAATTAACCTAATTTATATTTACAATATATTTACTTATTTACATATGATCTGATCATATTTTATTAACTCGATATTATTTCTTCATTTTAGTGATACCCAACAATAATCCACAAATAGTAATTCCAAAGCCTCAAGGTGCACGGTCCACTCCAAAACCTAATTTATTGCTTATTTATTTGCTAACTATTTATATTTTTTATATTTTATTCATTCGATGTTATTTATTCATTATAGTGATACCCAACAACACTCCACAAATAGTTCCAAAACCTCAAGATCATGGTATATTCCAAACACTTGATTTACAGTTTATTTATTTGCTTATTTGTGTTTTTGATATTTTATTCATTCGATGTTATTTCTTCATTCTAATGGTACCCAAGAACACTTCACATGCATTTCTGATGCTTAAAGGTGGTATATATATTTCAAATGCCTAATTTATAGCTTATTTATTTGATTATTTATACATGTATATATATATAATATTTTATTTCTTTGACATTATTTCTTCATTCTAGGAATACCTAACACCACTCCACAAACAGCTCCGAAGCCTCCAGATGGTATATTCCATAGATAAATAGTATTGTTTAATATTTCTTTTTTCATTTTTGCTACATATATTGTCCATACACTAAAACAAAATTCTGATTCCGGGCACAGAATCTTGTTGCCAAAAGCTCTGCTCCGTAATGTAAATATTGAAGAGTTAGTGGTGGACCATGTGATGCAGCTATTGAAGGAGTCAAGTTGTATAAGGTGTGATGTTCATTGAAGAGAGAATGTAAAAATAGCAGTGCAGAATCAGAGTTTGTAAAACGTCCCTGACCAAGTTTGCTCGATGATCTTCTTAAATCATAGAATTTGATCAATGGTATTGTTTCTTTTTTTTTTTTGGAAAGAGGAAGGGAGGAGATAAGCATCTCCCCCTTCCTACTGTATATTACCTAAACTTGGATGATTACAACGTTTATCCTGAATTACAACAGATTCAACTACGTACATCCGGCCCTCTTCCATCCAAATAACTTCCTCTTCTAATTCTAAAGCCAATTTGGCTAGTGTATGGGCAACTCTATTACATTCTCTATTTGTATATTGTATAGACCACAAGTTTCAATTGACTAAAACTTGTTTTATGACATCCATTAACTGTCCATGCCCCTCCCAGCAAAGTTCCTTGCTATTTACAGCTTGAATAACTCCCAAGGCATCCCCCTTGAAAATAACCTTTGTCTAATGTAGTTCAGAATATAGTTGAAGAACTCTCCACAAAGCATGCAATTCGGCTACATCTGGAGTACTTAGGCCTATTTCAGATTTGCATAAACTTGCCAACAACTCATCCCTTACCACACACCCACTCCGCTTCTTTTCTTTTCAACATTGTGGCTAGCATCCAATTAACCTTCACAAAACCAGTCATAGGCTTCCTCCATTTAATGTACTAAGATGCTCTAGCTTTGCTTCCTTAAAGCTAGCGAGACATTCTTTAGTTTTTATAAACAGTTGAGCAAGACTTTCAAATTTTGCTTCAAACACAAAATCATTCCTCCTCCACCACATGTTCCTCATCACTGTAGCTATAATTTCCAACTCATTCCGGGGTAGTCTCTTCATCAATAGTTGCATAGACAAATAAATTCCCCTTCAAGCTGCAGCCATTTCTGGACAAGACTAGCCATGTCTTCCCATCAGATGCAGCACTATGGCTCCATAGCATATGTCCTATGGATTCCTCCTCTCTTCCACACACTGGGTATAAAGCATTATCCACCACTCTTCTTCTATAGAGGTTTAATTTTGTAGGTAAGCTATTAGTCACAGCTTTCCATATAAACATCTTGACCACTTCTGGTATATGTAGACTCCAAATTTTCGACCATACCTCTTCCCCAAAACAAAGCTAATCCACCCATCTTTCCAACAGGTTCCATAACTAAACAGCCCTCCATCTCCAGTATATTTTTTTAAAGATTCTACTCTTCTAGCCTTAATCATTACTTCCATAAAAAATACTACACATGGCTTTTTACCTTTATCTTAACTTCAAATAGTTTCTCACCTTCTCCTCTTTTTGTTTTCCTGCTGCCAGTCGCACAACCACAATCCTCACTATTATCAGCCAGCCTTTTAGAGAGCACTGGCCTTTAGGCCCCCATTTCCAGCACCCATCTTGCTTTTCTCTTCCAACACTTTCCTTTCCTTTTCCCCATAACCACCCTCTCATTAACACCCCTCCATTATCTTTAACCCCCACTATTTCCCCCTTAGTTCCCCTATAGCTAATTAAGGAATCATCAACTAAGGAAGAGTGAAGAAGTCCCAGTTTCTCCATCCCACACTTCCCCCTTTGCTCTCCTTCCCTCAGCTCATCTTCACCCCTTTCTCTACTTCTTTTTAACTCCCTGTCAACTTCAGTCTACGGCAATTCAAGCCTCTCCTCCAGAACTCCCTCAATCACCCCACAGTTTCCCGAGCACATATTTTTCCCCTCTTCTTCCTCCTCTCCTCCCTTCCCATTTACTTTCCTTTCCCTCCCCGTCCTTTTTGCTCTCATCCAAGCACCATATTGGCCAGACTCCTCCTCTCTATTTGTACATCCCTGAGCCCCATGAACAATACAACCACATTTCAAGCAAATTTGTTATAGCTTCTCATACTAGAAGGGAATCCAGATTCCCCCCCCCCCTCTCGCACCGTCACATTGATGGTTCTCTCCCTCTAGCTAGAATTTTCCTAATATCCACCTCAATTTGAACCCACAAAAATGTTGAAGAAAGCCACCAAAGTGTGAAAACTAAGCTTGGCTGCAGTCCACCATTACTGCACTGCCCATACCTACCATCCCCCTTCAATAATGGCTGCATCACCCACCTCAATGCAGAGGTTTTTCAATCTTGGCTGCACCAACCATACCAACCAGATGCAAAACTTCTCCTATAAAAGGAGAAGCCTGATGTGTATTAGAGAGTGCAGCAGTGGTTTTGTTTCAGAAGTGGTGTGTGTGCAAATTTGAGAGTGTACGTGAGAATTTCTTGAGTGTTTTTAAATCTCAAAAATTATAGTAAATTTGGTACCAGTAGACGTAGGCAAATTGTTGAATCACTTAAATATCGTCTTGTGTGATTTTGGATAGTGTTGTTTATGCGCAACAAAAAAACTCCCCTAGGCTGTCTCCCCTTTGTGGACCTCCACCTCTATTACTAACCCCATCAATTCTCCCACCTTCACTCCCATTCGACAATTCATATAATCAAGAGGCAGTTTAAACATTTGAATCCAGAAACTCTGATGGAAGAAATCCATAGACTAGATCTGAACTTTCCCTTCATAAGATTTCTCAGCAAATAAGTGGTTATCGAAAAATCAAGGGCATCCTCTCAGTACCTTTGCTTTATCCCTTCGATTAGCAAAAGAGATCACAAAATAGTTAGGCCCTAGGTCTCGAAAGGTCAACGGTGTCTTTACCTTCCATATCTTCTCCATTGTAGTGCGAACGACCTCTCGCCCTATCCTTCTTTCAACAAACACTTTCCCGTTCACTCTTCTCTCACTCAACTTCTTAGTTCTTCATCATCGTTCTCTAGTGCTTAAATAGGCTAACTCTCGTCTCCTTCCAGCTTCAATTCTTCCCAAATGTTCTCTAAGTCTTCCATCGCCACCACCCTCTATCTACCGCAGTAGACAAGCTACTCTCTTAGCGCCGTACTAGAGCAAGGCATTGCACAAACTCTCCACCCAAGCCGTTATCACTCCCAATCACCTTCAAGAAGATGATAAGAGAGAAAAATGGTTAGAGGAGACTGTTTAATGGTATTGTTTCTTGGTTATAAAGTTTAGGAGTGCTTCATGTTTTTTATATTTATCTAGATATATATATAGTTGATTCCTTTTGTCATGGCTCTAGGGCTTCTGTGGTGGTGAAGAGGAATGGTGAAGTCTTGGAGATGAAGAGGAAAGGAAAAGCAGAAAAGGTAGGGTTTCGAAGGGTTTGGGGGGATGTTACTCCGGGTTGTCCAAACGACAGTGTCTCATGTTTTTAAATGTAAGCCTTAAAACGACACGGTATCGAGTAGAGTTGATTTTATTGTGTAAGCCTTAAACGACAACGTAGTGTTCATGTGTTAAGTGATCCACTTTAAGTAAGAAGCTATTTAGAGGATGAAGGGTTATTTGGTGTATACTGAGTGGTGCTACCCTACTGCCTGAGTAGCACCACTCTATTGTACCGTTAGTTATAAAACTATTTTTTTTTCTAATTTTATATTCTTATTTTTTTATTATCTTAAAATATTTTTAAAAAAAATTATCACTACATTAATAATCACTTCCTTGATTATTATTTATTTTTTTAAAAAAATAAAATATATGAGGTGTCAAAAATAGGTGTCAAAATAAGTGGGCATTATGACGCCCCCAATTTACGTATAAAATTTAATGTAAATTAAAGTGTTATGACGTATAACGTTAGGCTACAAATCTCGTTGTTCATGCTAGAAATTAAATATATGCGCCTAACTTACTAAGAATATGTAAACTATATTGCAGTGGGATAAGGTTACTTCTAGAAATCAGTAAAAAAATCTAAATCTTTATGATAATCACATGGCATGCTATAATAAGAACTCATATTCTTATAAATCATCAAGCAAACTGTATCCCCAATTTATGTATAGAATTTAACGCAAATTGAAGTGTCATGACTTGTAACGTTAGGCTACAAATCTCGTTGTTCATAGCAGAAATTAAATGCATGCACCTAACTTACTAACAGTATGTAAAATATATTATAGCAGAATAAAGTTATTTCTAGAAATCAGCAAAGAAATATAATTCTTTACAATAATCAAATAGTATGCTATAATAAGAAGAGCAATACTATTCATCATCTCATTTTTTATCATCTTCTCATCATCCTATGATATTGTATTAGATGATTGGAGAATATTTATTATGTTTCACTTATTAGTCTATCATCTAATGCCACATCATAGGATGATAAAAAGATGATAAGAAAGAGGATGATGAATAGATTTATTCTAATAAGAACCTTATAAATCATCAAGCAAAATGTACCCCCAATTTACGTATAGAATTTAATGTAAATTGAAGTGTCATGACTTGTAACGTTAGGCCACAAATCTCGTTATTCATGCCAGAAATTAAATGCACGTGCCTAACTTACTAATAGTATGTAAAATATATTGTAGAGGAATAAGGTCACTTCTAGAAATCAGTAAAAAAATCGAATTCTTTGCGATAATCACATGGTATACTATAATAAAAATCTATATTCTTATAAATCATCAAGCAAATTGTACCAAAGTCTCTTACTTAATACATATTAATATTTGATATCCCCAGGATAAATATTTAACTACCCTTTGTTACCCCTAGGGGATTCGTTTCTGCCTTCTCTATAATCTTGTCATCAACAATTGATCGCTTCACCAATAGAAGAGTACTTTATAAGACCCTCAAGGTACCTCAGAATCTCCCATAAAATTTGGATCTCGTGATGAATCATCTATTCCTGCAATAATGTCTATCATTCCGTAAGAAATGATAGATAAAATCAAAGGAGTGAGATTTCCAATAAATCTCAATAAGTACACATATATCCTAATAATAACACAGCCAAGCTTTAAATAATATGTGTTTGTATGAACACATGGCGCATGACATGACTTATAGTTGACTTATGCTTGAGATTTATTTCATGACTTATGCTTGAAAATTATGTCATGACTTATATTTGAGACTTATGCTTGACTTATGCACACTTCTACAAAACTTGCATACTTTCATAGGAAATTTTCATGAAAACGGGTGTAAAACTTTTCGTAACGTATGCAAATCTTCTTCTTGAAATTCTTGTTCTTTCAAGTTTTGATTCTTATTCATGTAATTCTTAGTCTTGACCTTGATGGCAGTTACGTACCGTCTTCATCATCGGGTTTCTTAGCATGACGACCGTAAACTTTCATATTCTCATCAGTCCTTAGGTAGTTATGCATCGCCTTCATTGTCCTAACGAGCCTTATCACATTATATGATTCATAAATGATTGATGCATGTCTTATGTATGACTTATGTACTCTTTTCATGTAAGCTTATATGTTTTCATGAGAAACTTGTATAAATATGGGTATAAAACCTTTTCATGACATGTAATTACTTTTCTTAAAATTCTTATCTTATTCATATTTTTTTCTTAAGTTTTATTCTTACTCATAGTATGATAACAGTTACGTATTGTCTGCACTGTCACACTATTTCTGAAACTCGACGGCAGTTACGTATCGCTTTCACCATCGGATTTTTGTTCACATCAGTCATATGAGAGTTACGTATTGCCTTCCCCGCCATGACATGAAAACACTTATTATGGCGGCAATTACGTATCGCCTTCACAGCCATTCATATCAGTCATACGGGTGTTACGTATCATTTTTCCTGTCATGACACGACTTCTTATCATTCGACAGGAGTTACGTATTGCCTTTCCCGCCATGACATGACTTCTTATCATTTGATGAGAGTTATGTATCGCCTTTTTCGTCTGCACTTCAGTCATATTGGAGTTACATATCGTATTTCCCGTCATGACGTGACTTTTAATCATTTGATAGAAGTTACGTATCGCCTTCCCCGTCGGTATGTTAGTCATATGGGAGTTACGTATCACCTTCCCCATCATGACGTGACTTTTTATCATTCGACAGGAATTACATATCGCATTCTCCGTCATGACGTAATTTTTTAAATTTTCTTATTCTTAATTGTTCATTTCTTATTCTTATAAAAATGAATATTCTTATTCTTGTTCTCCTTGGAAACCATGATAATTTAAATCATGGGAATCCTTATAAAATGCATGCAATTTTAATCTTTTCATTAACGCATGACTCATGTAACGTATGAGGCATGCATTCACCAAATCATTGCGTATTCATTTATAAGGATGCACTTATCAATTTTTTTTAATTAAATCATACATGTTTTATCAAAGAAATAATTTAAATAATTAAATCCCCAACTTGAAATAGCCTAGGCTGAAACCCTATCTAGGCTTAATATGTTATTACTTCACTCCTTTTCATCACACCACTTTTTTATACATATATCTCTAATTATTCCTCAAATGCTAGAGATATACTTTATTAATTTCTTCAAAAACCTAGTTTATAATCATATCCTCTAATAGAAATAAAACCAATATTTTTACTAACCATTGAGTCCATAATCGAAAACCCTAAAACAACAAGATTAAGAAATTCTAACCTTTAACCACATCATACTATAACTGAAAAATTTAATTTATAATTATCCACTATTTACCCTTGATTTCATTCCTTAACCAACTCATTATATATTTCTAAAATAAATCTTAAACTAAGTCTTAAATTATTCATTCAAGTAACATAGAAAATCTAAAATTTTAATCACTTATCAACAAGTTTTCAATCTAGGGAAAATATTCCTCTTACTACTTGTAAATCACCAAAGGAACATATAATCATCCAACAATCATGTACCAAATAAAATTCTCAAAGAACCAATTCATAATATATATGTAAACAAAATGCTAGAGGTAGGTGATGTATGCACTTACTACTTCAAGAAAATATCCAAAACTTCTCCTTTGTAAACTAGGATTTTCCCCACCACTTCCTTGAGAAAACTTCCTCAATTATACTAAGAGAAATGGTTTAGAATGTGAGATAAAGGAAAAGAAATAGATGGTGAAGAGAAAAGAGAGCTGTCAAGGGCTATATGGAAAATAAGTTGAACGTGTGTGTGTATGTAGTGTTAGTCGACTTCTTCCATCTCAAAGACCACTTTTCACATTTTCTCCCATGCAGCCAAGTGTCCCGTTTAGACCATAGGTTACTCATTTCATCTTAGGCTTAGGTGACGTAAGATTAGCTTACATGTTTATCCAAATTTTGAGATATTCAAGGGGATAAGCCTAGGACTAACTTCGGATCACTTTATCTATTTTTGGTGTTCTGATTTCAGCCGAATCTCCTAGGGTCACAGCCAAGTTATTTCCTCAAATAACCCTTTGCCACATGTCTCAATCCATGCCAAGTATATAAGCCAAGTGGTGGTAGAAATAGACAAAATACTATGTCAGTTAAACATTTCCCCATTTGGTCTTGGTGTAGCCAAATTTTTTTTATGAAAAATCCACTTATATTCATCCAATCATATCCTTCCATTTGCCTACTTTACTTGCTTAAGAAGTGAACTAGAACATGGTGAAAAAAAACACAAACAAAAGTCGATTCAAAGCTCTTCAAAACAGCCAATCCATTGGCTTCATTCATCTAGGAATATACTTAAAATATACCTTACTTAAACAACTAAAACTCTTCTCTATCAATCCCCTTTTGTTTGATTTTCTAAACACACACACACACACACACACACACACATATATCTAGTTCCCTTAGTGTATAAAATAACAAAATTAAATTTCACATAATCATCCATACCTATGAAAAATAGTAGAAAAAATATAATTCAAAGTCGTGCTTACTACGCCCAATTTGATTTTGTCAACTTCAATCCTAATTTTGTCATTAATCTCTACATTTCTTAAAACTCAAAACAGAAAATTTATATATATTTTTCTTGGTGTTCTATAATATCTTGAATCATCTCATTCGAAGATCAAATGTGAGATTTATGCCCAAATTACCAAAGAACGTTAAAACTGTCTGAAATTGTCCAATCTGAATTTATCATGCGGTATATTCTTTACTTATACCACTTGACTTCCTTTGTCAATTTTCCTTCAATTTATATACAATAACTCATTGAATTTTCAAAATCCATATCTTCTTATCATGCCAAGTGTCTCCAAATGATTTTTCAAACACTAAGATGTTTCCTAAATATTTTTTCTCCAATACATATAGGCTTATTTCCATTAAAAGGTTCCTAGAAAATATATAGATATATTTTCAAAAAGTTTCAAAGAATGGCTAAATAAAAGGTATCCATTTCTATCATGAAGAAAATCCAAGTTATCACAAGCATAGTAGACTTATTGTTTCAAGTAATAAGTTGTTAGTAGTAGGAGTCACGGGTACTTAGTGTAGGAAGAGGGTGACGAGAATTCATCTCGAATCTGCAATCCACTTGTCCTTGTCTAGAGGTTGGATTTCCCTCAAAGTAAATCCTTTATCAATTATAGTGTGGCCATTTGTGGCTTTTTCTCAAACATCTTACGCTCATGCTCTTTCCTTTATAGTTTATCACTCAGATAACCATTACAAACACCTTTTCACTACATTTCACAAGTAGAATATAACAAGTGGTGTCCCAGAGCCTGCGATTCTATGGTAGAGAGTACAAGATCTAAACAAAACCAGGACGCTGTAACCCAACGATAGGTGGATGCCCGTGCTTTTGCAATTTAGCATCTCATAGATTGGATGGATCAAATCAGTGACATGATGAAGAAATTGATGGAATTTTGGAACCAGCTAGCTCATCACATGGTGCACTCAGAATGTGGAGTGAAATTTTAGGACCCTAGAAAAGCAACAAATAGAGGGTTTAAATTAGATTTTTGCCCAGATTGATGGTGAAAATCCATCTGGGTGATATTCAAAGTAAACCACTACTTTGAATTCCATCAGACGCAACCAGCACATAAACTATTGATGGCTTTCTATCATATTGTAAGGAAGGCACTTATTTGGAAACAAGACTCGTGGGATAGTGACCAGTTTACAAATTGGGAGAATTTGAGTTGTGCCTTCTGGGATTAGATTTGGACCAACAATGTATGATAATCCCATGGAAGCTCTCATAAGGTTCAAGCAGTCGACCAAAGTTACAAATATAAGCCACAGTTTGAGGCCTTTTCCAACAAGCTCAAAGGACTGCCCGAGGGAAACAAATTAATTGCTTCCTCAATGGCCAGAATGGTGAGATCCGATGACCCCTGTAAATGTTTAACCGCATTAGTCTAAATGCAGCTTTTGGCTTAGCCAAAATTCAAAAGGAACACATGACCATGACTCAAAAAAATTTTAGATCTAGAGGAAGTGAGAAGTTTATCTTGTCAAGCAGTATAATCCATTTCCTAGCAATAGGTGGCAGGAGCTCTAAGTGGTCCAAGCCTTTTAGTCTAGTGAGAAAAATGTACTTCACACAAATGGATGAGAAGTTACAGAAGAGATTGTGTTGCCACTTCGATGAAAACTGGAACGCCTCCTATATGTGCAAGTTGCCTACTGAATCAATCTGAATATTGCTTCTATATGTCATATGAAAAAATGGATGTGCGTCAGTGGAGAAGAAAATCTAGGTGTGGAGTTCGTGGGTTTGATGTGTACATCAACCATGTGTGTATTATATGGATCTCCTAACAACTAAGTTCTTAGACTGAAACACATATCTCTAAATTCTATACCTTTCACTCTCTACATTAAGAACTTGTCTCTCACTCCCTTCATTCTCCCCTCTACCTCCATGAAGGCATATTAGATAATGCACACTCCCCTTCTCTGCAAATTACCAATCATGATAAACCACATATGTCCGTGACTACAATCTCCATTTAGCAATTTAGCCTATGTTTGGTTATGAAATAATATTTAAGAATCTTTTGAGATTGGGTATTTTTGATAAAGGAGAGAAACAAATTTGATTTTTTTTTTTTATAAAAAAAAAAAAGATTTTGTATTAAAGTTTGTAAACCCAAATAAGTTGTGTTTAAAAAGGGTTCAACTAAAGCTTTCCATGTCTTGAATATATCAAAATTTAGGAGTGACAAATAGTGCTAATGGGTTGTGCTCATGTCACAAAAGTAGTCAAAACAAGAGAGCAAATGAGAGACGAGATGGAGAGTAAAAAAGCCCATGCAGCCTTCTCTAAAAAGCCTTATTAGGAAAGGGAGATGACGCCTTATATAAAGTCTAGGACAAGCTCATTCCAAAGCAATGTGAGATTTTCTTCACTCCCCCTCACTTGTGGGCCGATCTTTTGTCGTACTCTTATAAGTGGGCCTCATTGGATCAATGGGTGGAGTTTGTCCTAGGCTTTATATGAGGTATCATCTCTCCTTCTTAATAAGACCTTTTAGATATGATGCACACATTCTTTAGAGAAAAGGTTTAAGAAAATGGATGAAATGTTAGAGAGGGTGACGTTAAGAGATAGAAGCCTTGCAAAGGGAGAAGAAGTCTTAAGATGAAGGAATGTGGGACTTCAAATGGGGATAGACCAATATTGCATTAGAATGGGTCATGAGGAGTCCCAAAGAAAGTCTGTAGCAACTCCGAATTAAGAAAATGAAAAAAAAAGAGGATGCGTGACTACTTGGGTGATCTCATGGAATAATACAAGGAGATGATAGAATGTGTGGGAACTTTGTCAACAACTTACTTAATAGTACCAACCTGTCGCATAGTACGAAGACGATCATGGCAGCATCTCTCTCCCTGAGATTCAAACTAGTCCCTCATATTGAGCTATTCGACGGGTATAAGGACCTAATGAAGTATTTGGAAACTTTTCAAACTCATAGACTTTACATGGATTCATAGGAGAGATCATGTGTTGTGCCTGCCTGCTTGTGGAATGGCAAGAGAATGGCTTGAAAACTTAAAGTTAGGATCTACTACCAATTATGATGAGTTAGGTAGGTAGTTCCTCACGTAGTTCATGGCTAGTAGTTGTAGGAAGTGACCATCCATGTTCCTGCTTGCCATGAAACTATGAGAAGAAGAGAACTTAAGGAATATGTCAAGAGTGCTTAACCCCATATGGCCAAGATAAGAAAAATGTGTTGGTGGCTCTCTTGGGAGAGATATGTCCTAGAATCCATTTTTTATGGTTGGGTTGGTAAGAAAGACATCAACAACGCAACAAATTCATGGATAGAGTGAATGACATCGTCGATGCTAAAGACAAGCTAAAGGGAATGATTGACCTAGAAAAAGCCAAAATGGAAAAGGCAGGTCAAAAGTCAAAGGAAATCATTAGGGGTTCCAAGGGAAGCAAGAAGGCTGATAAACCAATGAGTAGCAGCAACTAGAAGAAGAAAGAACGAGCCCCCGAGGCCAACGTTTTCGAGTGACTCATATGAGCATGAATGTAGAAGAAGATAAGGAGATCCACTCACAAATAGATGGTGATGGGAACACTTAATTGACCCTATTACTAGTCAAGTCAGGCCAAGAGTAGTCATTGTGTACCTAGAGGGGATTATCGCATTTAATGCCTTGATGTGGCCATTCAAGAGACATTCACATGTTAGTCCACAGGAGTCAGAGGCCCAAGAAGAAAGCAAGCCATGCCACATCTCCCAACATATATTGGAGAAAAGAGATAAGCCTAGGGCAACATGTTTTTATTTCTATTTCATAACATATACACAAGAAATCTAACTTAGGCATCAAATGTATCTTTATCGGGGAGTCCAAGGTTCATTCTTTAAGACCAGCAAGGTGGTAATGGGTGTACCAAAATTTGCTACAACCACTAAATTTATACCAAAATTTATAGCAAGGTGGCAATGAGTGTGCACGTTATTTGCATAAAATTCATATTGGTCCCCGTGGTTTTTAACAAAACATTTATCCCTGTAAGTGTAACTTTGATCACATTACTACTTTTTTGTTGACTATTCATCAGCAAACCATTAAAAGTGTTTCATAACACGCCACATATAATAAAAACATATTAAAATCATGAAAAATAATTTAAAGCTTCAACAAAATTAAAAATGAGAAAAGACAATAAAAACAAACTAAAAACTAGGGTTTCAGATAAATGTCATCGATGTGGTTTTGGCCCAAAACCAGCATTGCTTTGAAGTACTTTTCAAAATTTTGAACCAACCGAATTGACCGATAAGGGGGGATTAAAGTGGCAGTGTCAGTTTCAGCATGATTTTTGTCAAATTTTTAGTTTCCTGTCGATGGTGTTGTCAAAGAGGAGGAGGGGGTGGGGGCTTGTGGCACTACAAGGCTGTGTGTGATAGAGGAGAGAGATTCTAAAGAAAGAAAATGGGAAAAAAAAAAGATGAAGAAGAGGGATAGGAAGGGGCTGCATGTGAAATAAAGTCATTTTTTATACATATATATATATATATAATTGTCTAGTTTAGTGGTTTGAACCAAGTTCAAACCGGGACTGAACCAACCAATGCGTATTTTCTTGTTTGTCCACTTCCGGTCGACTAGTTATCTACCAGTTTCGGTCAATTTCAAGCTCTGACTATTGGTTTGCATCAGTGACGATTGGTATGGTTGGTTTGTGTAGAGCCTTATTAAAAACCATAAAACCTGATAAACGAAGTAAAAATTTTGAAAACTTAAATAAGATAAATTATAAATTAAATGAATAGGGAGGAGGAGGGCATATCTCTCTCAACTCAATAAGGGGTACTCCCAACTCCACTACTATATGAGATAGCATCGAAGGTCCCCCACCCTTTTCAGGTGGAAAGTCAATGGAGAGGAGTGACCAACTCACTCCTCACGTCTCGTTTAGGGGGATCTAGTTGAAGACATCAATTTTATCATCTGACTTCCGTAGACAATTGGGGGGTTTTGCTCCATTGGTCATAAGTGGCATGGCAACCTCACACCATTTTGGGGCGTCCTTTTCTTTCCATCACCTTTCCATCTCAAATGGGATGGAGAACCTCCAATATTGTTGCCTACATGTTCAGTGGCAATGTTGCAAAAAGCAGTTGCCCTCAGGCCTCCACCCCTCCTTGTGGAGGCCTACCTACCATGTGAGTTCCCCTCCCTCCCTAATTCTATTTCTATTTATGCAAGACTTTGAAGCCAATCTGTTAATGACAAAAATTTCACCACAGACCTAGAAGGGATGAAAGAATTATTTCAAGCCCATGATGATGATGCAAGCTTCGAAACAATTCTTTTCGTGCTCATACACAAAAATAAATAAAGAGAGACACAAAGTTTTACATAGTTTGGCGTAATGCCTATGTCCACGGGTTGTTTGAGAGCGAAATGCACTACAATAGGCAACTTTACAATCTCACATAGCCTTACATATCTAATAATATAATGGCGGAATTTAAGATTTCAGGTTGTTGAAGACGATGCCTCTCTTGAGAGAAGATTCTTTAAAGTCATTGTGCATGGATTCTATATGTAGAGAGCTTGTAGAGAGCCCATAATATTTGTGGGGATCTCCTAGTTAAATACATATCTATTTCGTTGGATTAATTAAGTCTAACTTGTTTTATAAATCCCTTCCCTTTTAAGAGTCTGAGTATCTTTTGTTTTTTAAGTTTGAGTCAATTTTCTTTGTAGCAGCCTAAGTAATTTCTTTTTTCTTAAAAAAGGGAGACATCTCCAACCTTTATTAAAGCAAACACTTACTAATGGCGAAGGAAAACCATAACTAAGAAATACTAAAAATAAACTATAAACCCCCTGGCCCCCCCCCTCCCCCCCCCAAAAAAAAAAAGAAAACGACAAACAAAATATTAATGTCTAAAGTTAGGCAATCCAAGATAATCCAATTGAAGAAAACCTCTCACATGGTGGGGCATATCATTGGTACCTGCATATGCTGGCCCCAAGTCCTTCATAGTAATTGATTGACTTAATTGCTTCTTCAGATTTTTCATTCTTGAAAAATTCCTGCGAACAATTAACTTGTCATCAACGTAAAGCAAAATATTATGAAGTCATCATCACAAAATTTCTGCACAATTACACAATGGTCAGAGGTGGTCTTCTTGTAACCTTACTGTTCCATAACTGAATCGAATTCCTTGTATCATTGTCTGGGCGCCTATTTTAAACCATTTAAATTTTTCTTTAGCTGATACATGCAATCTTTTTTGTCATTCACTCTCAAACCCTTTGGTTGCTCCATATAAATCTCTTTCTCTAAATCACCATGCAAGAAGGTAATTTTTACATCCATCAGCTCAATTTCTAATTTTACGCTAGCTGCTAAGCCAAAAATCATATGGATGGAGAACATTTTCACAACTTAAGAGAAGATCTCATCAAAATCGACACCTTTTCGTTGACTGAATCCCTTTAACAATAAGTCTAGCTTTGTATCGTGACCTGGAAGTGTGTTCTTCTTGCTTCAATCTATAAACCCACTTGTTCGTCGAAGCTATTTTGCCTTTCAGCAACTTTACTAACTCAAAAGTGTGATTGTCATGCAATGACTGTATCTCATCTTACATGGAATCAATCCACTCTACCTTATGTTCATTTTCAGTTGCTTCTACATAACACTCAGGCTCTCCCGCATCAGTCATTAACACATACTCATCTGTAGAATACCAAATGGAAGGATGTCGATCTCTGATAGACCTCCTAAGTGGAACATCTGGTGGCATATTTGGTTCTAGCAACTGATCAAGTGTCCATTCTATAAGGGAACATCTGCATCACTTAGACTCTATTGGTCATCTTGGATAGCATGTTCAACTTGTGCTGGCAAATTTGCCAATGGCACCATATCCAAGTTAAATTAAGTATCATTGGACCAAAACACTGCTTTATCTATCTTCTCAATATCTTGTATGGTTTGATCTTCAATAAACACAATGTCTTGACATCTCCCTAGTTTCTTATCAACTGGATCATACAATCTATACCCAAACACATCCAAATCATAATCAAGAAAGATGCATTGTTAGTTCTTCACATCAAGCTTAGACCTTTCATCCTTGGGAATATACACTAATGCTTTACATCCAAAAATATTAAGTAATCATAAGTAACATCCTTACCAGTCCAAACGCTGTTTGAAACATCAAACTAAAGAGGAACATATAGTGTGAGATTAAGAATATATACAATAGTACTCAAAGTCTCACCCCATAAAGATCAAGGTAATTCTGCCTGTGAAAGCAAACATCACATTCTCTTAATCAGTGTTCTATTCATCCTCTTAACTCAACCATTCAAATAAGGAGTCTTTAAAGGTATCTTTTAATGCCGAATACCTTGTTGTCTAAAATAATCATTAAATTGGCCTAAATATTCTCCTCCATTATTAGTTCGGATACACTTTAACTTCTTTTCAATTTGCCTCTCAACTAAGGCTTGAAACTGTTTAAACATTTCCAATACTTGATCTTTTCTCTTCAAAGGATAAACCCATGACCTTCTTGAATGATCATCTATGAAAGTCTCAAAATACGAGGAGCCTCCAAGTCTCAATAATGTACTCTACATCTCTAAGAACAAGAACTGTGCCATTATTCATGTCCAAGCACACATTTCCATTACCAATACTTTTAGCCAAGCCACATCACCAATCTTTAATGTGCCAAAGTCTCTAAGTACATAGTTTATGAAGAAATCATTTCAGGGTGTAGCATGAATGGAGGCACCACTATCAATCACCTAATTAGTTTCGTGAGAAGAAATGCTTAAAATATCATTATCATCATAAATAATCTAGAAGTCTCTAGTAGTAGTGGTGGCAACTTGATCATCATTCTTTGCACCGTCGTTCTTCTTCTCATTCCATTTTTCCTTGTGTTCTCTCTTTAACTTTCTATACTATTTCTTGTTATGTCCTTTCATGCCACAATGATAGTACTTAACATTAGCAAACTTGTTTAACTTGCTTCTACCCTTATCTCGATTCTTTGAACCTCTACTTTTACTTCTTTCATATTTTTCCTGTAACTAAGACATTTGATTGCAAAGAAAAATCCTGTGATTTTCTTCTTATCTCTTCATTCAAAACATTACTATTCACCAGATTCATACTGATTACACTATTCGGGACTGAGTTAGATAACGACATTCAAAATGTTTCCCAAGAGTCTGGAAATGCACCAAGCAAACACAATCCCCGTACTTTATCGTCGAACTTGATACCCATTCCAGCCAACTGATTTATTATTTCTTAGATTGTATTTAAGTGATCTATTAACAAAGTTCCATCTTGGTGTGTCAGAGTCATCAAACACTTAATCAGATACAATTTATTATTTCCAATAATACGAGCATATAACTGTTCAAGTTTATTTCAGAGTGAACGTGCATGTGTCTCCTCGCTAATATGGTTCAAAACCTTATCATTTACCCACTGTCAGATGTATCCACAGACTTGTCAATATTTCAAAGTCCATTCTTCATCAGATTTATTTTCAGATTTCTAAGAAGCAAACATCGATAACTGAGATTCTTTCACAAATAAAAGGTCTTCTATTTTACTTTTCCAAATATAAAATTAGAACCATTCAATATAACCATTCCACTCAAATTAGCCTACATTATTCAACACAAAGTATTCAACGGTTATTATCTCGCTTTGATACCACTTTGTTAGGAGAAATCTAAACAACAATAATAATTATCTCCCACTTTGTGTAAACCTGTTAGGAAGAAATTCAATAGACAACAATATAGAGCAAAATCACACATACAAAAAGAGTCAAGACTTTTTTTTTTATGTGGAAAACCCTTCAATATAAGGGTAAAAACCACGAGACTTAATCCAGTTAAAGCTTCCACTATCAACAATGTTGTGTACACAAATATTTTCTTTAGATAGCACTAGACACATACAATCAACAATAATCTTAAGAAAACACTTTCTTGGCACCAAACAGTGTGATTAGAAGAGACCTCACACTAGAAGAAAACCTAGTATTTTTGACGCTACAGGATTGCTGCAAATAGTCTATTATTCGCTTCAAATACTTTTTCTCAGCTAATTCCATCCGCCGGAAGGGCGCTACAATACTTAAGTGAGGAAAGCGAAATCACGCTGTTTGACGTTGTAGCCGAAAATATTTTTTTATTTGCGGCGACTAAATTGCGACATTTGATCTTTTGAACCTGTAACAAAGCTTTCGGACTTGTTGGAATTGAATTGAAATTTGGTCTTTTGTGGCGACATTTGGTCACCGCAAAAGGTTTTTCTCACTAGATTTCCTATTATAATTGTGCCTAAATTGATTTTTGTGGCCTAGAAGATACTCGCCACATATAGTAGTTTTTCCCTGATTATGAATATTTACCATCAGATGCATTAACTTATGTAATACTATATCAATATATTTCCAGATGTGCATACAATATCATGAATTAATAGTTTACATGATATAAATGTTTCAAATACCCCCAACATGTACCGATATATAACATTCATTCATCATAAAAAGTGCTATGTCAAATCCATCCCAACATCCCATATTAATAGATCAATGTAAAACAAGTGTACTTCCATCTCTATATATAGTGTAATAAGGGTTTTCTAAACAAGTCTTGATCATGATCATTGAAATAAAGCTGCCTACTTCATCTAAAAATTGGAAGTCTAACTCCTTCATTGATCTCAAAACTGCAAGAATTTAGAATTATAAATTTTATCAAATAAGGATAAAATATTACATCAAATAATTAGTACTTCTCTCTCTTATGATCTAATCTACACACACATACACATTAAAAATCTTACAAGTCTTACATGATTTTGGTAAAGCATCTGTTTGTAAAACCTATAAGTGGTGCTCGATCTAGTATATGTCCATAATTAATTAGCTAGATCTAGTACATGTCCAGAATTATATTCTTTTCTGGAGAATAAGAAGAACTATAGAAACCCATTCAAAAAACCTTAGATAAGAAAAAAGAGATCATGAATATTTAAGATCTTAATTAGAAGATGAGAAAGTGGCAGGTAGTCCTGAGAAGATTATTTAACAAGTTCTTGAATGGAATGACTTATCATCTAAAAACATAGATTATCAGCAAAAAATTGTTCGTAGAACTCATGCTTTCTTTGGCTTAATGTGCTTCACGCAGAAATACAGGAAGACCCCAGCAAGAGCAATTCTAGTGCCTGTGTCAAATCCAAGGCAAAAGGATCTCTATGGCTGGATATATAGTAAGGGTATCAGTACATGGATCTAACTTCAAATAATTTTGACACTATTTTCCCAAGTTTCAACTATCTACCACACATGTAACTTAGCAAGAGTACTTATAAAAAGGGGGAAAAAAAGTAACTTACCAAAAGTAATGTACAAGGGGATTACTGACTTAGTAAGATGCTCTAGCATTGAGTTTCCAAGAACTGAGACATCATAGTTTGGGTGAAATAATTATAAGCACATAGTTTTAGAGAATAAAGAAAATACTGATTTTAACTTAAAAATGAATTTGAACATTCCCAAACCAAGATGAGAAGCTCACCGTCCAACAACTGATTCCAATTTATTTTTGCACTTATTCCATTATTTAAAAAGAACATCGATGGAAACTTTAAATATAACAAGCACTAAATTCTATAGAGGTCATAATTCAAAAATATAATACAAAATAAATTAGAGAAGGAAACAAGAAAAACAGAGTATGGAAAAGGCCTCACCTACTGATAGGCATGGAAGCAGAGTGCAGCCAAAAGAGACCTAGTGTATACTTGTTTAAGATTTAATCCCTAGCAAGGAATATATTACATACAAATTAATTGGTAGCACATCCACTAAAGATTGCTTTTGTTGAGTATAATCAGGATTAAATAATGTTTGCAACATCTCATTACTATTCATTATCTACGCTTCAGGAAGCATATATAATGAATTTCAGTAGAAAAAATCCAGCTTCAAGAAGCATTTTAACACATCTATGCTTAAATGATATATATATATATATATATATTATAAGTAAACAATTGTATTGATAGAATAGGCAAAACCCAAGTACACAAGATGGTATACAAGAGACAAGACCTCACTAGATCGTAGATGGGTTATAAGAAACAAGGAAGTCATGAAGATGGAGCCCATTGAAATCTACATGTATAGACCATAATAATAAAGTATGAAAAAAGAAAGAACGAAGCTCCTCCAAAGTCCGTTCCTTGTCTTCAAATGTTCGATTGTTATGCTCTCGCCAAATGCACCAAATGATACAGATAGGGACCATCTTCCAAACTGATTTGATGGGAGTAAAGCCTCCACTTGATGTCCAACTAGCCAACAAATCAGCCACTGTCGCTGGCATTACCCAGTTCAGTTCAACTCGGCTGAAAACTTCAAGCCACAAATGTCTAGTTATCTCACAGTGTAGTAAGAGAAAATTCACAGACTTTCCAGACTTCTTACACATGCAACACCAATCTGTGATTATGATCTGGCACTTTCTCAAATTATCAATGGTTAGGATCTTGCCCAGTGCAGCTGTCCAAGAGAAGAAAAAAGCTTTGGGTGGTGCCTTGTTCCTCCAAATTTTTCGCCAAGGGAATTGAGTATTTAGTGAGGGCGTTAAAGTTTTGTAATAGGAACGAACTGAGAATTTGCCTATATTCGACGGATCTTCCATTCGACCTTGTGGAATAGATGAGAGTAAAAAAGGCCACAAAGTTGTCAACTTCCCAGTCTTGGGCCGCTACGCTAAATGTTACATTCCACTGAACTTGATCACCCAAGAAAGTCATGAGGTCTACCACAGAAGTTTCTTTATCACAAGCCAGCTAGTAAACAGAAGGAAAAACATCCATGAGGGATTCCGGTCCACACCACTTGTCCCTCCAAAAATTAATCCTCAGGCCCTCACCATGTACAAGTTTAGTGTGGCTAGAGAAAACCCCCCACCTTTGTCTAATGTGCTTCCACAGCCCCATGCCATGCGCCCCATTTACCTCTATAGTAGACCATCGCCCCCATAGGCCTCCATCTTTGCAATCGACTACCAATTTTCATAGAGCGTCTGGTTCCAAATTGTACCTCCATAACCATTTACCAAGAAGAGCCTGATTGAAGAGTCTAACGTTTTTTAAACCCAAACCACCTGATGATAACGGCTTGCACACCTTATCCCAGCCATTAAGATGGAACTTGTTTTCATCTCCCATTCCACTCTATAAGAAATCTCGATAGAGTTTTTCAATCCTCTTTGCCCTCTTTGCCATAGAAGCAGGAATGGAGAATAAAGACAAGAAATAAGTAGGTAAATAGGGTATTCTTGATGAGAGTAACCCGACCTCCTTTAGAAAGATACAATCTCTTCCATCATACTAGTCTTCTATCTATCTTCTCTATCACTGTATTCCAAATTGTTAAAGCTCGTGGAGTTGTCTGTAAGGATCCGTAATTTTACCTCATTTGTAATATAATATTTTAATATTTTACCTGTATTGTTTGTTAATATAAATATTGGATGCTACGAGTTGGTTGATATTAATATTATTTTATTGTGCTTGTGTTTAAATATATCGATATTTCATCTTTTAAAAATTATTTCCATGTGTAATTGTGAGCTAATTTATTTTCTCTTATTAATTTATTGTGATGCTTTTATTTTAATGCTTGAATTAAATTTCTTCATTTTATTATGTTAGTATTTAAATTAAAGTGTTGTAATTTATTTTATTTGAATTTGATGGATTTTAATTTATTTATTTTAGGTGACCTTCGGATTTGGGCTTATACATATATATATATATATATATATATAGATATTTATAGTTATTATGGATTTAAGTTTTAATATAGTTGGGTCTGTTTTATTCAAGCCTAGCCTCCATTTGCTTTAAACAACGCCAATCGGCATCTTTGTGAAGTGAAATTCCAGCCCCTTTTATTTCATGCAATGGCTCCCTCCTTTGAGGCAAAACGTTGCCGTTTGAGTTAGTGTATATGGGAAATCCGGTCCCTTCTTTCGCACGAGTCGGACGTTACTTCTTCTTCTTTTCTTCTTCTTCATTTCTTCTTATTTTCTTTTCCCCTGTTCTTCTGTTGTTAACCCATGATCAAGTTTGAATCTTTGCAGCTTTCCACCATCTTGTTTTACACACGCGTTGCTCTCTCGGGTGCATAGGATACTGATGGACATTTCCCCTATCTTTTTATCTCAAATCTGTGTATCACGTGCTCCAATCGACCATTTTCTTTTCAGCAATCAACCCTGTTTTCATCTAATTTCTTCTGAGAAAAGTGGTGAATCTTTTCCATGGAATCTCGTGCTTGTTTTGGCCTGGTTTTGTTGTGTTTCAAGTGAGTTTTTCCGCCTAAAAAACCCTGTGTAGTGCTTCGTTTCAGCCTATAAATAGGCTGTCGTGACCCTTGTTTCCTCTATAAAATCTGAACGTTCAACGCCTCTTTCGATCATTTCTTCTCATCTTAAACTTGAGTTAGCCCTCTTCAAAACTCCTTTGAATCCGAAAATTATAGTGGTGTTTTATTGGGTGTTTTTTCGCCGTAAAATCACCATTTTACATTTCTTACCATATTCTCGATAAGCATTTTCTCTTAATTTAGTGATTAATTTATTTATAGATTTATATTAATTTAATTACGTGGCATTATTTTATTTATGATCAAGTGCTTAATTTAATTAAATAATAATGACATTTTATTTATTTACATTTAAGTGTTTAAATTATTCTGCTCATTATATTTATGTTTATTCTCGGAGTTGTTTTATTTGATTTGTTAATGATATTTATTATTCTATTTATGTTGCTTTATTACCGTTGATGTGATGGACGGGTTTAGCAGCGTGTTCACTGGTGGAGGCTTAGGATCGCTTTTTGACAATTTCGCTATCTTCAGAAATTATTATCGAGCATATAGTAAGTATTTTCCAAATGAATTTTAAGATTTAAATATATTTTTGCATTAACATCTATGTGTTAGTTGGTGTTGTAATTTAGTGGTTGTTGGTTATTTTGTATGATGTCGTATACATTGCATAATGCATGCATGTTCATGTTTGTAAAGAAAAACTGGGTTTTCGTATAATTGCATGCATGTTCATGTGTTGGATTTGAAAACTGGGTTTTCAGATATGTTAACGGCTTTCGGGTGCGTGTGTATCACGACCCCAAGCCGAGATGGGATATTATCTCGGTAGAGCTCCTCTTGTCACTCGGGAGTGGAATATACTGAGTGACGTTCCCTGGGTTTTCGCCGGGCGACAACTAGATCGGACGGGATGGTAATGCTCTCGTGCCAACTCTGTGGCCACGCTGCTAGCGAGAGGTAGAAGATACCTGGTCATGGTACGTGCTGGGCGCGGTTAGCTAGGTATTGCCCGTTCCGAAGTCACATACATGGTCGTTACGTACGGTGTGATGATGAGAGCCAGGGTGTGCGGATGGTCCCTAGGGGAGATTATAGTGCATACGGTTAATAAAATGGATGTTTAGGCCATTTTCTAGGAAAATTGCGGGTTTTGATTATTGATTTTACATGGAACATTTTCTAGGTAAATAGTTGTGGTTTTAAAGGATTTACGTGTATCATTTTATGGAAAAATGATAGATGTTTTTATTAGAGTTTATCTTGAGCCAAAATGAGATTTTGGCGTGTATAGAAAATTATTTCTTTTGAGAAAAGATGACATTTGAGCTTCATGCATATGATGTTGTGTTCATGCTTATTGTTGTTGCATGAATATATTTTATATCTTGTGGTTTGTTTGGGTTGTACTTACCTGCGATGTCATTTTTGGCATTGTAGACTTTGGATGCAGGTGTCGAGGAGGCCGAGCTTGAGGAGACGGCTCCGCCGTTGAAGTTTTTGTGTTATAAATTGTTATCTTGGGAAATAATTTCCTCTTTTGAAAAATATGTATATTTATGATTTGACTTTCAGATGACTGTATTAAATATTCTGTTGGAGAATTTGTGTTAAACTGGTTTGTAAAATATTTCTAAAATTCTGGTACATAGTGATTGAGTTCGCTAATCCGTTGCTTGATTTTATTTCACATTTGTTGCTTGTACACACACTTAGCACTTGTTGTTGGGATGTGTGATCCGAGTTATCAACATCTCGATGCCTCGATTCTCGTATTTCTATAAGTGAGAGTTGGGGGTGTCACATTGTCCCCAAAGGTAAATCCAAGTACTTCATTGGGAGAGAAGCAAACTTACACCCAAGAGTATTAGCCAGAAGAAGAGGGTTGGTAACATTCCCAATTGGCGCAAGATCGGATTTATCAAAGTTAACATTTAGGCTTGAAGCTAGGGGTGGGCAGCGAGTATCCGCACCCATTGCCCCACCCGTATCCGCATATGCGGGGGCGGGGGCGGTATACAAATGACCCCGTCCCCGTAATACCCCGCCCCCGCCCCCGCATATATTAAATATTTAATATTATATATTTAAACAAAAAAAACCCAGATGACTTAAAACAGCATCGTTTTGTCATCTAGGTTTTTTTTTTTTTTAATTTCCTTAAATAAAACGAAGCCGTTTTATATAAAACGACTTCGTTACTACCCCCCCAGTCCCTGACCTCATCGACATCTCTGATTCTCTCTCTCTCTCGTCTCCCTCTCACTCTTTCTCTAAAATCACCGAACCCTAGCCCCTAAAAATTCACCGCAGCCCCACGCCGTTGCAGCCCTACGCCGTTGCAGCCCCACTCCACCGTCGCATCCCCACGCCACCCTCGGCAAGAATCCCTCTCTTTCGTCCACGAATTTCTCTAGTTTCTCCCTCTCTGATATTCCTCCAATCTCCACCAAGGTAAATGATTCCGTTTCACCTAAATCCTAATTTGAAGATTTCTTTCGTTTTGATTCTTGAAAATATATAGAAATGGAAAAGTTGATGGAGGATGGGTTTGGTATTTGTGAACTGTGTGCTGTGGAGGCCGATTGTGCATGTGTTTGAACTGTGAAGTGTGATTGTGTTGGATTATGTGATTGTGTTGAATCTATTAAAATTTAAATTGTTGATTTGAGTTAATTTTATTATAATTACAATTATTTGATTATGTGATTACATCATTACAATTATTTTTATGAGACACCCGATTCCATTTCGGTTTGAAGATTGGATTGAAACTTTGAAGAGTGGAGTGATCAGTGAAGCTTTACTGCTTTTATTTCATAATATTTCATAGTTTTTTAGATTGGATGTAATTGAGAGTGGATGGCTGGATGCTTTGGTTTTGTTATATAAATCTGAATGTACTCAAACGATCAACCTTTGAATGTATTTCATAGTTTTTTATTGAGTATTTCATAATTTTTTGTTGAGTGGATAGCTGGATGCCTTGGTTTTGTTAGATTGGATGGCTGAATGTATTTCATAGTTTTTTAGATTGGATGTAATTTCGAATGTGTTGAAGCTATCTTTTGTTGAGATAATGAAAAATTTGGTATTTTTTAAGGTTTGAAGCTTTGCTGTCCATATTGTGCAAATATCTATAACTAACATTTTTATAACATGAAAAAAAAAAGTGCAAAACATAGGTCCAATAAAATGCAGAATAAGCCAAACTAGTCCAAAATTACTCAGAAAGAAAAGCAACAAAAAACTGTTATTTTTTTTATTGCTGTCCAAAATTGCTATCCAATGGCATCGTTTTATAAAAAATAATTTATACACAATATTTTTTATTACATTTTCACAATAATATTTGAAATAAAATATCTTTTGTAAAACACTTTATAAAAGAAACATTATTTTATAAAAGCATCCTCATCTTATAATATTATTATGAAATATCTTATATATTTTTTTGATAAGTGTATATATTATAAAAATATATGGTGAGTATCAATATATTTAATACTCATCACATTCATAATAGATATTATGTAAATTATAGTGCAACTTAAGAATAAGATAAATTTTATTTACAGTCTCACATAGAAGATTGTGTGTATAGACTTACTGATATATGAAGATAAAAATAAATAAAATATTATTATAACTTAAAAAATATTGAAAATAATTATCTAGGCTTGAGATTTGAGTCTATTATATTTTGTATGACCATTTGTGTTGCATTTATTATAATTTCAGATTTGTTGTAAATGGAAAGTCCAGAAAACTCTAGTGCGAGCTCCCCGGAGGGAGCCTTGGGTACCTCTGGCCCTAATCCTAACCCTATCCCAACCACTACCACTACTACTACCACTACCCATAACCCTACTAGTACTCCCCTTCCGGTTGAGACCCCTGACCCTACTCCTACCACTACCACTTGCCCTGCCCCCAAGCAGTCTAGCAAGAAAGCCCTATCTATAATTTGGGCTCATGTCACCAAGATAGAAGGTAGTAACCCCAATGATCCAAAAACCAAATGTAACTATTGTGGCAAAATTTATGGGTGCCACTACAAGAGACATAGCACTTTCCAGATAAAATTGCACTTAGAGGAACAGTACAAGAAATCCCCAATTTTGAAATCTTTGGTAGAGAAGACCCAATCCAGGCTTAAAATTGGATTTAAAAAAATGGGTGAGGGGAGTAGTGGGGAGTTGGCATTAAAGGGGTATACAAAATACAATCCTAACGAGGCTAGGACACACCTAGCTCGCATGATTATTATAGATGAGATGCCTTTTCAAGTGGTTGATAAGAAAGGATTCTAAGCCTATTCTAGGTACTTGGAACCAAGATTTAATATTCCTTATCGCCACACGGTGGCAAGAGATGTTAAAAAACTTTATCGGTCAGAAAAAGAGAAGTTGAGGGGTTTATTGGCGGGGGAGAATGTTTGCCTCACCATTGATTGTTGGACTTCTTGTAATAATCTTAATTTTATGTGTATGACTGTGCATTGTGTTGATGGGGGTTGGACATTGCATAAGAAGATCCTTAAATTTTGTCAAACCACTGATCACAAAGGTGAGACGATAGGGAAGGCCTTAGAGGCCGCTATAAGAGAATGGGGGTTGACTCGGGTTTGTACTTGCACGGTTGATAATGCCGGGGCTAACGATATTGCAATGAGACATCTTAAAACTCTCATGAATAATGCGAGTAGAACAATTTTGGGTGGGGATTATTTGCATGTGCGATGTGCAGCACATATTCTTAATTTGATTGTGGGTGATGGCTTGGATAAGCTTGGTGACTCGATTGCTCGGGTCAAGACTACTGTGAGATGGGTCAGATCTTCTCCTGCTAGATTGGCTAGGTTCAAAGTTGCTGCAACTCCTGGGGGTATAACATGTAAAAAAGGTCTTTACACTAATTTGTCTATGAGGTGGAACTCAACCTTTTTGATGTTAGAGGCGGCCCAGGAGTATAAGTTGGCATTTGATACATTGGGTAATGAAGACATACAATATTTCAAGTATTTTGATGAAAAGTTGGGGCATCCTTTGTCTAATGATTGGGAGGTTGTATATATTTTTGTAGAGTTTCTGAGGGTTTTTTACGATGTTACTAAGGTTTTATCTGGTTCTTTGTATCCCACGGCACATTAATTTTGTCAACAAATAGTCAAGGTGAAAGAAGAATTAGATGATATTGCAGCGGGTAGTAATACCACATTGCGGGAGATGTCTAGGACCATGATGGAGAAATTTGACAAGTATTGGGAGAAAGAGTTTGATAAAGCCAATATCTTGTTATATGTTGCATGTGTCCTTGACCCACGGTTTAAGGTGAAAGGCATGGTATTTGGGTTGACTGATGCAATTGGTAAGGATTGTGCGTCGGCTGTTGCATCTCGGGCTCAGGAAACGCTTGTTAGATTATTTGATGAGTTTACTATCGTAGGAGGTAGTAGTATTGCAGCACCTACAGCCACAAGTATCCCCCCTCAGGTGCAGATGCTAGACGTAGAAAAAAACGTAAAATGGACTGGGGTGACAAGATGGAGTCGACCCCCTTGGATTTTATGGGTTCTACCACAGATGCCCAGTCAGAGGTAGACAAATATTTGGCATTGGATCTCCATCCATTTGTACGAGATTTTGATATATTAGCTTGGTGGAAGATGAATGTTCCCAAATACCCCGTACTTTCAAAGGTTGCTCGCAGTATCTTGGCCATCCCGATCAGTACAGTAGCCTTAGAGTCGGCCTTTAGCACTGGAGGACGCGTATTAGATCCTTTCCGGAGTTCATTAGATCCTATCACTGTTGAGTCTCTGATTTGTACACCGAATTGGATCACGGGTGCTGAAATTCATATTCCAGAGGTTCTTGATTATGATCTGGTTGAGGCCGAGGACGAGGCTGCTGATCAGTCTGGATCTGGTAAATTGTCACTTGAATAAATATTTACATTATTTTATATTTATTTAATTAAATTTAATGTTACACAGATTTTACATTTAATTGTTGTAACTTGTAGCGACTGTGACGCCAACACTTGGGACACCATCAACAGCTACCTCCGCTGCAGTATGACCTACCTCATCTACCAGTCCTTGTCCATCACCAATTCACCATGGTTTACATTTTACACAATTTATTTTACCAATTGTTGTTTACATTTATAATTTTATAATATTTGTAATGTTAGTATCTAATTATTTTATAATTATTGTTTATGAGTTTTGACATTTTCTATGACAGTATCATTTTGTATGTCAATTGTCAACACATCTTCCAAGTTAATAACACAATTTAATCTTGGTTAGTAACTTAGTATTTTTAATAAATTATTATTCTTTTCATGTTTATAACTTATAACTTTATATTTGTACTCTAATTATTTTTTAACTTATTATTGCAGGTTAAGATTAAGGTCCAACAACCCCACAGTCTCCATCCAAGTTTGTATTACGGCCCAAAATCCAATCACCAGTGTCCAACGACCAATGTTATCAATCTTATTTCTTATGATCTTGTAATGAGTTTTGACATTTTCTATGACAGTATCATTTTGTATGTCAATTGTCAACACATCTTCCAAGTTAATAACACAATTTAATCTTGGTTAGTAACTTAGTATTTTTAATAAATTATTATTCTTTTCATGTTTATAACTTATAACTTTATATTTGTACTCTAATTATTTTTTAACTTATTATTGCAGGTTAAGATTAAGGTCCAACAACCCCACAGTCTCCATCCAAGTTTGTATTACGGCCCAAAATCCAATCACCAGTGTCCAACGACCAATGTTATCAATCTTATTTCTTATGATCTTGTAAATTGTAAATTTGTAATTGTATAATGCTAATAGTTAATAGCACAATTTGTAATTTTATATTTTGTAGTATTAATTTGTATTAATGTAAATTTGTAAATTGTAATAGTTTAGTAACTAGTCTAGATTTCTAGTAATCTTTATTTTTAAATTTTAACTTTTACTGTTTTAGACTTTTAGATTTTTAGTGATTTTTTTTTTAAATGACTTTGTCACTGTAGACTTTAGTAATGATAAATACTTAGTATTTAATAGAATGATATTTGTTATTGTGAAATTAAATCAGGTTTGATAATTTTCTGGGTAAAAAATGGCCTAAAAATTTGATTTGGGCCGAAAGGCCCAAAACTGTTCATATGGGCAGGCCCAATAAGGGGCGGTAGCGGGTGGCGGGCGGATGGAGCCTCCCCCGCTGGCCCCGCTACAGGACAGGGTACCCCGCCCCGCCTACACAGGGCGGGGTGCGGTTTTAAAACATAACCCCCCCGGTAATAGGGGGACCCCGCCCCCGGTAGGGCGGGGATCACCCCTACCTAAAGCAGCCTCAAAGCACAATAATAGGGCCTTCAGCACCCTAAGTTGGTTCTGTTCAGCCTTACAAAAAATTAAAGTATCATCTGCACATAATAAGTGAGAGATAAAAATAGTGCCGACAGAAAATCGTGCCATGAAGCCGTTTTCGGACCATGGCTGCCAGCAACTTGCTTAGGGCCTCAATGATAATAACAAAAAATAGAGGAGATAGAGGATCTCCTTGCCTTAGACCACGGGAACTGCTAAAGAAACCGACTGAGCTACCATTTATCAAAACTGAGAATTATGCTATTGAGATGCACCATCTGATCCACTTACACCACTTTTCCTTGAAGCCATATCTCTCAAACAAAAAGATAAGGAACTCCCTGTTTACATGGTCTTATGCTCTCTCCATGTCTAGTTTGCAGATAATCCCTGCAATCCAGGTCTTTAGTCTACTATCCAGGCATTCATTAGTTATAAGAACTGAATCCAAGATCTGACGACCCTTTACAAAGGCATTTTGTGGCTTTGAGATGATTTTGCCTAAAGCCTCCCCAAGCCGGTTTGCAAGAACCTTGGAGATAATTTTTTAGACTCCATTTATCAGGCTAATGGGTCTAAAGTCTTGCACCTTGGAAGCCCCACTTTTCTTTGGTATCAAAGCAATGAAAGTAGTGTTAAAGCTTTTCTCAAACTTGTCTGCCACGAAAAATTCCTAAAAAACCTTCTTATATCCTCTTTCACAATCTCCCAACAAGTTTGAAAAAAACCCATTGAAAAACCATCTAGTCCAAGTGCTTTATCACTCGCCATTTTTCTTACAACCTCTCAAATCTCGGTATCTTCAAAAGGTCTCTCCAACCAAGAAGCTATCTGTGGTTCAATCAAATAAAAAACAAGCTCATCTGGCTTTGGCCTCCATCCCTCTCGTTTTGTAAACAATTGTTTATAGAAATCCACCACATTATCCTTAATAATAGAAGCCTCCGTGCACTCTACATCATTGATTTTAAGCATTTCAATGGTGTTATATCTCTTGTGAGAGTTAGCCACCTTGTGAAAAAGTTTTGTGCAGCGATCACATTCCTTAAGCCATAAAGCTCTTGACTTTTGACACCAAGAGATCTCTTCTAAAGATAATACTCTCTCCAACTCTGAAGTCAACTCTGACTTGTGATCTATTTCCTCTTGGGAAAGTACTCTAGTCTCGAGTATCTTTTCAATACCTAGAAGTTCTTCTGCCAAATTTTTCATGCGTTCCCTGATGTCACCAAAAGATTGAAGATTCCAAAGCTTTAAGTCTAGCTTGAGTGCTTTTAGTTTCCCTGAAGAATAAAAGGTGTACCTTGAAAATGATAAGACGACCACCAATTTCTTACCATGTCTACAAAGCCTTTAGACTTGAGCCACATGTTTTCGAACTTGAAATAGCGGCGCCCACCTTTAATGTCACCTCCATCCAACAAGATAGGAAAATGATCCGAGCAAAGACGAGGCAATCTCCTTTGACACACCTCGGGGTAATGAGATTCCCACTCTGGCGAAATAAGAAATATGTCCAACTTAGACTAAGTCTGGTTGTTGGACCATATGAAAGAGCCACCTATAAGGGGAAGATCCACCAAGTTTAAGTCGAATATGCATGAAGAAAAATCTACCATAGCAGGGAGCAGTCGACCACCTCCAGATCTCTCACTAGGGAACCTGTAAATGTTAAAATCTCAGCCAATGCACCAGGGGAGGTCCTACCAACTATGTAAAGCAACAAGTTCATCCCATAAAAGGCTACGGAGACTATCAACATTTGGCCCATAGACACCTGCAAAGGCCCACAAAAAGTTATCCACCACAGCTTTGAAAGAGACAACCACTGAATATTCCCTGATAAAATTCTCAACTTTCTACACCACTCTTTTATCCCACATCAACAGAATGCCGCCCGAGGCCCCATTCGAAGCCAAATACACCCAGTCAATATAAAGACAACTCCAAACACTTCTCACTACGTTTCTAGAAATCTTTTTCAATTTTGTTTCTTGCAGACAGACAATATCCGCCTTCTACACCTTAAGTAGATTATTAATACACCTACGTTTATTAGTGTCATCCAGCCCCCTCACATTCCAAGACACAAATTTTGGCTTCATAAAGACAAGATAGTTCCCTTCCCTTTTGAACAACTTCAACTTGTGCTACTCTCATTCGAGGACCATGTTAAACGCTTGAGCTCACTATGAACCTTGGGTTCCGATGTCTTAATCTAATTGTACTTGTGTTTATGGTAGTGAGAAGGGCCATAAATTGATCCTCATACCCAGCACACTTCATACCAATACAGTGTTGTATCATCTTAACACTACTAAAAACCCAATCTGATACCTCAAACTTAGGAGGTACCTTGCAATTAAGGGGAATGGGCTCGCTGACACTGAAAGCCCTCTCATTGGAGCCTCCCCACTCAACCATGACACCAGAACAAGCCACCTTGTTGGCAGGGAGTGATGTGAAAGAGAAAGTTTCTTGGACCTCAATGTCAAGACTGTCGTCGCTTGAAGAAATGCTAAGCCTGTGTTTGATAAAAACTCATCTATTATACAATCTATACCCCTTTGAAACTCCTCTGAAGCAAGTTTCTTTTAGAGATTAACTCAAGAGAACTAAAAGGAAAGGGTTTCTGGTAATGCTTCAGTCATCTCCTTAGTTGGCAAATATCTCTTGTTCTCATGATTTTCTATTCAAAATTGTATGTATAGAAGTGAATATGAATACATCTATATCTCTGTGAAGATGCTTAGGAAAAATTTAAAGAAAAGCAGCTTTAGATCAATCTTTTTGTCCATAATGTTCCACCAAAACAAGTTGTAACTGTATTTTTCTGTTTTTTGCTAATTTTCTAACGATAAGACATAAGCCTCGTTTGGATTCGGAGACGAGTTGAGCTCATCTTAACTTATCTCAAACTCATCATTACATTTTTTTAAATTCTTATACAAATACAAATTTCAATACAGTTTTTTCAAATCCCAATATAGTTTTTTTAAATCCCAATTCAACTTTTTTGAATTTTCAAATAATAATAATAATATTTTATTCAACTTTCAAAACTCATTTCAACTCATCTCATTTCATCTCATCTCATCTCTGAATCCAAATGGGGCCATAGTCAATTGGTAGGTAAGAGCTCGGTGTTGAGCAACCAAACAGAGGAAAGTAAAGCTTTACTGAAATAGTTCTATGCCATTTTGGAGCCGTACCTAAAAACTTACAGAACAAATTCTTTACTGAAACTTCAATGCCCTTTTTTCTTTTCTCGATCAGACATCCACAAAAATCCTGGAAACCAAGAGATTCATCAACTTGTAGAAAAACGACGAACAAGTAGCAAAAAAAAAAAAAGCTCAAAATGATTAAACTACGAAAAAGTCGACTATGTTCTCAACCAGTCTCAAACTCAAGTCCTATTTGTTACTACAAAATATTAGTAACAAAAGGTCGAGAAACCCTAAGGAAGCTTAAAAAATTCTCAGATTTCATACATATAAGCACAGGAACCTCCTGAGTCCTATACAAATTAAGAAAAAAAAGGAAAAAAAAAAGAAACACAAGGAGGAAAATGCGTAACAGGTATGAAGGTGAATGAAATTCAAAACCCTAGGATCGAAGACTTGGCGCGAAGTTCAATCTTTTGTGAAGATAAATAACTTAAGTAGGGGTTAAAAAATAAAAAAATAAAAATCAGAAAACGGGTAAACCGACCCGAACTGGTCCAAATCGGACCGGATAGACCGGATTTGAATTGTTTCAGTCCGAAACTGGTCCTTAGAAATACAAAATCGGTAGTATTCGATTCCGATTCCGATTCCGATTCCGATTCCTTTCATTTTAAAATCGGATTAGATCAAATTGGACCGCTCCTAGTAGCAATATATTTTAAATTATTTTTTTAATATTATATCTAATATGTTTTTATAATATATATATATATTTATATATAATATATAATAACATAATCGTATATAAATAATACTAGAATATTTATAAAATAAAAGTTCAATTTTAAATATGAAATTAAAACAATTTTTATACAACAGTTTTTATATAATAGTTTTTTTTATATAGCACTTTTTATTGATAACAGTTTTTTATTACAGTTTTTTTTATATAACAGTTTTTGTTAGTCTAACAGTTTTTTGTAATGAAAACACAAATTTTAAACCAGATTTAAAAAAAAAGATTTATTTTTAAAAATTTACAATTTATTAGAATCGGGAAACCGGACCAGGACCAATAAAACCGGTACTACTAGTTTTAAGAGATAATCGGGGCGTAATCGGTTTTGCATTTTGTAAAATTGGTAGTACCGGCTCAGTTCTATATTTTGGCCAAAACCAGATTGAACCGAACTGTGTACACCCTTAAACTCAAGGATTTCAAATTCTAGAAGATAAACTAGTCAAGCCTAGCATCAGAGAAAATATGAGAGATGAACGGAGAGACTCACTAGCATTAAGCGGAGGTGAGGAGGCATTTAAGCTGAACTGACGACGTCGGCAACAGGAAATGGCCAACGAATGATGGAGAAGAGATGTAGAGGGCATCACGAAGGTTCATAGTCGCCGTAATAACTTCCAACCTATGACAACTTTATACTAACGTCTTAATTTGTCATAAAGTTGCTGCAATAAAAGTCTAATTGAGGCAGACATATTTGAGGCACAAAAATTCGTCGTAACAACATTTTTTTCTAGTGCTACTTGACTTTGGACAGAAGATTCACAGATGAAATGCTAATTTGACTAATTCCAATGCTTTTTTGCCTGCCAAAAATTGAAGAAAGCTGAAATGACCTTTTTCCTTGTAGTGCTCACCAGAAATGTGTTGCTGTTCATGACCTCGAACACCAAAAATACTGATTCAAATTCGATCTCCACTGTTCAGATTTTAGAGCTCGAGTTTTGAACTTTCTTACAAAATTTCAATTCAATCAGACGACATACAACTTTGATCGAAGTGTTTGATTCAACTGGATGAACTCTTTGATTTTTAGGTGTCTCTTCCCCTCCCAATTTTCACACAATTTTTTTTTTCTTTTTTACTCTCTACCAACAGAGATGTAAACTAAGGTTTAAAATTTTAATAAAGTTGAGCCTAAACCCTTTTCTCCATGTGGACTTAATGATTCCACATGGGCCATCCTCAAAATAAGAATGAACCCGCATAACAACTCTACTATCTTATCTTTTGAAATCACACTTTTTCAAGATGAAAATATTCAATTTCTATTCTCCGTCTTGGGAGGAGTGTTAACAGATACATGCCAAGCTACAAGTCGTTTTATAGCTCATTGTATATAGTTTTCATAGTCCATTTCTTATTCTTTGTTTTTTATTCATTTGTATTCTATTAGCTGGCCCAAGACTGTAGGTGTATTTAGATAGTTATTTATCATCTTTATGTATATATGACCTTTATGGTATATTAGATATATTGTATTCATTTGATTCAAGTTGAATGGCAGAATCTTTTGATCACCTCCATTAACTCTGCTCCCTGGTTTTCCTTTTGCTCGAGTGCAACTTTCTTGTTATCCATCTATCTATGATTACCAATAATTAGTTGGCTTTATTCTTCAAGCTGGGTCCCGCGCGCATTAGAATTTGGTTCTCTTCGATCTGAAGCTGAATATGGTCATGATGTCTAGTTAGGGAATCTTAGAAAGAGGAAATATCGTTTCTAATCATGATGAACGTCCTAACGAACTAAACAACTTGATGGAATGTGCCAACTCATGATGACTCTCGCCTGAAAAATTACCGTTCCTTATCTCGCAATCCTTCCTGGCTAAAATATTACCCAAAAAGAGGAATTAAAAAAAGCTCCTAATTTCTTTGATTTACACCAAAATTAGCCGACAGATGCTAGGCCCATATAATACAATGTTAATTTCATTATGAGTATGTTATTTGCTTGAAAGTCATACTGGTCCCCTTTTTTAGTTTAATTTCAAGCTGACATTAATTTACTCGATTATCCCTGGCTGTGGCGAGTACTACTGTAATTGTAAGTTTGATCACATGATAATTCCTCTTTCTCTCGATCATTAGTTAGCAAACCATTAAAGGGAAAAATACATGGTTATCCCACATATGATTGATTTTTTTCCCTTAATAGTAAATAAATATTTTTTTAATGAATTTGTGATTTTTATTTTAATTTTTATAATGTTTAATGATTTTAAAAAATATTGCTTGTTGAGTATCTCTCTCTCGGTGGCCTCCCTCTATGGGAGTAGCACCAGTACGCACCCACCATTTAAAATGTTGCATATATAACATGCCACGCACGTATAAGAAACTGAAAAATTACTATGTAAAAAAATCATAAATGTCATCAATACTACAAATTTCTCCCTACATATGACAACAGAAACTCCAACCCACGCACGTATAAAGTATGAAAAATGATAGAAATTGAGATGGAAAAGAAAGGAGAGAGGAGAATTAAGGGTGTGCAGTGGGTTGGAGTTCTTTCTCGTCCAATCCAGATCAGATTCACTTCTACAATACTCTTGAGGAGAATGAGTCCAAAAAGAGAGAAGCTCAAACCTGGATGGTTGCAAATCTCATTTTAACACTAGTCAATAGAAAATCAACACTTAAGATGTGTAACAAACCAAAATCTACACCACATGCAGCATAGTACTTCATTCTATTCTCCCTATCTTCTCTCTCCCTTTCCCACCCGCATTGCTTGCAAACCCTCTCTAGTTTTCAAAACTCCAAATTCTTTCCATAAACTCAATATTCTGCATTTTTCTTCATCTTTTTTTTTTTTATCGGCTTTATAATTTGTTTGATTATATATTGGTGGGTAAGATACATGTATTTATCTAGGTTTTTTTTATTTTTTATTTTTTATCCTATAACTGTACTAAGTACTCCAGCAAGAAGTTGGAGGAATTTGAAGAAGAGGATGAGGAAGCAGAAATTGATGAAGAAGCTGCACTTGGAGTGACAATCTCATTGGGTTCCATTAATGGAACCTAATTAAAAAGAAAGACATTCGAGACGGACACAACAAAACAAGTATAATTTAACGTTCTCCATAAAATCAAGCATGGAAGGCGTGGGAAACCTGCAGAAGAGATAGAGCAAACGAGGGAGTAGAGATTGTTAGACAAAAGAATATTTGGAGGATTCCAACTTAACTTTTTATTGATAATTTGTGATGTATTTATACACAATACAAAGAAAATAAAGAATATAAAATTCTGTTACGTAACCTGAGACAATGTCTAACTAATTTCTCTACTATGATGTGCTGTTTTTACAATTCTGCCTATTGTTGTAACGGAAGCTCATCCTGCTGTTGATGCATGTCGTCTGGTGCAGGAGATGTGCCTACCACCTATTTGGGAAAAGTTCCCTTAGGGTCACTTATCTTAATACGCCCCTTCGAACCTATTGGGATGTCAACCACAGTTAGGTTCGTTCTAAGATTCATGAACTTGTCCGAGACAAGGGGCTTTGTAAGAATGTCGACGATTTGATCCTTTGAGCTACAAAATTGAACTTGTAAATTTTGGGCAGCAACACGATCTCGAATGAAATGGATGTCAATATCCATATGCTTGGTTTTCGAATGGTAGACAGGATTGGCAGATAGAAATGTCGCTCCAAGATTATCACACCAGAGAAGTGGAGATGCAGTTAAAGGAATGCCAAGTTCACAAGGAACAATTTGCAGCCAGATGACTTCAGTACCGGAGGAAGCTAAAGATTTGTATTCAGACTCTGTGGAAGAACGAGCCACAGTCCTCTATTTTCTTGAGCTCTAGGAAATGAGGTGATGGCCAAGATATATACAAAAGCCTCCTATCGATCGGCGATCATTAGGATAGCCCCCCAGTCAGCATTAGAGTATGCTTGAAGTGTGAATGTTGATTGTTTGTTGAAGAGAATGCCATAATTGATGGTAGCTTTCGAATATCTTAATATTCGCTTGACCACAGACCAATGAGACATTTTTGGTGTATGCATAAAATAGCATACCTTGGTCACTAGGAAGGAGATGTCTAGTCAAGTAAACGAGAGATACTATAATCTCCCAACAATGCTTCGATACAAAGTTGAGTCTTCAAAGTCTAGAGTATCAAACTGTGAGAGCTTCAAGGAAGAAACTATAGGAGAAGAAATCGGCTTGGCATGTAACATTTTGCTCTGGACCAGTAAGGAGTTGATGTACTTTCGTTGAGAAAGAAATAAACCAACAGATGTGTGATCGACTTCAAGACCAAGAAAGTAGGATAAACGGCCTAGGTCCTTAAATGGAAAGTCACCACTCAAATCATGAAGCAAGAGATCAATAGCTGACTGTTGGGAAGTAGAGATGACTATGTCATCAACATAGACCAATAAATACATGCAAAGATCACCATGATGTAGAATGAAAATAGATGGATTTGCCTTTGAAGCATGAAAGCTATAGCCAAGAAGCCAAGAACTAAGTTGAGCAAACCATGCTTGCGGGGCCTGCTTTAGACCATATATCGCCTTCTATTACTTGCAGACATGTGTTGGTTTTGTGGGATCGACAAATCCCTGAGGTTGTTGCATAAACACAATGTCAGTCAAGGAACCATGTAAAAATACATTTTGGATATCTATTTGCCGTAAAGGCCAAGCACGAGAAACAACCATAAATAGAATTTGCTACAGGTTGAAGGATTTGCTATAGGACTAAATGTTTCATTATAGTCCAATCCGTGAAGCAGGTGATACCCTTTTGGTACCAAACGCGCTTTACGGCCCTGAAATGAACCATCAGCATTAGTTTTCGTGCGATATACCCAATGTCAGCTGAGAACATTGAGCGATGGATGAAATGGTACCAGAGTCCACGTCTGATTCTGTTGCAGGGCCAAGTACTCCTCAGTCATGGCATCTGTCCATTCAGCAAACTTAGAGGTGACTGAGTAACTAGATGGTTCATCGAGAACAGTAGCTGAGGTAGTGAGACAATAATGCGAGGGATAAGGAACTATGCCATCAGTGAAGACTCGAGGACGAGAGGAGTTTGTTTGAGCGCGAGTTATAATAGGAGAAAGGGGTGGAATGAGACGATGGGAGGTAGGTGGAGGTAGAGGAGGAGAACTGGTTGGAGAAGGTAAATTAGATTGAGAATAGGGGAGGAAGGAGATGAGGAGTTATTGGGTCGAGGGGAATGGGTAGGAGATGACGAGCTAGGGCTTGATTGACTTTGAGGTAATGGACTTGGGCCTAGATAATGGACTTTAAGGTAGAAGATGAGTGGTATCAGTGATGGGTTTTGGTAGAGCAGAGGTGGATCTCGGGTTAGATAATGGAAAATGGGCCTCATTGAGTAGAACATCTCTTGAGATGTACATTCTATTTTGGGTAGATCTAGGCATTTATAGCCATTATGTGGGGGGCTATAACCTAGGAATAAGCAAGGAACGGATCTAAAATTTAATTTGTTGGTGAGGTATGATCGAATATTGGACTAGCATTGGCACCCAAAAACTTTTAAAAATTTGTAATTTGGATGAGAATGAAAAACACGAAAATGTCGAGATTCATTTTGAAGAACAGGAATGGGTAAAAAATTAATAAGGTAAACAGCACACTCAAAGGCATCAAGCCAGTATGAAAAGGGAAGAGAGGAATGGGCTAAAAGTGCTAAACTCATTTCAACTATATGTCTATGTTTTCTTTCGACTAACCCATTTTGTTGATGCGTATGGGGATAAGACAATCGATGAGTGATACCAAATTTTTGACAAATCAGTGTAAGAGATTTTAATTCTCCTCCACCATCTGTTTGTAATGTTATGAACTTGGTATTAAACAATCTTTTAATGTATGGTAAAAAGGATGTAAAAATATTAAGGACATCTGATTCTAATTTCAAAGGAAAAAACCAAGTGTAACAGGTATAAAAATCAACAAAAGAGAGATAGTATTTATGTTCAAGTCTGGAAACGTGGAGAGCCGGGCTCCAAAGATCAGCACAAATTAACTCTAAGGGCCAAGTGTAATGGGCCTGACTATTACAAAAGGGAAGCTGATGATGTTTTGGTAATGGACATTCGGGACAGAAGAAGCTAGACTTTGTTGATACTCTCGGCAAGCAGTGAGAATATAGAATTCCGGAGACAAGAGTAAGGGAGGGATGACCAAGCCTACGATGCCATTGAGATACTGTTGTACGTTCACCAATATGTGTGGAAGGAGTAGGAGATGGAGACATGGTTGAAGGGAAAACATAGAGTCCATCACGCGTGGTTCTGGTGAGGAGGATTGTCCTTGTTTGGTTGTCCTTTACAAAGAAATTAGAGGAATGAAATTTAAAGAAGCAAGAGTTGTCGATGCAAAATTGAAGCCCAGGAACTAACTTTTTAGTAATAGTGGGAACATGAAGTAAATTCTTGAGATGAAAGGTTAAGGAAGAAGAACCAGTGGTGAGATAAGAATCGCTATGATTCTGAATGGATAAGCCAGTTCCATCTCCAACACGGATACTATCACTACCATGATACTGTTCAGATGTAATATTCATATTACTAAGATCATTTGTTATGTGATGCGTCGTGGCTGAATCTAGATACCAAGTAGCATCAGAGAGTGAAGCTGGAGCAGTGTAGTTGGCAGAGAAGGTGGACGGTGGTTCCATTTAATAAGAGTGATCAAAACGAAACTGGCATTGAAAGGCCACATGACCAGTTTTGTTGCATACTTGACATGTAGGTCGCTGAGCAGTGTAATGTTGAGGAGTGTTGGAGCAACCACCACGAGAAGGATTGTTGTTACGACCTCTGCCTCTGCCTTGACGACCACCCTTGAATGAGCCACGACCACGGCTATTGGAAGCACTGTAATTAGCAGATGGCTCAACATTGGAGTTAGAACTCTTGGTTCGATAAGAGACACGAGATTCATGTATAAGAAGCAGTTGATAAAGCTTAGTTGAGGAGAGAGGGTTGGCCCTCGCAGTCAGAGATGTGATAAAAGCCTCATAAGATGGACCAAGCCCATTAAGCAAGTAGGTAACCACCTCTTTATTAGGAAGAGGAGCCCCAGTAGTAGCAAGAGAATCTACCAAGACCTTGCCAAAGTAAGATGAAATTGATTGATCACCTTTAGAAATGTTGGTGAGCTGAAAATGAATCTAAAATGAACGCAGTGCTTGAGCAGATTTGGAGAGGCAAACATCGATTCCAAGAAAGCCCACAATGCTTGAGCAGATTTGGAGGAGAGAACATGACCTAGGATTGAGTCTGAGAGCAAAGACAAAAGGATGCTCAACACTAATTGATCTGTTTGACGCCAAGAAATGAACGCAGGGTTGGGTTTGGAGCTAGTAGTGGAAGGATTAGCAAGAATGGAAATATCAGGAAGGGTGGGAGGAGGGGCAAGGCAGGTATCATCGACATAGTCAAAGGGATCTTGACCGCGCAAATAGGCGGAGATCTGGACCTTCTAGGGGAGATAGTTATCAGTTGTAACTTTAGTCGTGACTATGTGAGAAAAGGATGAAAGGTTTGGGGAGGGAGAAGAAATGGAGGCTGGTGAGGAAGCCATGGATCCAGACGCTAGTCTTGGAAGGCTCTCGATACCATGTTAGACAGATGAATATTTGGAGGATTCCAACTTAACTTTTCATTGATAATTTGTGATGTATTTATACACAATACAAAGAGAATAAAGAATATAAAATTCTGTTACATAACCTGAGACAATGTCTAACTAATTTCTCTACTGTGATATGCTATTTTTACAAATGTACCTATTGTTGTAATGAAAGCTCATCCTGCTGTTGATGCACATCGTCTGGTGCAAGAGATGTGCCTGCCACTTGTTTGGGAAAAGTTCCCTTAGGGTCACTTGTAACACCCGACTCTAGCGCTACCTTTCTTTCTAAAATGTTTTATTTAATTAATTTTTTTTAGATAAACAAAATGCCTTTTTGATATTCAAAAATTTATTTTAAAATTTACCATGGGTGTAAAATTTATATTTTAGTAAATTTTGTCTATTCTCATTCGATTTGATGATTATTAAAAATCTTCTTATGAGTCGAGAAATTCTTTTTAGACAAATTGGTTTATTATTATTTATTATTATTGTTTTAAGTTGAGACCTATTTTATTCAGGGATTCGGCTCAAATTTTGGTTTGTAAGGTTTATTATCATTTTCGAATAGATTGAAGTTACAACTTGAGTCACTTTTCTCTTCAAGGATTTAACCCACCTATGCACGTCTCTAAGCATATGCAACTCTTACATTTATCAAGGATTTAGCATTGATTTAGGCATTATCTCATGTACTCTCAGTCTCCCCTATGTTACACGTTACCAATCCCTCAGCAACTCCCTCCCGATTTTTTTTTTCTCTCTTTTGATTTTAACTTCCTCAAGATTAGCGAGTTATCTTTTCTGATTCCCACAAAATCTTTCTCTCAACAAATTTAGATACTTAGAATCTTCCTCTCATTTTTAGGGTTCAACTTTCCCCCACCTGATCTTGATATATATATATATATATAGATAGATGCACACACGTCTCTTACCAACGCCCATCCCAAGTCTCACGGTCGCAACTTTTAGGGATTCTCGATCACGATCTTTTTTTTTTTTAAATCAATGCAGTTACTCTTCCTCATCTACGATTTTCTTATATATATATATATATATATATATATATATATATACGACTCTCCATTGCACTTCATTCAAAGCCCCTCCACAAGCAACGATGAGTACAGGAACCTCGAAAAGATCCCACTACCAAAACCCTCCATGCCAAAACCACTGCAGGACTAGCCCACAACTCCCTCAACCTCACAGCCCTCCCCTCAGCATTCTGCGGAACAGTAGTTTCCAAAGGAGCAAGCCGCCGTACTCTTCAGCGTTGCCTTCACTCCACCGTTGACAGCCACTGTGAACCCACTGCATTTAGACACCACCATCGTCCAATCACCGCGATCCCACTTTGCACCACCACTAGAAACCGAATGAAAAGGGCCCCTGTTTTTGATTATCGAAACAGAGCACTCATCAACGTGCTGTCCCACCTTACAACTTTATAAACTCGAGAGTCGTGCTACTGTAAGATCGCTTTAAGCCTAGCCAGGAGCCACCCATAACTGATCCTTTCCTTTACCGATGCCCTCTTTCTTCACCATAAATAGAAACCATCGTCTGCGTTCAACGCACTGCCAAAAGCACGAAAGCCTCTGTTCTCAAGCATGAAAATAAAGCAGGTTATGAGATCTTAGGTCTCAGCCTCATCCTTTCCGCATGTTTGGTAACCACCATCCGAGGCTAATGGCGCCCCAGTCCACCATCGGGCTCCGCCCAACGGACATCCAGCACCACACTTCACAGCCTCTCGTTGCATGAGTTAGGCCACTGTGTTGACCACCTCGATCGCTGCCCAGCATTGCCCCGTCACGCATCACCTACCTTCACGGTGAGCTTAGTTTCCCTCGCATGATTCATGCTTTGAACTTCTGAAAACTATTTTCATTCCAAGATTTAACTTGCACATGCACTTTCTTGTTTATATTCTTAAAGTGTCGTGTTTTGTATTATGTTTAAATTTTATCTTCGTATGGGTTTTATCTTTTAAATATATATATATATGTAGAATTTATATGAAATAAATAATGAGATTTTTTTATGTTATTTTGAATGCTTTAAAATCGATATATTTATATTTTTATTAAATGAGTTTCCTCCTCTATTTGAATTTGATATAATTATTTTACTAAGTGTAGTTGGGCGTTTGTATTTTAGAATATGTTGGTAGTTCTAAATGGACTTTTTTGCATATAGATTTAATGTTTAATATTGGGTTTGTTACTTCTTACCGAAGCTGTGTTGGTATTTTATAAATGTGCTTTATTTTATTGTATCACGAAGTTAATATATTTTTTTAATTTGAGTTGTGTTTAGCTATCTTTAAGATTTTGCATGATTTTACTCGGATTCTCTCTCATCACCCTGTCTCTCTCTCGGTCTTGCGTGTTTTATCCCTGCAAGTCAAAATTTTTGTTTTGTTTTATGTTATGTTTTATGTAAGCCTCATTCGTAGATAACCGGATGCATGTTTTGCAAAATTTACTCCTTTTGCCCTCAGTTTTAAAGCAAGGTATTTATAGTTATGTTTTTCAGCGGGTTGATCTTCCTTCCGACTTAATGGGTTTGTATCCTTTCAGGTCCCTTTTTTATTTTCAATTGTGTTTTGTTAACTCATTCGGGAATTAAATGTTTTTGGGTTCGGTTAGGCTCTAACTTAACTTGGGTTCATAATTTAAATTATTTCAGATCGGAACGTGGGTGTTGCATTATTTGAGAGAGTTTGATTTTTGATTTCCTAAGGAGACCGGTGTTTGAGATGAAAATTAGGTTAAATATATCAAGTGGATACTGATGGACTTGAGAAGGGATGTAATTTTAGGATTATAAAAATTCTAGGTTTTGGAGGAATTTGATAATTTTAGTACTATTTTTATAGGTGATAAGTCATATTTGTTCACCATGGTTAAGGAAATTCTTGAAAGGTTAAGAAGTTTAGGTAAGTGGGATTCATATGCTTGGTTTTATACCAAATATAGACTAAGGTTGACTTTCTAAAAATTCGTGCATGTTTGGTTATGAAATGAGAACTTGAGAAAAATCAGTCTCAGTCAATTATTTGCATTACTCAAGAAGCTTATATGAAAGAAAGAAAAATGTTTCTGTCATGCATCGTGTAGATATGAGTTTTATTTTTGTCATGTTGTCTTTGAAATGTGAAAGAGCAATTTTGAGAAATTGATTATTTGTGCTTTTATTTATAAAGATATTCTGACTCTGTTTTGTTTTGTAAGATTGATCTGAAAATATTTTGGAACTCTGTATTATTTTAGTGTGACTCTGAAAACCTTTAATATGGTAAACTAGTTTGTATCTGACTCTGTCTCTGCTTTGTTCTGCTCTACTCTATCTCAGCTCTATTTGGGTTGGTATCAACTTCTTTATCTCTAAGTGTACCCACTTTGGAAACAAGGTGGTTTATTGTGGACTTTCATGTGTGCACACTCAGGGCTCCGAGAACAAATAAGGGAAATTTTTCACCTCTATCTTTGCTTGGGCTACCGGGATTAGCACAACCCTGCCACGGGAGTTTGGTCTCTGCTCTGTAAGATGCTCTGTTTTGATATAATGATGATGCTCAATTTTGTTATGCCAAAGTGTTTTGTATTTCTTTTGATTTAAAAATTATCGCTTTGTTATGTTTGAAAATGTATTTATTCTGCATATTAAAACTGAAGAACATATATTTATTATTATTATTTTTTTTACTCTGCATACTGTACTTGAAAAATGTTCATGTTTGCACTCTGGTATATGTCTTTCGCTTATTGAGTTGTGGTTAAACTTATCCCTTATCTCTGAATATTTTATAGATGAATTTTAATATTTTAGTAGAGGATCAGATTATAAAGCATTGGATGAGAAGACCTAAGAATGATAGATTAAACATAGAGAGTTTATAGGAGTATTGACAAAATTTAGTAAAGAAATATTATTGTATCCTTGTGACGTAATATTTCTGGAATTGGTAATATTAGGGAAAGTGATTTTGAAACCAAGTTTTATATCATATTCGAGAATTTTGAGTCTTTGATTATTCTATTGAAATATGGGTTCTGTGATAGAAAGTAACTCTCCGACTTCTGCGAGAACAGGATGTTACATCACTTATCTTAATAGAGATTCGTAAGTTGTTGCAGGCAAGGGGGAGAGGGAGAGAGAGACGAGGGAGAAAGAGATGAAAATATTAGAATAAAGTAAATGAATCTTCCATATATGAGTGTACATAAATTTTGATATTGTACATTCTATATAGTGGAGTTTTATTGCACAGAGCTAGTTTGTTTTAAAAATTCATCTCATCTCATTTCATCTCATCTCATCTCATATTTTTAACTTATCTTAATTATTTATTTTAAATTTTAATTCATCTCAATTATTTATTTTATTACTATTTATAATTTTTCTTATTCCATCTTTAAATCTAAATAAAATTAATGTTAAAATAAAATTTTTGCCCGTCCGCATGAGATTTTTTCGTCCAAAGAAGTAGGGAGAAGGTGAAGGACGAGAACGTCGGGTGTTGGAAATATAACGACTTTGTAATCATTATTAAATCCAAAAGGACGTTGCACCTCTCTTTCCCATCGCAAATCTTCATTTCAGCCTGCATGCTCCTTTCTTCTCGGCCTCCAATCTACCTGCACCCACTTCAAATCTTGATCATTTACAAGTGTTGCCTCAGGCTGCATTCGTTGACCTCATTCTTTTGTGTCAAACGAAACGGTTGGAGTATTTCTATGGATCGCCTCGAATTCTCAGAACTCTTAAATTAGCCTTATTTATTTTTTTACGCTATGTTATTTTATCTTATCTTATTTTAAATTAATTATTATATTTTTTTTAAATTCTTATACAAAATAAAATAAATAATTTAATTTTTTTAAAAATCTCAAAATAAAATTAATATTAAAAAATATTTAATAATAATATTTTATTCTTTTTTTAAGTTTTATCTCATCTTATCTTATATCATTTTTAAAAGCAAATCAAACTCGAAAACCCAATTTCTAAGGAGATGCATGTTTTCTGCATGATCTAGTAGTACTACTCATCATGGGCTTGCATCTGTCCGAAACTATCGAATTTCTGAATAACATTCTGAAAAAAACCCTAATTAATTAGCACTCTCTATGAATTAAGCAGCTAGATAGAAGGTTTTTGCTCTCTAGATCATCACTGACTGGAAAACTTTTGAGTTATGATCGTTTTCACAATGACTCTTTTCAGCAAGTGAATGTGGTGTCTTGGAGAGGGAAGAAAAAAACATTACAAAACAGAATCATTACAGATTAAAGTTGCAAGCTAGACTCTGGATCATTATAATAACTTTATATATACAAAAAAATGATTCATTAACTAAAGCATTATTCTCTTTTTTATTATCTTTAATATATAGCATCATGGTAGCTTATATATTATATATTAATTCTAGCCATTTAGAATATATCCCAATTACAATTAATCAGTCAGGTTTATGCTTGGACCTGCAGGTGCCAGCCAACTTTCGCATTTCATTATTTAATTAATCTAGTTTGCTTGATTTATCCGTGATTCTGTTGGGAGAATCTATTACAAAGAGGAAACACCATTACTAACGCAAAGAATCTAGCCAAAAAAGGAAAAAAGAAAAAAACATCTTGAATGCGCTATTTGAGTTATTACCCGTTCCAGCTTATATGTTAAACAGTAGCAGTACTTTCCTTGCAGCTAAAAATATCACCTCACCTGCAATTAAGCTAGCTATTATCAGAGAAAAACAAGTTGCTGGTTTCTTTAATTCATATATACACAACCCGGCTAGCCAGCAGAAAGCTGGGTACGTACGTACGTACGCACACTATAATTAGGATGCCTTGGTTTACTACTTGTTATACTCCTAAACCGACGCCTACAGCACAAGCAGGGAGTACTTGCATCAAAGAAAAGAATTACAAACTTGCATCAATCCGAAGGAAATTAGTAATTACATCAGGATGAGAATCCCACCATAAACTAATTTTCGGAACGCTCAAGCCAAGTTTTGCTTAAGAGTATGAGCTGTGAAATTTGAGCTTCGATGAATATGTTGACAAACGCAGGAGTGGTACTGCTCGATCAGGCGCTTTGCCTCCTTAATGACGTGGCCAAAAATAGCGTTTGAGTCCTCTGTATTCTGGAACTCGTTAATCACTAGCAAGGAGTCGGACTCAATGATCAAGTGATGAATTCCAAGATGCATACTAAACTGGAGACCCTTGCGAATAGCAAGTCCTACAATTTCTAGAATATTCGTTGTAGCTAATTCTCGCTTTGCGACCGGCATAATAACAGCTCCACTTGAGTCTCTTATCACTGCACCAATGGCGGCCCTGTTAAATATTTTTAACATGAAATTAATTATTGGATCTTGAATTTTCTATGATCCACAATAATAATAATAATTATATTGAGAAACGTACATTTCTCCATCTGATTGATAAAAAATTGATCTGACTATGAGAGAAGGATCGCCCTAGCAACATTGCCTCACAAGTGTCTCCCGATGGCTAGAGGCATTTTGATGTTGTAGGTGAGAACCTTTGAATCTCCCAGTACTATTTATAAACTTCCGAACATCAAGAAATCTATGAGTTTGTGTCTAATTATAATTAGAGATATAGAATTTAATCTTATCTCTTAGGAGTAATTATTATCCCTTCATAACTCAAATATTATCCAATAAGACTTTGAACTGTTTTAAACTAATAAGATGGGTGTGGGGGACACAGAATTTAAATACAACTCTTACATTCTCCCATACGCCTATAAAATAATATTTTTCGTTTATAGGCTTATAACAGGAAATTAACCATATTGCGCAAATTTATTTCCTGAACTTTTCATAGCTCAAAACACATTTCATGAGTTCTATAATATCAATGTCAAACTAACTATCAATGCGAGTCATGGCGATCCTCTATTATATAATCAACAGATTCCCTTCTATGTACCACAACACCAGTAACCAATTTAATACACGATATTTAATTAGGATAATTAATGCTAATACTATAATGCCTTTGGGTTCCAATTCATGTATATTGTAGACATTAGCTTGTCATCATTCATCTACGCCTTTCAATGTACATATTAAGTGGAAAGACAAGAAAACAGAAACAACTATAATAGATATATTTTAATATCCAATAACAAAATACTCAGTGTATCAATTATCACTTCATCATATTTACATTATGGGTATAAACATACAACCATCTTTTCAACGTGTCCTTTTAAAGTGTAATCATTAACATACAATTGTTATGAACATATTTGTTTCTGTACTTTCTCTTTAACACTTAGGTATTTAAAATTTCATTAAATACTTATCATTCAGAGAAAAAATATTCTGAGAACATGCATTCTTAGCGGCTTGACTATAAGTCGATAATTCCAAGTCCTAAGATAAATTTCCTCAACCATAAACCATACAATGTGTCCTCAAAACGCGCCACAAATTCAGAGTCTGAGTATCCAGTTACCTTCAAACTATCAGTTCTTCTGAAGGCAAGTTGATAATCCTTAGTTCCTTGCAGGTACTTTAATATGCTCTTTAAAACTTTCCAGCAATGAACAACTTTTCATACCAAATTTCTCAAGAACTCTTTTTATGTAACTTTTCTGAGACAATTATGACAATCCTTGTTTTCGATCCCGAAGGATTTCTATTCCGATCATAAAGAATGCCTCATATATATCTTTCATTTCAAAGTTCTTAAAGAGAAAACCACCGGTTTTATAAAGCAGGCCAAGATCACTACTAGCCAATAAGATATTATCGACATATAAGATCAAAATTATGAACTTACTCCCACTGACCTTTAGGTATATACACCAATCAACGATATTTTCTTTAAAACCAAAGATAATAATGGTATCGTTGAACTTTAAGTACCATGGTCGGGAAGCTTGCTTAAGCCCATATATCGATATCTTAAGCCTACATATTAGGTGATCTTTGCCCCTTTCTGAGAAGCCCTCTGGCTACTCTATGTAGACCACTTCATCCAAACTTCTATTTAAAAAGGCTATTTTCACATCCATCTGATATAACTCTAAATCATAATGAGTCACCAATACCATAATGATTCTAAATGAATCATTTTTAGATACTAGAGAAAATACCTCTTTGTGATCAATACCTTCTTTTTGAGTGAAATCCTTAACAACAAGTCTGGCCTTATGTCGTTCGATATTACCTTTTGAGTCGCGTTTGGTCTTAGAAACCCATTTACACCCGACTATTTTACTCCTTTTAGGCAACTCAACGAGATCCCAAACTTGATTCTTATCCATAGATTTCAACTTTTCTTTCATGGCATTGATCCATTTACTAGAATCACTTCCCTCTATGGTTTGTGAAAACGTTAGTGGATCTTTACTTGTCCCAATGTCAAATTCAGATTCCTGGAGATGCACCACATAATCTGTCGAAATGGCAGGTTTCCGATCTCTCTGATATCTGTGCAAGATAATCTGTTCTGGTGACTCTGAACTTGGTTCATCAATGGTATTATCATTCTGAGATGGATGGTCATTTAATTGTTCCATGGTATCATTGTGATGATCAATTAAAGGAATAATTATCTTTTCTGAGGATGTAGGTATAGGGACATCTACCCGTACTTCCTCAATGATCACATCTCTAGATTCTATTCTCCCACTGATCTCGCCAAGTTTAATGAATTTGGCATTCCCTGTTTCCACAATTCTCAAACTGTGATTAGAACAGTAAAATCTGTACCCTTTGGATCTGTTTGGGTAACCAATAAAATACCCGCTTACTGTTCTAGGATCCAATTTCTTTTCATGTGGGTTGTAAAGTCTAGCTTCGGCTGGGCAACCCCAAACATGCATATGTCTCAAACTTTGTTTCCTACCAATTCATAACTTGAAAAGAGTTTTTGGAACTGCCTTACTGGGAACTCGGTTTAAGATATAGATTGTCGTCTTAATAGCTTCACCCCATAATGATTTGGGTACGGTAGAATTACTTACCATACTTCTGACCATATCTAATAAGGTCCGATTACGCCTTTCAGCAACTCCGTTTTGCTGTGGCTTTCTAGGAATCGTGTACTGTGCAACAATGTCACGCTGTTCAAGAAGTTTGGCAAATGAGCCAGGATTACGTCCCGATTCATCATACTTTCCGTAGTATTCTCCACCTCTATCCGACCTGATGATTTTCACTTTCCTATCTAACTGTCTTTCAACCTCCATGAGAAATATCTCAAGTACTGATACAGCTTGAGATTTCTCATGTAACAGATAGATATATCCAAAACATGAAAAAACATCTATAAAGGTGATGAAATATTTTTCTCCACCAAAACATTCTGTGGAGAATGGTCCACATATATCTGTGTGAATTATTTCAAGAAGCTCTTTACTTCTTATGATGCCTTTCTTAGTATGTTTGGTTTGCTTTCCTTTTATGCAATCCAAACACACTTCAAGATTAGTAAAATAAAGGTACGGAAGAATCTATTCTTTCACTAATCTTTGTAACCTTTCTTTGAAGATATGCTCCAACCTTTTATGCCACAAGTCATATGAGTTTTCATTAATCATATTTTTCTTAGTTCCAATACATGTTTCATGGCGTTGGGTATAGGTATTTTTAATAAATGTATTATCAAGGCAAAGTTGATAAAGACCATCAGAAAGAAACCCATAACCAATAGATAAACTATTTTTAAACAAATTGAAACTATCATTATGGAACGAAAAATAATAACCATCAGTATCAAGTCTGGAAAGGGAAATTAAATTATGCCTCATAGAAGGCATAAATACTGTGTTATAAAGGTCTAAACAATGATCGGTACTCAAAACTAAACGGAAAGTCCCTATAGCTAAAACTTTAGCCTTATTCTCATTTCCAATAAAAATGAACCGCTCATTGGGGCTTGTTGTTTGGCTTGTAAGGTATCCCTACATGGTTATAGAAACATGAACATTAGCACCTGAATCTAGCCCCCAAGAATTATTATGAACATTTACAAGGTTTGATTTAAGACATACAAGGGTAAGTAGCTTACCTTTCTTTTCGAACCAAGCCTTACATTTTGGACACTCAACTTTCATGTGTCCATGTTCCCTGCAAAAGTAGCATTTGCTATTGTTGTTCTGAACCTAATTGATTGTCACAGTTGCTTTCCTTTCAGTGGTCCAGCTCGCTTCTTTTTATCGTAATGGTGCTTTTTCTTTCCAACTTCTTTATTTATGAAATTGACAGAGTGATGTCTTTGTTGTTTCAGTCTTGCTTCCTCCTGAACTACCATACTTGCCAACTCATTCACATTCCATTTATCTTTTATAGCATTGTAATGCATCTGGAATGGACAATACTGAGGTGGCAATGAGTTCAAACTAAACTGAACAACGAAAGACTCATCTATTTTCATTCCTAGGGTTTGTAATATGGCAGCAATATTGGTCATTTCAAGGATATGCTCCTGCATTCCTCTAGCACCATCATATTTCATGGTGGTGAGTCCAGCCATCAATGTTCCTGCTAAAGACTAATTAGCGGATTTAAACCTCTCTTCAGCATTTTTCAAAAAGGTTTGGTTCAGCACTAGGGAGTGAATTTTTGATATTTTCAGTTATGGTCATTTTCATAAACATTAAACTCGGCCTGTTTGATCTCTCCCACTGTTTAAAGGATTCATTCTGATCATTGGTACTGGTTTCAGTGATAGGTGATGGTTTTGGACTCATAAGGGATGAGTCTAAATCAAGGACTCTTAAGGTGAACCTAACTCTCTCAACCCATTTAGAAAAATTGGAGCCATTCAAAACAGGTACAAATGAAGTCTGTGAGTGTAGTTATGTGGGTACGCTTACAGCAATTTTTTTTTTATAACATTATGCTTTGAGTTAGACACTTATAAATAATAATTAGAATTTAAACAATTATGGATGAACTAGTAGTGTCATCAAAACCCTCCTTCGGGAGTAAATCATGACGTTACTAATGTTACTAATGTTCGAGCGTGCATTTTTCTATAGTTATCTTGACGTTACTAATGTTATTAATGTTCAAGTTGATTTTCAAGAGTGTAATGATCTTGACGTTACTAATGTTACTAATGTTACTAATGTTCAAGTTGATTTTCAAGCCATCACGAATCTCCATTGGCCAAATAGACTCCATAGAAAGATTTCTTGAAATGTTAACTTCATTTCTATAGAATATTTTGCCCTGAAATTCCATGATATGGAGTTTTAGGAATGCTCGACTCAGCCATTCCCGATTTTACATTCGAACATTTCATATGAATGTTCGAACATCCAAGTTTGAATTTTGAGAAGACGAAAAGTTATATTCAAACGTAACTCTCTTACGTTGGAAGCCCAATAGTCACATTCCAATGTGCATTTTGTATGTTAGAATGTGACTTAATGTTGAAATTCCAACGGTTATGTTCCAACGTAAGATTTCCAACGTTGGAACGTAACTGTTTAAATGTTGGAACTTGAATGGTCACATTGGAACGTACTACAAGGCACGTTCAAACATGACTGTTTGCAATGCTAGAAAGCAAATTCACGTTCGAACGTGACGTTACTAATGTTCGAGCGTGCATTTTTTGGCGTAGACCTAAGATTGTTCTATAAAAAAATTATTTTTTTATTTCCACTAATTTTTATCTCATTTATGCAGATGTATATAATGGCTCAGCAATCTTGAACCAAAAGAAAGTGGGGTCGGGAAGGAGCCTCACAGAAGGCTTACCGGATAGAGGCTTGCACGATTACACCGGAGTGGAAGGTCTTGATTAACAAGTTCAACTCGTTATTCTAGTAGAAGAGGAGCCTCCGGTCCGTGGTCGTGGACAGGGGCTGGATGCCATCTGCGCAGTAAGGGGGACCGTGTACACTAGCATGGTCCAAGAGTTCTACATGGCGATGTCCATGTTGCCGCACGACGCCAACTCCCACGTCATCAAGTTTTGTGGGTTGCGGATCACTGTATTGCTAGAAGTCATCGCCGACCTGCTGTAGCTCCGACATCAGCCACCACATCTAGCAGTTGAGTAGTAGGGAGAGGATGCAGTTACTGCATTGGCTTCGCAGCCAGATGCTGACGCTAGCATGACGGGGTCCCAGACTAGCCCAATAAGGTCTATGGGCAATCATCACATTGACCTTGACTCAAGCAACGATGTTGGATTCGAGGAGAAGTGTTCTTAGCGGGATGAGGATTTATACATCCTCACAGGTAGAGACTGGCATGTGCATGTTGCATCTCATTGTTGTAGCAACTGTGGATCTATTGGCACACACAGCGACCTTCAGCCGAACACACGCCCAATTCCTGATCTGGTTGGTGCATGGAGACCCAATCGACCTCCTGTGGCTGATCTTCGAGAGGATCCGCTATAAGGTATGCACTATCTCAACCAACAACCTCCCTTATAGAGTCATCATCACCCGATTACTCATGGCACATGGAGTGCTACCTTTGGTCTCAGAGCCAGTTAGGCAGCGATTGGCCCTCTCGACGTCCGCAGCTATAAGCAGAGTTAAGGGTAGAGGAGGCGTGTGCCTCCTGCTGTAGCAGATCTGGTGCCGCCTCCCCAACGTCAGACCGTTCAACCTGATCTCGCTTCCATTGTCGGCACCAGTGGACAGCATCATACGGGACAGACTGCAGGTGGGGACGTGCCACTTGCTTGGGTCGGATAGTTGCAGGCACACATTGACAGGCAGCTCACTGCATATACTGTTGCGATCACTGAGCAGGTAGATCAGGCATTGGGACAGTTGTCCGCTGATATAGAGACCTTGCATCTCAAGGTCAAGACTATGTCTGACGAGGTCAAGGAATTAACAAGCCTCATATAGTAAGTGATTTTATGTTTTTTTTTATTGTCATTTTGTATTTTGTTTTTAATTTATGTAATAGACCAACTATTCATGCAATGTATATATATATTTTTTTATTCTCAATTTTGTTTAATATTAGTTTATCTAAATTTAATTTTTAATCATCGCACTTCATACCTTTCAGAAATTCAATTATTTTATAATTCAATGGAGTATATAATTTGTATAATATTAACAAGGTCTGCTAGAGTAGAATCTTATTTTAATTTTTTTACATATTTTTATTCATATTTTAATCATTTTAGAATATTTCAAAAAATAAATATCAATTCAGTCCAATAATCAAATCCGACACTTTTAAGTAAAGAAAAAAAATTAAATGTATTAAAATACTAAAGGTGTCAAAATAAGAGGTCAAAGTATTTTTTTTTTTAAATTTAATGTAAATGTTCGAATGTTATTTTATATAGATCGAATGTTGACGCCAAAAAAATTCATGTTCGAACGTCATTGATCACATAGTTCGAACGTACACTTAATGTTCCAATGAAAAATTATCTTCGTTCGAATGTAAACAAATCCAACAATTGTCTTTAGTGACGGTTCTAATAAACCATCATAGAAAATAGGTTTTAGTGACGGTTTAGACACTGTCACAAATTCCAAAGCGTCATCAAAACCCAAATGTGTTATAGTGATTGTTAAAGTGAGTAGTAAGCTTTCCAATTAATCTAATATGTTAGATGAATATATAAAAACTTTTATCCTTCCACGCAATGATGAGGTAATTGTATGTATAAAAAATTACATGCAATGCTTCCTCTTACTAGAAGATTAAAATGAGTTAACAATACACCTACATTTCATCTCTGACTTGTATGGAACAAATTAGATTAAGTAAATATAATAAACCATGTTTAAACAAAAGTCCTAACCTAAAGCATGTTTATATCTAATAAATCAAAAACCCTAACTTATCCCTAACTGTCAGTGTTCAAAATCAGGTAGAGGTCTTACCACAAGCAGTAGAATGTTGTATAAAAGGTGCTGATGGGGGAGCGATACCCAAATCTCAATCCTGGACAGGAAAAATTGTGTAGAAACAAGCTACAAAACACTCTCTATGATTAGAAAACAAAAACCAAGTATCAAGAATTATAAATCGTCATTTAGAATGATATAATCGAGAAAAAGTGAGATTTACCTGAAAGATTCGAGAATGTGAAGTCTCTCCAAGTGCGAGAAGAAATTAGGTTATCGTCGGTGGAAGGTGGGTTTATGTGCCAGAGGGCGTTCGATTTGTGGGATCAATGTGGGAGGTTTTTTGAGGAGGATTTCACAGAGGATGAAACACTCGTGAAGTGCTTGGAAAAGCGCACACAGGTGGGGGAGGGGGGAATCGAAGTTGGGGGCGAAATAAGAGGAAGCTTTCGCACGTTTCATTAAAACAATGTTTGCAGCGAAAAAATCGCTGGTAAAGAGTAATTTTCGCACCATTTTGTTATCATGGCCAAATAAATTGCCATAAAAAGGAAAAAAAACAACTTCCGACGATTTATTACGTCATACTATTCACTAAAATCGCTGCAAAAACTATAATTGTCAAATATATGTAATAAATTATCATCGAAGTAAAAGTCGCTGCAATTAGGTGGCTTACGCAGCTAATTATTTTCCTGGCGCTTAGAAAATTGTCGGAAAAACCGTTTTTCAGTGTTGCCTCTTTGCAATTATTATTCGTTGGCATTAACATTTATGATTCTTTTAGAAGATTTTACTGAAATCACGGTCATCTGAATACTCGAAATGGTAAGCTAGCTTGGGAATTAGCAATGCGATTTTTCCCTTTTTCCAAACAGGCTGGTAGTCGTTAACTTTAATTTAGAGATCATGATCATATTGTATATAATATTTTAAATATTAATTTATATACTAATCTCTCAGCGATTGTGATTTATATGAATTATTTAACATAAAAATTAAATTTAAGAGAATGGAAACAAATGAATATTCTGTAAAATTATATCATGTCTTCATTTTAAAAAAACAATTATTTTATTGCATGTATTTTAATATTTAATCTAATGACATAACATTCTCCATCTAAACATCTTTTTCTGCATTTATTCTTAGATTGTACTATGCATTTTCTTTGCATTTGTTCTTAGATTGTACCATGCATTTTTTCTTCTTAGTCTCTCTGTTGCTTCTGCAAACGTCTCTAAATCAGAGTTTTTTTCTAAGAGAGACTCCAACTCATGCTACTTTGATTTCATATACTCATTTTTTCCCATGATACCTTTAAATCTTTTATAAAATTATTAATTTGTGAAGTCAATGAGCTCGTAGAGGATAAACCGGTGGAATGCATGAAAGAATGTCCCAAATTTCTTAACACATTAGACTTGATCTCGAATACTTGTGTGAATATATTTATGCCACTAGGAGAGAATTAATTTTCCAATAGCTGATTTTATCTTTAATATTTTGTCTTACAACTAGAAAAACACACATAATAAGTAGCGTATTAAAAGAAATATAAATAAAAAATAAAGTATTCAAATGTTGCATTATTTTATTTAATAAAATTAATACCGCTTATAATTATGTGCAGCGGTATGATCCATCTAAAAACGTTTCTGAAAAGTGAAAATATTCCAAAATGCCATGACCGTTACTTTATATGTCGTGACTGAACCAACTATTCTGAGGAGTGTAATAACCTTTAAAAAAGAGGAAACTCACTTGTTGGTAAAATATGGATTTATGTATGTATATGGCACTCATGCATGATGATATATAGCTAAAGCATGCGTCACAAAAGAAATGGGTAACTTGAAACTGTGACAGATGTATCGTGTCTATGCCAGAAGACCGATGCTTTCTCGGTAACATAAAAAGAGGAAGAAAACAAACACTCTTGGGATCTAACACTCGGAAAGATTAACGGCATAATATGTTTACCATATGCTGAATAAGCAGTCATGACTAAGATGTACTGTCACACCCTGCAACAAAAGTTAACGGCATTCATGAGACTTAATTTTTCTGATCTCCAAGAGTTTCATCTCCTTATTGGTTACGTGGGATTGGTTTTTCAACAACCAATCCTCATTTAGAATCTATAAAAGTGCGTCAAATTAGTCTAACTCTGGATTGGACTCACGTGTAAAAAGATTGTCGGTTAAAAATAATTGTGAATTTTATGTATAAAAAAATTTTGAATTAAAATGATTTTAATAATTTAAAAACTAGATATTTAGATATTAAATTTAATTTAAGACTAAATTCAATCCAAATTTTAAACCGAGGCCTAAAAGTTAATAGGTTGTTTCATATGGTAAATTATGTCTTCGACAAAAAAATAAGTTATTATATACTTGGTACCGGTAAGTAACCTTTTTTAATATTCTTGCTTAAGACTCAAGTCCAGCACCACTAACTGGCAAACATCCAAAACATCGGAATCACCAATCCAACGGCCACAGTTAAGCCATAATAAAAACACTCTTGTATTATATGCTCATTTCCTTTTGTACCCTTCTTGAAATTGATAAATTATTTATCTATCCCTTCTGTCTTTTTTGCCACGATGTAAATTAGGGGGAATGGAGTGTGCCCTTTAGGTGTGGTGGGATGCATGATTATGACAGCAACATGCTGACCTGTTGCATTCGAATTGGAGGGCTAATTTTCTGAGATAACCAAATGGGCGCTATTTATAAGATATTCTCATAATATATATATATATATATATATATATTTATATGGCTGCAGTATCTCTATTTCTTAATCAATCATTTAGGAGATAGTAGCTGTGCTGGTACCATTGTCCTCCTGTTGACATTTCCTTTACGAAAAACTCGTGCTCACACGTTCTGCTTCCTTCGTTTGTTGGTCTTCATGAGGTATATCTGTATCAATCCCAAATGCGTGTTTTTTATTTAAGCAGTTGAAGAGTTGGAGTGAATGGTTAATTATGGTGTTCTTTCTTGGTCCTTGAGCTCAAAGTGAATAGTGTATAGTTATTAAAGTTGATGTTATTTCCTAGAGGCTTTTCATATTCTTATTTATAGTTTGCTATATTTAGTCTTCTGATTAATTAATCTAGTTTGGAAGTTGTATCTTTGTTTTAAATGAATTTTGTGAGTCTCTATGTGAGCATATAAATGTAGGGTTGTTGGAAGATGAATGGCAAAACAATGGAATCAGTCTTCACGTTAAGACTGAGGTTTCTCAACTTGTGTACTTTGTTTTTCCTTGTTCTGTTTTCACTATTTTTCTGATTTCAAAACAAACAATTGGCATCAGAGCTAACCAGGTTCATCTGAGTGTCGAAAGATGGCTGCCTTTGGAACAACAACTTCAGTTCCAATCTTCAATGGTGAAAGTTATGACTATTGGAGCATCAAAATGAACACTTTTTTCATCTCTCAAGATTTGTGGGACGTAGTTAAAAAGGGGGTGACAGTACCTGCAGTAGGAGCTTCGGATTCAACTCAATCCAAGCAAGAAACAACCAAAGATGCAAAGGCATTGTTCATCCTACAACAGGCAGTGTCCGAATCGATTTTTTCAAGATTGATGAGGGCTGAAACTTTAAAGGCTACATGGGATATTTTGCAGGCAGAATTTCAAAGAAACGTTAAGGTAAAAATCATCAAACTTCAAGACTTTAGAAGGGAGTTTGAAAACTTGAAAATGAAGGAATCTGAAGTAGTAAAAGAGTATGGTTCCAGATTAATTGATCTAGTAAATCAGGTGCGTGCTCTAGGTGAAGAAGTGACTGATCAAAAAATAGTTCAAAAAATTTTGATTAGTTTATTCGAGAAGTATGATCATGTAGTAGCAACCATTGAAGAGTCAAAAGACCTGCAAACACTTTCAGTTATTGAATTAATGGGATCTCTCCAAGCCCATGAACAAAGGTTGGCTAGAAGAAATGATGATACTTTAGAGCATGCATTTCAATCTAAAGTGAATCTGAAGAACAAGAAAGCAAAATATTATAAAGGGAAGCCTCAAAAGGATCACAAAAATTCTGATTAAGCTAAAAAAGAAAGTAAGTTAAAAGGAAAGATGGGAGAATTTCCACCGTGTGGCATTTGTAAAAAAATAAATCACTTGGAGAAAAATTGTTACCATGCCGAAAAACCATAATGCTGGAATGTAAAAAATTTGGGCATATGGAAAAGGATTGTAGGTATAAGAAAAATCAGCAAGCTAATTACTCAGAAGAGAAGGAGAAAAAATGAGCTTTTATTCTTTGCTTGTCAAGCCCTCACTCAAAAAGAGAAGCCCTCACTCAAGAAGAGAAGATTCGGTTCATTGACAATGGCTGTAGCAATCATAAGGCTTCTGATGAAGGCATTTTCACCAGCTGGAATACTTCAGCCAAAACAAAAGTGAAGATGGGAAATGGAGAGCTCGTTGAAGCAAGAGGCAAAGGGACAATGGCTATTTCAACTCAGAAGGGTACCAAATTTATCAAAGATGTACTGTTAGTTCCATCTCTTGATCAAAACTTATTGAGTGTAGGTCAAATGATGGCAAATGGTTACTCTTTAAGCTTTGAAAATAATCAGTGTAGAATATATGATGAGAAGAATAAGGTGGAGTTGGCTGAAATAAAAATGGGGAGAAGTAGGAACTTTCCTATTCAATGGAGCTATCCTAATGCTATGGTAGCTGCTGTCAATGAAACAATGTTATGGCATCAAAGATTTGGACATTACAACTTCAATTCCTTGAAATTATTGCATCAAAAAAGGATGATGAGAGACTTACCTCTTTTGGATAAAGAAACTGAAGTCTGTGAAGGCTGCATGATTGGAAAGCAGCACAAGCTTCCTTTTCTATCTGAGAGTAGTTGGAGAGCCAAAGAGAAATTATAGTTGGTCCATACTGATGTATGTGGTCCAATGGGAACTCCAACTCACAATCATGCCAAGTATTTCATTCTTTTTATAGATAATTTTACTTAGATGATTTGGATTTATTTTCTTCAAGTAAAATCTGAGGTTTTTGGAGGGTTTAAGAAGTTTAAACTTCTAGTATAAAAGCAGTCAGACCATAAACTCAAAGCTTTAAGGAGTGATCAAGGCAGTGAATATAACTCCAAAGAACTTAAAGAATTTTGTGAAGCTGAAAGCATAGAACACCAATTTTTTGTGGCATACTCTCCAGAACAAAATGGTATATCCAAAAGGAAAAATAGGCCAGTGATGGAAATGGCTAGATGTATGCTACACGAAAAAAAACTACCCAAGGAATTTTGGGGTGAAGCAGCAAACACTATAGTGTTCCTGCTAAATCGTGTTCCTACAATTGCAGTTAAAGATCTGACACCTTTTGAAGCTTGGAGTGGAGCTAAATCCTCTGCTAGTTTCTTAAGGGTGTTTGGTTGTATTTGTTATATACGTGTTCCATCTCAAAAAAGAACTAAGCTGGAAGAGAAAGCAGAAAAAGGAATATTTGTGGGATACAACAATACTTCAAAAGGATTTCGAATTTTCAATCTGAAAACAAGAAAATTGGTTGTAAGTCAAGATGTGATGTTCAATGAAAATGCATCTTGGGACTGGAAAGCTGAGAAGGTAATTAAGCAAAGTGTAGAGGTACCAGTTAAATCATTAACAAATGAAGAATAAGAAGTTGAAGCAAGAGATTCTCAGCCAATTGAAATTAGAAGTTCCTCTGATCAACTATCCTCAGATTACAGTGATGAAGAGTCGTCTCCTAAATCTCCCATAAGAAGAACAAGGTTGCTGAGTGAAGTGTATGAGCAATGCAATTATGCTACTCTTGAACCCGTAAGCTTTGCTGCTGCATCAAAAGAAAAAGTTTGGTAAAAAACTATGGAAGAAGAAATTAAGATCATTGAGAAGAATGACACCTGGGAGTTGGTTTCTCAACCTGCAAACAAGGATGTTATTGAAGTAAAATGGATTTATAAGACAAAATTGAATCCGGATGGTTCCATATTGAAGCATAAAGTAAGGCTAGTTATCAAGGGGTATGTGCAGCAACATAGAATAGACTACAATGAAACTTTTGCTCCTGTTGCTCGAATGGATACCGTTAGAGCTTCGGTTTCACTTGCTGCTCAAAAAGGCTGGAAAGTGATGCAATTAGATGTGAAGTCAACCTTTCTAAATGGGGTGTTGGAAGAAGAAGTCTATGTAGATCAACCCGAGGGGTTTGAAAAGGAAGAAGGCAAGGTTTATAAATTAAAGAAAGCTTTGTATGGATTAAAACAGGCTCCAAGGGCCTGGTATGGAAGAATTAATCAATACTTCATTGAGCAAGGTTTCAGGAGGAGTAAAAGTGAGTCTACACTATACACAAAGACTCAAGACAGCAATGACTTGATCATTGTATCACTTTATGTGGATGATTTGATTTTTACAAGAAGTAATGTTGACATGCTTAAAAAGTTCAAAGAAGAGATGATGACCAGTTTTGAAATGAGTGATTTGGATAAGATGAATTATTTTCTTGGCATGGAAGTCAGTCAAGGAAATGGTGGAATCTTCTGTTCTCAAAGAAAATACACAAAAGATTTGTTAAAAAAGTTTAACATGGCAGGTTGTAAATCAGGGGCCATTCCATTAATTCTTAATGAGAAACTGAAAAAGGATGATGGTGGAAAGAAAATAGATGCATCAATCTATAAAAGTCTTGTGGGATGCTTGCTGTATTTATGCAACACCTGACCAGATATTTTGAATGCTACAAGTTTGCTTTCAAGATTTATGCAAAGTCCTAGTCAAATTCATTTTGGCACTACTAAGAGGATTTTGAGGTATTTACAAGGAACAATCAATTTTGGCATACCATGGTATGAGAGATTTGAAAGAACAAAGCTGGTTGGATTCATTGATAGTGACTGGGTAGGCTCAACTGATGACATGAGAAGTACTTCCGGTTATTTTTTTAGCTTGGGATCAGCCATGTTTTTATGGAGTTCGAATAAGCAAAGCAATGTGGCACAATCCACTATAGAAGTCAAATATGTAGCAACTGCAACTTGTGCAAACCAAGCCCTTTGGTTGAAAAAAATACTTGAAGATATGGGAGAGAAACAAGTGGAGTCTACTGAAATTTCTGTGATAATAAATCAGCCATTGCAATTGCCAAGAATCCCATTCAGCATAACAGAACTAAACACATTGCTATTAAATATCATTTCCTACGTGAAGTGGAATCAAGTGGAGAAATTGCTTTGAAGTTTTGTAAGTCTAAGGAGCAGTTAGCTGATATATTCACAAAGGCGCTTTCAAGAGACAAGTTTAAGTTTCTCAGATCTCTCCTTGGTGTAATTAGAAATCACATCAAGGAGGAGTATTAAAGTTGATGTTATTTCCTAGAGACTTTTCATGTTCTTATTGTTAGATTATTTCAAATTATATTTCAAATTTGATTTTCAAATTTTAAATTATCTCTAAGGTATTTTTTTTAATCCCACATTGGTTAGACAGTGAAATATTTAATAGTTTATAAGTGAATGTATTTTACTATACATAAAATAAATAAAAGGGTAGACAGTCTAGAAGCGTCACCCAGTGCGAAGCACTGATCGCACGCGCGTCGCACCCGCGACGCATTGATGCATTGACGCATTGACGCTTTAGACGCATTGACGCTTTAGACACATTATTTTGCTAAGCGAAATAATGTGTCTGATCACTATTTTGACAGTTGTGATTAACTGTCAATTACAGTTATTTTTGTAACTGTTCAGACAATAACTGTCATAATTTTATTTTAACTGAAACGTTATGTCTGCTGCTATTGCATCTTTTCGTTCAAAAGGTTAGTGTTCAGAATTTGCAATCTGCACACTATATAAACAGTGTTGTATCCTGAGACATAATTGCTAATGATTCCCTTTTGCAGAACTCTATACGAGTGGGAGGCAATATTTGTCTAAGAGACAGATTAACAATCGCCTCACTATTCTTTTCATTCAATCTCTATATGTATATAAATTTTTTCTAACACTTATTAATAGTTTGCTATATTTAGTCTTTTGATTAATTAATCTAGTTTGGAAGTTGTATCTGTAGTTCCTTCAAACCTGTCCAAAAAACACACAAGACGATTTTAAAGTGGTTTAGCAATTTGCCTACATCTACTAGTACCAAATTTACTATAATTTTTAAGATTTATAAATCACTCAAAAATTTCTCTCGTTTCTCTCAAATTTACACACACCACTTCTCTAATGCACTACTGCTCTGCTCTTTCAAATACCAGAGCTCTCCTTTTATAGGAGAGGATTGCCAACAACTCCCGCAGCTAAAGAAGACTATGGGATGATAGGTGAGAGAAATAGGTGAGGAGTGGGTGGTGCCAACCATAGACGGTGCTTCCATTGCTAACTGTGCAGCCATGCATTTACACTGAGGTGGTTTTCAACAGTATCTCTATGTGAGTCTCTATGTGAGCATATAAACGTATCATTGTTGGAAGATGAATGGCAGAACAACAGAATCAGTCTTCACGTTAAGACTGAGGTTTCTCAACTTATGTCCTCTGTTTTTCCTTGTTTTGTTTTCACTATTTTTCTGGTTTCAAAACAAACAATAGTCACCATTTCTTTCCGTTGAATTTAGACCAGTGAGATATATCCTGTGTAGCCACGATGACCCAAAAATAGAACTGGATCATTTTCACTTCACTCGTGTGTTTAAAAGATATTTAGACTGAATCTGATTTTCTTTTTCCTTCCAAATGGAGAAAGGAAGTTATAAAAAGCTCTTAATGAGTGCTGAAATTGGTCAAGCCTTCCGTTGCTCGACCTCTGCCAAAAAAAGTAAAAAGCGGGAAATATGGAAATTTTATAAATCATAAGATCAGAAAAGCATAAACAAACGCCCCAACTAAGAAATAGTATTGATATTCAATGTTGTTTAAGATTATAATACCCATTTTAATGGGGATAGTGATTATGCTATTATCGACCTTCTCCGTTCAATAATATCCACAACCATTCGTTGTGCAGCGGCTGTCAATGACTCAAACCCACTTCTGAAATCGCTGCATCCGATCCACCCTGCCTCTGAATATGCTGGTTTATAATATGGAACAGCGAAAGCAAAAGCTGACTTTGAATTCTGCTTCAATCTTTCGGCCTGAGCATTGATTGGGATCAAAGTTCAAACCAATTTTAAAACCAACATCATTTTCAAATATTTCTTTTTTCTTTTTCTTAGAAGAAATAGAGAGATTCACAAAACTGTGACTTCGGTATGAGAGATTGAGCCATTGGCTACCAGGCAACAGCAACTTACAAAATATATTGCTAATTCCTTCATTAATTAGGCCTAATGCAAAATATAACCACCTCCTTCACTCTCAAAACGAAAGATAAGACACGAACGGCAGCAGTGAAAACCAAATTAGATCAAGATAGGAAAAAGGATGAAGCATATATATATATATATAGTAGCAAATTATTACAATCTCATAAAGCCAAAGAAAGATGTGTGTTATGAAATGAAAATAGATGTGTCCCCAAATTCTATTTATGATTAAAAGATATAACTGTAAATTATTGGAACTCAGTATTGACGTACCATTCTTGTTTTCCTTGGACGGTTGTGGTTGATTAATGAGGACGGCCACCGGCACCCCTTCACGATCTCCTACATCATGCATGCATATTGGAATAAGTAAATAAGACATGATTTATACCTATATTTTCAGCATTAATTAGGGGTGGGCAAAAATTCCGATTTCCGAATTCCGAATGGCTTCCACTCCGATTCCGACTCCGATCGGAGTCGGAATTCGGAAGTCGGAACTCGGAGTCGGAAGTATTCCGACTCCAAGTTTGGAGTTCGGAGTCGGAGTCGGGCAGAAGAAATGCTCCGAACTCCGACTTTGAACTCCGACATTTTAAAACCATATGCAAAACGACGTCGTTTTGTATCTGGGATATTTTTAAAAATGTTAAACAACGTCGTTCCAACTAATAAGGAACGACGCCGTTTTGAAATTGATTTATTCTCCCCCCCCCCTCCCGGGATCCCCTCTTCTCTTTCTCTCCTCTTCTTTTTTCTTTCTTCTTTCTTCCGCATCGAGTCCAAAGTCCAGAGTCCAGCAGCCCGGTTCATCTTCGATTCTTCTCCCTCGAGCAACCGATTCTCCAGCTGCGACTCCGCCGTCTGAGTTTCACTGCGCCGAACCGCCACTGCTGAGGAGAGCCTCCAAGACTCGAAGTCTGTATTCGACGATTCAAATTTTTGGTATTATTTAGGGTTTCAAAATAGGATTTTATTTTTAATTTTAATTGAGGATTGTGTTAATTATTTTCAAATGTATCAATTTGTTACTTGTAACGAAATTATAGGGTTTAATTTCTTTATTTTTTCAAGCCTCTAATTTGTAGTTATTTGAGTTCGCCATTCGGTATGCCATGTACGTCTTGCATCAGTTTGGTCTAATTTGTAGATCATATAATTGTGTTTTAATTCCTGGATGATTTATCAAAGGCTTAAATTGAGTTATATAATTAGAACTTGGCTGTGGTTGTTGTTGATGTCGATGGTTGTGTTTGAACTTTGGCACTTGGCAGCTTGGCTGTTTGCTGGTACATGTAAATGGAGTTGGATTTTTTGAGCTCGGCTAACATTCATAATTATACACATTCCTAACAAAATGATAAAGACACATATACACCACAGCTAACGTGTATAATTTCCTAATTATACACGTTTCCTAAATATATAAATTAACAGCATTAACTGCATTCTTTAATCAGCTGTATTCGACTAGTTGAGTGATGTTTATACCGAATAAGCAGCATCCGGGACAGTTCATTTTCCTTTGATTATGATTATCATAAGTCTGTTATGCAAGCAAGTAATTCAGAACACATATATATATCAATCTCATCTTACAGTTCGGAATTTCAAATGTTGCCGATGGTTTAACGGGAAAGTGGCACCTTCTGATAGAATCTGAGTGACAGGGCCTATATGTGGTAAATCTGGTTCGTGGACGATAAAAGATGTAAACATATTAAGACAGTAATACTAGAGCTATAATTAGTATTATTGCTTTATGGTGGTCGGTAGGGACTAATTAATTCATGGCAGCTTTCTGCGTTCCCAGCGAGATTCTTGTAATAGCATTAGTATTGTAGTGCAAGAGATGTGGGCCTTAGGTCAGAAGGCTCGTCGGGCCTCATGTGGCTTAAGGCCTAAATCGGCACCTCGCAGACCCATAGGAGGGTATTAAAGCCCTTCCAGATGAGATTAATAAGCTGAGAATGAGATATAGTTTTTGTATCCATACCAGCTAAGACAACTCCTTGAGATATAGTTTTTGAGATATAGTTTCGGTATAATAAAATGAAATTACAGTTCTTTAATCAAACATATATAGTTAGCGGCGTGAGTTGGGTGATGTTCTAATCGCATATATATAAACCTATATATAAGTCAAACATATATAACATTTTTTATATTGTAATATTTGAATTTCAGGTCTACTTAACAGATGGATCCCTCACGCTCACATAGTGTTAGTGAGACTCCGACTCCATATGAGACTCCGGATGCCAGGACTCCGTCGGCATCCCAAGCAGCAATACCGAGTCGGACTCGGAGTCGATTACCTAGCTCCACTCGACCACAGACCTCGTGTGCTAGTAGTGGATTTCCACTTCCAGTCAACATAGAATTAGAAGCGGGAGATTTTGATCAGTTTATGGAGGAGGAGGATATGGGTCTTGGGGACGATCCGGTTCAAGATCCGGATATACCAGTACACCCTGCAGCTATGAGGCCACCCCGTTCACGATCAAATAAAAAAAGATCGTGGACATGGGAACATTTCACGAAAATTGATGGTAGAGATCCTTAGAAGCCACGGGCTGAATGCAACCATTGTGACGCTCAAGTTGGGTGTCATTCAAAAAGACAAGGCACCGCTTGTCTATCATCACATCTCAATGGTTGCCAGCAATACCAAATAGCGAAGGGGCTGGCGTCAAGAGGTTAGTGTTTTATTAATCTCATAGGGCCATATGTATTATGTATGCTAATTGATTTATTCGTTTAACTTTAAAGTTTAAAGCTAATATTGGGCCATAAATTATTATATGCAGTCGTAGGTGGGTCTCAAACTAATCTTAGTTACGAGACCTCTACAGCAACTGATGGGACAGGAAACCAGATGAGAAATCTGGTGGTCCCTCAATACAGTGAGAAGGTGTACCGTGAGGCACTTGCAGAGATGATTATAGAGGATGAGATGCCATTTAACATTGTTGAGAAGAAAGGGTTCCGCAAGTTTGTGAAGCTGCTTAAGCCAAGATTTCCACTGTCATCCCGTTATATAGCAATGCGTGATTGCATGAAGAGGCATATGAGGGAGAAGGCAGAGATGAAGAAGATGTTCATCACCACTGGCCAGAGAGTGTCATTTATGACTGACACATGGACGTCTATACAGAATACGTCGTACATGTGTATCACAGCACACTACATTGACAGTGAGTGGAATCTTAAAAAGAGAATTATTGGATTTAAAGAAATAGTTGACCATAAAGGTGCATCAATAGGGGTAGAGATGGATGATTGTTTGGTGGATTGGGGCATCCAAAAGATGCTAGGCATTACAGTTGATAATGCCAATGCTAATGAGACTGCCATCGAGTGGTTTTTGCGGAACACGAGGGCAAGATACGATGTGATTAAAAATCATCAGTATATCCACGTTCGATGCACTGCTCACATACTCAACCTTATTGTTGGTGAGCCTCTTTGGTTTTGATTTTGTATTTTATATTTTAATATTTTTATGATTAATAATTTTGAAAATGGTATCATTTTTCAATGATGAAACAGTTAAATGGATGGAAAATGTGGACGACTCCATCAAGAAAGTCCGTAATATTGTGCGGTATGCGAGGGCTTCTCCCCAAAGGCTGCAGAAGTTCAAGGCAATAGCAGAACAAGTTGGGGTTGAGTTTTCAAAAATGTTGTGTTTGGATGTTCCCACTCGATGGAACTCCACATATCTGATGTTGGATGTGGCCCTAAAGTACTAGAAGGCATTTGAGCGATTGGAGATTGAGGATGGGGGTCTGAGGTATGCCCTGCTGGAGCCTAATGGAACGGGGCTCGGTCCGCCAGACAGTACGGATTGGCAAGCTATATCGGAGTTTGTCAACTTTTTACAGATTTTCTATGATATTACTAAGCGGGTATCTGGATCCACATATGCGACGGCAAACATGTGGTTCAGCGAGATCTCAATGGTACACCACCACTTGAAAGAAGGTTGTGCTGACCCGAGCGGACTGTTATCTGGTATGGCATTACAGATGCAGTCGAAATATGATAAATATTGGGGGCAAGTTGAGAAAATAAATCGATTGTTGTTCATAGCATCGATCCTCGACCCCCGATTGAAGTTGGCAGTGATAGAATGGTGGGCAAATGAAGTTCTCGGGACAGTGAAGGCAGCTGCATTTATCGCAGCACTTAAGGTTGATCTAAATGACTTATACAGCCACTACAGTATTAATAGCCAGCCTTCATCCTCAACAACTGCAGGTAGCTCACATTTGAGCTTGAGGTCAGGACCTCCTTCAGATGCCCGTACCCGTCAAGCCAGTGCTGACAGTGTCAGTCGACCCCGAGGCTTCAACGTTATGACGTCGTTTCACGCAAGGTCGGCGAGAAATCCACTACAGTGTACGAATGAGGTTGATCGGTATTTATTGGCAGAGGTCGAGGAGCCTATAGATGAATTTCAAATCTTGATATGGTGGAGGGCTAATTCTTCCAAGTACCCAATCCTCTCCCGTATTGCTCGAGATGTACTAGCCGTTCCTATCACTACAGTTGCATTTGAGTCGGCATTTAGCACCGGAGGTCGAGTGTTGGATGCTTATCGGAGTTCATTGGCACCGTCAACTGTGGAGGCCCTCATTTGCACGCAGAATTGGATTAGTGATATTTCTTCTGGACTAGAGAGCATTGGCATCGATGCTATTAGCTATAGACTTGAGTCAGGTAAAATTAAATTAATTAATTTACTTGTTTTTTTATGATTAAAGTAACCAAGTGTATATAATTATTTCAATAACTATATACACTGATTTTATAAATCTATCTAACTTATATTATCTATAATTTCACAGATCTACATATCAATCCTGACATACTTGCCGATGACTGATGATTCGATTAAATACATTACGATGGAGCGGTTGCATATATTTTTTTCTCTACTTTACATTGAGTGGTTTTGTAGTTTGTACTTTTATTTGTATTATTCAGTTTGTGCTATATTTTGTATTAGTCCTAGTATTGTAAATTATAATAATATAATTTATTAATTTGTATTATTTGTTTATCAAATATCAACTATTAAATGGTAGATTATTTAACAATAATCATCTAATTTATTATTTATATGTAAAACAGATAAAATACAGGTTAAAATTGGCTCCTTTTAACCAAGTAGAATCAGAAATGGGCCAAAAATTTAAATTTAAAAAATAAGTAATTTTTTTTGAATTTTTAAAGTGAAAGTGTTAAAATTATTAAAAAATAAAGAAAATTGTAGGATATTTTAATTTATTTTTAGGAGATACTCCACGTCTTGTTAAGCATTGAGAATTTTACATTTTTTTAAAAAAATTAATTAAATAAACTAAAATGAACATACCATATTTTAATCTTATTTTCTTAACTTAGAAAATATAATCTAAAATAAAATTTAGAGAACATTGCATTTTATGTCCAAGTGTAAGTTTGACACTTGAGATAATCTTTAAACGATGCCATTATTCATAATACATTGTTCTTCGCTTTAAATGATGTTATTATTCATTTGATACGTTTTACATAATTTTATATGCATACTATTAAATCAATGATCAGTTAATCATTTCAAATATGCCGTATGAAATATAATTAAAATGAAAATTAACCAATATTATTCTCATTCTTATAACTAAGACAAATGCTATTATTTATTTTAAATTTTATTATTTTGATATATTTAACTTTTGAGTGAATGTTATTCAAGTGGTTAGTAATAAAGTTAAAAAATAATGATAGGGTTACATTTTATTTATCATTTTTTTAATCATTTTTTGAATTTTTTTTTGAATTTTTTTAATTTAATAATTAAGAAATTGGCTATTAGTGAAATTATATTTTAAATTTTTTTTAATGATTAAAGATGTTTAAAAAAATACTTTAAAAATACTAAAAAAATTACACTATAAGTGATAAAATAATAAGAAATAAGAAATAAACGTATCATTAATCAAAGCCAAATGGTGCCTACTTCCTAGTTCAACCCCATGTCGATGTTAAGAAGATGAAAAAATTACAAACACAGAATCTGTTTCTTTAAAATTGGAATCTCTTTAAGAAAATAAATTAACAAGTCTCTGACTCTCTAGCATCTCGCTAGACTAATTCCATCTCAAGATAAAATATGCAATTTCTTTAATTATTTTAAAAGCGTCTTTAGTCATACATTCTTGATCTTCAAATAGACAATAAAATATAATACTTTACTAATTAAGAAATAATAATTACAGATAAAATAAAATTAAAAAACACTAATCTAATTTAATTAGGAAAGGAATAAACTAAGAAGAGAAATGATTTGGCCATTTAATTAGGAAAGGAATAAAATTAAAAAACATTTAAATTTTATTATAAAAAATTACTTTAATGAACCCAAAAAATTTGCCCATTTACTCGGATCGGAGTCGGTTCGGAAATCGGAGTTCCGAATTCCGATCGGAACACTGACAGAACTCCGATCGGAGTTTGGAGTTCCGAACTCCGATCGGAGTCGGAATCTGAGTCCGATTCGGAGTCGGAGTCGGAAGTTGTTTTCGACTCCGACTTCAGTCGGAGTCGGAGTCGGAAACTCCGAACTCCGAACTCCGACTCCATCGGAGTCGGAGCCCACCCCTAGCATTAATTATCGGGTACCCTTCGGGTATGTTCATATGATCTGAAGAGTGGTGAGAATAATTTGAAGTTGCGTTAATCATGTCATTCTTGTGATGAGCAGAATTTTCTGGTCCAAGAAAGTTATTGATCTGCTGCCCTTTCGACGGATCTGCATGTCCAATAATTTGTACATGTTCATGATATTTCTAACGTTGGAAACTCATATACTAATTCATTTGTTGGGAAAAGATCTAAAATTAAAGCACCAGATCGAAAGTGTTGGCTACTTTTTTTTTTTGTCATGTCTACTATTAATTGAATATTTAGTTTTTGGTTCCTGAAATTAACAAACGAAGTAAATTAGATATATCATATATATTATAATGAAATTGAACTGGCAATTTAATTAAATAATTTGATTGGGCGCCTAATTAGTGCCTGAAGTACTACCGTTGCGATTTACAGAGCTAACTTCTGGCTGCCCTCCAGTAAAGTGGTTAGAAGCAATATTATTGCCTCCACTCCATTCAGCTGTGCTGTCTGCCCTCCGCCCGTTAATATTCTTTGGTGACTCTTTTGACTCAACATGATCTACGTCTGCATGTCAACCAAATCAGAATTTTTAAGATATTGTGGTACTGCAACAAAATCGCTGTGGATGAGAAAAGAAGAAGAAATAATAGTAGATCAATTTTATTATCGTTTGTAATTTTAACATTGAATTTTGGAGTACTATAAAACATCATTAGTTATTAAATTGATGATGTAATGATACAATTTATATCATTTTTATTTTTATGAAATTTAGCAATCCTGACATGCACGTTTGAATGTATTGATACATGTCCGAATAAACATTCGAATGTAAATATAGAAAATTACAAGAAAACATTCAAACTTTAGAGACAACATTCGAATGTAGTTACTCTCAAATGAATAAAACGTTCGAATGTTTAATCACTTAACGTTTGAACAAGCCTCCAAACATACTCGCTTGCGTTCGAAGGCTTGTTCCTAAATTTGAATGTATTGTTGGAATGTCAAACATGTTACGTTTGAAAATTGGTCAATTAACTGTTGAACAAATGTCCACGTGAATATATGGCACTTAATGTTCAGATGTATACACGTTCGAATGTCAATATGATACGTTCGAAATTTGGCCCAACAAATATCAACTTATGTTGTTCAAATGTCAATCGTGCGTATAATAGAAAGTAATGTTCAAACGTTATTTTCTATTATACATTTCAATTGCCACAATAAGATTAAACGTTCGAACGTTAAATCAAATAAAATATCACCAACCATCAATAAAAATAATTCTTTTTACGATAGTTGAACAATAAACTATTACTAATTCTTATCCGATGCATTTTATGTGATGGTTGTAATGACAGTTTTAAATTGTCACCAAATGTCCTTTGTGGCGTCTTGTTCATTTTTTAAAACGATTGCGTCTGTCACTAAAATTCTAATATGTTATGGCGTCGGTAACTCTCTCGGAGGCCTCCTTGAAGGAATAGCACCATCCACCATTAAAAATGTTGCATATACATATATATATATATGTCATCTATACCATAAATTTCTCCCTACATATGACATCAGAATTATTACGTCTAGTGTCAGATACGGATTTTCCATAGATGCTTAATTCTCATGACATGACAAATATCACAATGCAATATGGGAGGCTTATATATATATATATATATATATATATATATATATATATATATATATATATATATATCGAATACACGTCCAAAGCTGGAAATGTTTAGGCCCTATCCCTTTGTTCCCTTTTTTCTTCAAAGTGATTCGGATTTATTAATATATTATTGACTAGACCAAGAATTACATTTTGGAATATGGTTCTTTTCGTTCTTGCGAAGTTAGTGGAGAATCTTAAACAAAGTAAATATTGATCCCCTCTAGTTTGAAGAACCTAGCTAGCAAAACATACTGAATGCGTAAACCCATTCTATCCTCTAATATATATATTCTCATTACTTAGCACTAATAGCTACTGTCTTCTAATTAAAAACAATCCCTAAATTTAGAAAAATATTTTCATTAAATTCTCACAAATTATTAGAATGAATAGGAGTGAACGTCTTGATCCAGAGCAGCAGAGAAAGGGTGTCGATGGACGGGAAGACAAAATTGGTGGCAAAATTAAAGGCAAAGACGGTGGCGCTACTACGTTTAACCTTATTCATGATCCACCGGAGGAGCAACACATCGAAAGAGAAAAAAGAGACAGAGATCCCACCCCCACAAAGATGAGCACAAACAGAACTCCATTATATGCAAATTCACACACGTTTCCGGATCAAGAGCAGAAGCCAAAGGCCGGTGCTCTGAGGCAGGAGGAAGATCATGACAAGAGAAATGGTATGGGTATTTATTAATATTTGATCCAACTAATTAAGATCTATTTCTTTAAGTTATATATTGACCATCATACATTTATTAATTATTAGTGCTTGCTAGACTCAATCTATGATCTAGACTAACTTAATGAGCAACGTCGCGAAGCAAAAATATGGAAAACCACAAGATTTTGATCTTTAAGTCTTTCTTTCTATGTTTTCGCTTTGTTTCACGTATCAAGGGGAATTCTTTTATTCCTTTTTGTTTCTTCATGAGTATTAACTTTTGTTCTGATTTGTTTAGGTAAGATTAAACTTTTCTCAAGTATTGAAGATATAATCTGTTTTAATGTTATAGTTATTTTTTTATTTTGCTTCTTAGCAAACTGCATGTCTATGATATGCAATTGTATTATTATATATTTTGCCATTTTTGTTTGTTTTTAGTTATGGAATGATGGTACTCATGTTCTATTTTTTGTTGGTGGGGCAGCCCCTTTTTTTTTCTCTTTTCTATTTTCCTTAATTTAATCATGTTATTCTAAACCGATGTGATGAGTTGATCACAGTTACTCAATATAAGATGTTATTCTGAACATAATTAACTTCCATCTAAAACAAAGAAAACTCATATATTGTTATTAGTACTCATATATATTGTTACTGATTCTATTTTCCAACAAAATTCACGTATAAAAAAGTAGTGTCTCGCTGGACATGCAGATAGTGGAGATGGCCTTGCTTCTAAACAGCTTGGAGAGAAGTCCGCGGCCGTGTACGAGACTGAAAACAAAAGTCCGTTCTCCACGCCAAAAGAGCGCTCGAAAAGCACAAAACCCAATCAAGCTGTTGATGGAGTCCATGCTGGGTTCAATTTGCTTCCCAGGTCGAAAAAGATTGACGGTGCTGATCTCAGCGGAGGGGACATCAACCATGACGGTATATATATAGAGAGATTCAATTTCAAATCTAACTTGTTTCCTATAATTTTTTTTTGTCATTTATGTCATATTAATGAGGTTTCCTATTTTCAAATTTCCCCACATGCCAATTACATCATTCCTACATGATCATATATATATAGTACTAGTGTATCAATTATCATTTCAAAATGCTGAGAAATACTTTAATTATAAAGAAATTACATATATAAAAGTAAACCTGCAAAGTCATAACATAATTTAATATAATATGTTAGATTATAAAGTAAATCTAACTAATTGCATAAAGTCATGTCCCTAATATTTTATAAGTTTATTTTTACACACATAATGTATAATGTAAAATAAAGAGATGCTAATTAATTCACTTCAGTAGGTGTGTTGACGTCAAAAGTGCAACCAAAGAATTCTGATGGGTTAAAAGCAAAGCCTCAAATGGAGAATAACAAATTGATAAAAGAAGAGCCACCAAAACATGAAGCTCATTTTAGCAATAGCGAGATCGAACACCCCGGCCTGCCCAAAGAAGGTACGCGCGTTGGTTGCAAGCTAAAGTTCAGCCATTTTTTTTTTTATTACATATACTAATTCATATTTTTAGTTTCTTACTTTTTATACTATGAAAACCTTAGTTCATGATAAAATGCAATAATTTCAGAGTTCCTATATATACATGCATATATTATAAATATTTATATATCATTCATATATATAACAATCCTTTGAACCTGCTGACATGGCTAAGCGATTTCACAAGCTCTGCTAGGGTTTGGTTTACCACACGATATGTCTGCCACCGGGGCCCATGTGGCGGACCCGGCACGGCACCCCCTGCGAGGCCAGTGTCTTTCACAGACATGGTTTTAATTCATAGATTCCTCAGCCTTTTCCCAAAATAGATATTCCTTTGAGGGCTCCAAAAATCTTCGATGGCGAGGTGTGTGTGATGTTTTCTCCTGAGGAAATTCAACGATCTGCACAACCTTTCATGTTTTCTTTGGTGGTGAAATTTCTGAGACAACGCCCTAGTCTTGATGTGATTCGATCCTTTGTGAGAAATCGATGGGGCCTTGAGCATCAGCCCGTGATTTCTAGCATGAGGAGGCTGTGCAATGAGTTCTTGCGTTTTTCAAAAGAGGTAGATTTATTAAAGGCCTATTCTCGAGAGGCATGGGATGTGGAAGGGATACCGTATATAATTTTTTATTGGACTACAGAGTTTTCAAAGGAAGTGGAACCTTCTCGAGTTCTTGTCTGGATTTTTCTTCCGGAGTTGCCTCTAAACTACTATCAATCGACATATCTCAAGAATGAGCTTGCACCAATAGAAAAGTTTATTCGTAGGGATAATAGTACTCGTTGTGCTACACGAACGGATAGGGCTAGTGTATGTGTAGAGATAGATGCAGCAGTGGATCCTTTGCCTGGTATTTGGATTGGTGCCCCCTGGAATCCAAGTAGCAGGTATCAAAAAGTAGACTACAAAAATTTTCCTGCTTTTTGATGTCTCGTAATATGCAGGGTTATAATAAAATTGCTTGTAAGAAAGAAGTAGACAAAGAGAAAAATGAGGAAGGGAAATCTGACTGTGTAAAGGAGGGGTTGAAGTGGGTTAAGAAAGTTGGTGAGGATAATAAAGGGAAAAATGTGGAGAATAGGGATGAAATGAATCTGAATTTTGGAAATGTTTTGGAGGAAGGAGAAATAGTGAGTGAGAAACAGAAGGGGAAGGACTTGCTCTTGACTGAGGATGATGTCATTCAGGTGGTTCATGAGAATGCTATTGTATATGGCTCCTCTTTAGAGGGATGAGGGTTATTATTGGAAGTGGATCTCCCGTGTGGCTGACTGGATGGAGTCTTCTGCAGGAAAGGATCCTATTGAGGATGTTTCCCCTGTGAAGACAAATTTAGAGGTGGAGGCTCGAGTTCCTATCATGCAGTTCCAGATGGTTGATGATCAGTTACCTGTTGTTACTGATTCAGAGATTCATGGAATTTAGCAATTGATCCGAGAGGACTTGGCAAAAGACACAACAAGTGTGGAGCCTATGATTTTAGATGGTGAAGATCTGGAATAGATTGATGTGGGTAAAATAGTTGATTTGCAGCCTGTTCAATCTTCAATTTTTTTGGAAAGGGGAGAGGGGGAATTTATGATTTGCTCTGAGTCCGGAATGGAGGAAAATGTGGATCAATTGGCAAAAAGCAAGGCAAGTTATTTAGAATTAGAACTGATAGGAGAAAGTAGAGGGGAAAAAAAAAAGAAAAGTGTTGTTAAAATGAGGGAATCTTCAAGGGGCAAAAGCAGACCCCCAAGATTGAATTTATGATAAGTTCAATGTTATATTGGAATGTCCGAGGATTGGGTACTTCGAAGAGGACAATTCTGAAATTAATAGGAAATTCTCGACCTAAGGTATTGATGATTGCTGAACCTTTGGTCTCTCAATCTCGGATATTGGTTTGGAAGGATCGTTCTAATTTTGACGATTGTATTTCTAAAGGAGTTGTTGGGGGTAAATTGTGGATTTTCTAGAAGACATATACTAAGTTGGTTGTGCAGAATATGGGAGATCAATTTATTATGGTGAAACTATTTGAGCAATCAAAGTGGTTTCTATTAACTTTGGTTTATGCTAAGTGTAATTTTAAGAAAAGAAGAAGGATATGGCAGTCATGACGGAGCAATTGATTATTTTGCAGAATTTTTTAAGGGTAGTACATGTGCTACGCTGCCAGATCTCTCAGAGTTGATTAATGAGGTTATTTCTAAGATTGATAATATTAATTTATGATGGATTACTTCAATGGGGGAAGTGCAAGAGGCTATTTTTTCTATTCATGTTGATAGCAGCCTGGGTCCTGATAGTTTTGGAGTTGGATTATACCGATCTTGTTGGAACATTGTTAAAGATGATGTCCTAAATGCAGTGGTGGATTTCTTCTGTGGAGAACTACTTCCTTGGTTTTATACGGCATCATATTTGGTTTTAATTCCAAAAGTGCCTAACTCGGAAAGCTTTGATAAGTTCAGGCCAATAAGCTTGTGCTCGGTGTTCTATAAGATCTGTTCCAAGATAGAGGTGAATAGATTATCTTTGCTTCTTGATAAAATCATTTCGCCAGAACAAGGTGCTTTTATTTATGGGCATAGTGTTTTTAAAAACATAAGTTTGATTTAGGAGATGATGCATGGGTTAAATAAAAAGACCAAGGGAGGAAATGTGGTTTTAAAAATAGATATGGCTAAAGCATATGATAGTATTGATTGGGAGTTCCTTATTCATGCGTTGATTGGGTTTTCTAATCATTTCTATGGTATAATTAATCAGTGCATTCTTTCTCCTTGGTTCTTAGTGGTCATGAATGGAGTTCCAAAAGGATTCTTTAAAGGAGGTTGAGGTCTCAGACAAGCGAATCTGCTTTTGCCTTACTTATTTATTATAGTGAAGGAGGTGATTTCAAGAATGATAAAACTGCAAGTGGAACTGGAAAGTATTTCTCCCTTTTATCATTCTAGGGTGGCTCCGATTATCTCACATCTTCTGCACGCAAATGATATTGTTTTATTTGTGAATGGTGACATGAGGTTGTTAAAAAATGTTTCGAAATTTTTAAAATTATATGAAGATTGCTCAGGGCAAATGGTCAATAAAATAAAATCTTCAATATGTATCTCTAAGTCTATTAGCTCCTCTAGACGTTGAAGAATACTCCGTTATACTAGGTATAATGAAGGTAGTACTCCATTTATTTATTTGGGGATTCCAATTATTTGCGGCAGGTTGCTTGCAAGGTATTTTGAGAGTCTCTTAAACAAAGTCAGAGCTCGGTTAGAAGGATGGAAGTCTTGGTTATTGTCTAATGGGGCTTGGTTGTTGCTGTTAAAATAGGTGTTGCAGAATATTCCCATTCATACACTCTCAATTCTGCATACACCTAAGGTAGTATTGGATAAATTAAACTTAATTATGAGTACTTTTTTTTTGGGTGTTTGAGATGGAAAACCAAAGAAGAATTGGCGAGCTTAGGAGGAACTATGCCAACCAATTTTGGACGGTGGTGTGTGGGGCTTAGAAAATTGAATGATGTTCAAGGCTCTTTACAGATGAAACTAGCATGGAATTTGATGCAAGGGAAGTCCATCTGGGCCAAGTTTTTTCTTGCTAAATATGTTGGTAAAAAACATATCTCAATGATTGATGATAGGAAGGGAACAAAATTCTTGAAGATGCTTATTCAACTAGTACCAAACACTTCGCAATTCTCCAGGTGATAGGTGAAGGAAGGTTCTTTATCATTTTGGAGAGACAAATGGCTTTCGGATGGTCCAATTAATGCTCATAATGCTATTACTGATAATGCCTAATTTAGTGCTTGCAGATTGCAAAACTAGTAATGGATGAGATGTGGAGTTGTTTGTCAAATTAGGGGGTGTTGAAAAATGTGACTAGATTACGGAGGAGCTTGGCAAAATCAAAGAGGGAAAATATTTGCTTATTTGGATTCCAAATGCTCAAGGTAAATTTTAGTCGTGAAGCTTGGGAGTTTATTAGAGTAACATCCCCATAGATTCCATGGATGAGGTGGGTTTGGCATCCTTTTTTGCCGAGGAATGCTTCAATAGTTATGGGTGCTTATCAATTGATGACCGAATAAGAAGAGCTAGAATAATGATGGTTTCGAAATGCAATTTTTGTCCATTAGAAGGGTATGAAAATCAAAACCATGTTCTTGCTTTGGGGAATTTTGCTGAACAGGTATGGCATTTAATTGCTTTATAGTTGAGTTTGCCAGTTTTAGAGGGCAAGACCTGGGTTCAGAAGGTTGAAACATGGTATAGAAGAGCAAAATCAAATTCACAAGTTGGTCAATTACTTCGCATCCTTCCGCCAATCATCACTTGGCGACTCTGGTGTCGACAGTGTATAGCAAGAATGAAGGGAAAATTTGATTCGGTAGACAAGGCTCCTAGATCGATCAAATTTTGGTTGGCTTATGTAAGGGAGAAACTAAAATTATCTTCAGGTCTTACCCAATGTGATGAAGTGATATTAAAGGGTTTAGATTTGCCTATAAAACCAAAGGTTGTAAGCCTGTACAGATTGTAAGATGGCGTCCCCTGCTGGTAGATTGGGTGAAGTTGAATGTTGATGGTAGTTTGATAGGAAATCTGGATAATTCAGGAGCCAGCGGAGTTATTCGAGATCATAGTGAGAAGATGATTTGTGGTTTTTCAATTTCGACTGGTATTCGTTCAAATAATGTAGCAGAGTTTCTTGGTCTGTTTCAAGGGCTTCGGATGGTTAGGTTCTTGGGGCAGAGATAGAAATGGACCCCAAGATTGTGATTGACTAGCTTAGATTGAATAAATGTGGCATTTGGTACTTGGAAGATTTTTAGGAAGAAGTTTTGCTCTTGCTAGAAGGGGTTACTTACAAATTTCGGCACATATATATGGAAGGAAATTATTTTGCTGATGATTTTGCTTGTATAGGAGCTATGGGTGTTGCACAGGTCTATAGTAGCTGCTTTGATCTTCTGAAAAAGCTTCGAGGCATTTATCGCTTGGATAAGGGAGGTTGTGCTTTTCTTAGACAGTAACGTTGGTTTGGTTGTGTGGGTTTTATAGTCATTTCGTTTATTGGCCGGTGGGTATTTTTTATTCGTTTGATTTGTTTTAATAAGTGCTGTCATTAATAAGTGTTTAGGCAAATTTACCACTTATTTTATTTTTTTCCATTTGTTTCCTTTCACTATACTTGAGATATTTTCTTGTTGATTTGTGAATCCCAAGTGTTTGAGCGTTCTTCGGTAGTCCTCAGCAAGAAATGAGAGTTTCTTTTATAAATTTGGGTGGGATCACTAGATGTATAACTACTCTCTCTTTAATCTAAATGATAGTACTTTTGGGCTCACTTTTCAATTATTATTCGCTGGCAATATTAACATTTACATATTACCTTGAGATTTAAAATTATAAATATTATTCCACATTGAAGTTATATATATAATCATGACTTCTTCCCTATATATATATAAATACATGTTCGGTGTTATTGTATTTTGAATATTCTGATCGATAACATAATCACGATTTCTTTTGTTAGTTTCATGGACCAAAAAACTAAATAATCAATAGTAAACATGATAAAAAATAAGAATAAAAAGTAGCCAATACTTTCGATCTGGTCCTTCAATTTTAGTTCTTTTCCCGATAAATTAGTACATGAGTTTCCATAACTTTCTTGGACCAGAAAATTCTGCTCATCACAGGATTAACGCAACTTCAAATTATTCTCACCACTCTTCAGATCATATGAACATACCCCCGGGGTACCCGCCGCCGTCGCCGATAATTCATGCTGAAAATGGAGGTATACATGTCTTGTTACTGCTGCGTACAGAAACATTCCGGAATTCTGTTTATTTATTTATTCCAATATGCATGCAGGAGTTCCCGAAGGGCTGCCGGTCGTCCTCATTAATCAACCATCACAAACGCCCAACCAAAACAATAATGGTACGTCAATACTGATTTCCCATAATTTACAGTTATATCTTTTTATTATATGTTAAAAGAATAGGGGTTGAGAAATAAAAATAGTGAGAGAAAGTTTGCTTTAAGGTACGTTACAATGTTGCGTTTCTTAAAATAATATTCGACCCTACCAATAATAGTAATTGGTATGTATCTGGGTTACAAACAAATTTTTTTCTAATATATAATGAAGCCTAGAATAAGTCTGGTTGACTAATTATATTATGCATCAAGAAATTAGAAATCTGTTTTTATAGAATAAACAGATCTTAACTTATTTTTAAAAATTAAAAAATTTGAGAAAGGGAGAATTTTAAAATTTTGAGATATCACAAATTACAGACCAATATGTCTATTTATAGATGATCAAAAATATAATTCGAAAACCTTTTCGAAATAGTTATATTATATGACACATCAGTTGGAACTTATTCCAATAATTGTGTTGCTTGCTATTTAAATCCGTTGGCATTGGTTCGAGTCTTCGCGGCTTGCGCTTTGGGATTTAATTTTTCCCTATTTTTCAGCGATGCGACGCCTCAGTGAATTAGGCACCTCTTCTGCCCATTCGTTGCAGCCATGCCGCATGGCATCTATAGGTGCCGATAAATCAAGCGAAAATCTCCCCTTGGAGGGGGTGGGGATCGAACCCATATGCTTGTGACTTATATATAGACTCGAAATGTAATATAGCCATAACATTTCATATCTTCTCTTTTTTCAAAATAATTCACAACTTTTAAAATTAACCCAAAAAAACATTATTAATAATAAATATAATATATAATATTTTGAAAATATTTCCAACATTATATACATAATCTGGGGACACAACTATTTTCATTTCATAACACACATCTGTCTTATCTTTTGTTTTGAGAATGAAAGAGGTGGTTATATATTGCATTAGGCCTAATTAATGAAGGAATTAGCAATATATTTTGTAAGGTGCTGTACCCTGGTAGCCAATGGCCCAATCTCTGAATCTGATACCGAAGTCAGAGTTTTGTGAATCTCTCTATTTCTTCTAAGAAAAAGAAAACAGAAATATTTGAAAATGATGTTGGTTTTAAAATTGGTTTGAACTTTGACCCCAATCAATGCTCAGGCCGAAAGATTGAAGCAGAATTCAAAGTCAGCTTTTGCTTTCGCTGTTCCATATTATAAACCAACATATTCAGAGGCAGGGTGGATCGGATGCAGCGATTTCAGAAGTGGGTTTGAGTCATTGACAGCCGCTACACAACGAATGGTTGTGGATATTATTGAACGGAGAAGGTCGATAATAGCATAATCACTATCCCCATTAAAATGGGTATTATAATCTTAAACAACATTGAATATCAATACTATTTCTTAGTTGGGGTGTTTGTTTATGCTTTTCTGATCTTAAGATTTATAAAATTTCCATATTTCCTGCTTTTTACTTTTTCTGGCAGAGGTCGAGCAACAGAAGGCTTGACCAATTTCAGCACTCATCAAGATGATTAAGAGCTTTTTATAGCTTCCTTTCGCCATTTGGAAGGAAAAACAAAATCAGATTCAGTCTAAATGTCTTTTAAACACACGAGTGAAGTGAAAATGATCCAGTTCTATTTTTGGGTCATCGTGGCTAGTACACAGGATATATCTCACTGGTCTAAATTCAATGGAAAGAAATGGTGACTATACACTATTCACTTTGAGCTCAAGGACCAAGAAAGAACACCATAATTAACCATTCACTCCAACTCTTCAACAGCTTGGATAAAAAATAGGCATTTGGGATTGATTCAGATATATCTTATGAAGACCAACAAACGAAGGGAGCAGAAAGTGTGAGCACGAGTTTTTCGTAGAGGAAATGCCAACAGGACAAATGGTACCAGCACAGCTACTATCTCCTAAATGATTGATTAAGAAATAGAGATACTGCTGCCATATATATATATATATATATATAATATGAGAGAATGGGCATATCTTATAACCAGGCCCTTTGGTTATCTCAGAAAATCAGCCCTCCAATCCGAATGCAACACGTCAGCATGTTACTGTCATTATCATGCATCCCACCACATCCGAATGGCACACTCCATTCCCCCTAAACCCCTCTCTTCCTATTCGAACCCTAGGCCCACACCTTTCAGGTAAACACCAGGACAAGATTCCGTGTTCAAGCGAATGATAATGCATTCCAACCGATACTTCTCTTTCTCTTCCATCAGATAGAAAGAATAGTGCAAGCAGAAATGGCAGTCAATCCAACTCCTCAGTTTCGTATCTTCAACTAGCCTACAGTATGGACTACTTTGCTAATGATTTCAATGTCCCTATGGAACATCGTGTGAATCTGTCGGCTTGCCAAGATATATGCTCTCAGAACTGTTCTTTTTCTCGCTATTTTCCATGAAAATGCTTCTGAATCATGTTATCTTCTTGAAAAGCATTTAGGATCAATCATTTTCATGAACCCAAGGCTTGAGAATAATAACGGCCTGAGCTATATTAAAGTTTTGGTACACTCTTCTCCTGAAAACCCAATTGAGAAAAATAGCGACAACCACCAGAAACATAACTTCCCTATATCTGCTTTGGTACTGCTGCCTCCGTTCCGATTCTTCTTGTAATCACCATTGTAGCTGTCTCAATCCTCTGGTTGAGGAAAAATAGGCTTTCCAAAAGGAAAAATAATGCAAAATCCGGCCGGTGAAATTCATCACCGTCTGCAAAGCTAGAGATGATTGATATCCCGGTGGGGAATATCAACGGGTTTCAGTGGGGAAGGATTTACAATTTTTTGAGAGCAAATCGGTTTTGATCACCTGTATTGTTGTGTATTGTCCTATTTCACCACTTTTTTATTTGCCTTGTGCTTATTGGAGGACTGTTTTTCTCCAACATGGCTATCTAGATCGATCTCTCTCTCTCTCTATATATATAAATATAATTATTTCTCATAAAGGATCTAAAGTAAATGCTTCTCTTAAAGTACCCAATCCTAATAGATATGCAATTAGGAGAGAGATTTGGTCAATACGGATTCGAAAAACTGACTTAACTAATCATTTTAGATTAGACTGGACTGAACTGGATCAAGATTGGATTTGGTCGGTCTTAGTCCAAATATTATAAGACCAAAAGATAATTGATCTAGTCCACTCCCAATCTGACGATTCAGGGATTTTTCACCCCGGACCGAACCAAATGAATAATACAATAAATATTTATTATTTGTAAAATTATAGTTGTATATAATTAATTATATAATATATATTATTTGATATCAAAGTTTTATTAGATTTTTTAATGTATAACTATTAAATATAATATATAGTATTAGTATATACTAATATATTAATATATTATAAAAGTTACAGAATAAAGATAGTATATGTATAAAACGTTTATAGTATAAAAATTGAGTAGACCAAATGAACTGGACCGGATCGAAAGAGACCAGTTTGAGCCATTACATAACTCAAATAATAACTGGCCCAACATGGCTTACTAAAACTAAAGACTCGGTTGGAATTAACAATAAAACACTAAAGATGACATGAACATTTTGGAACATTTGTACTTTCTGATAAACACTAAAGATGACATGAACATTTGTACTAAAGATGACAATTAATAACTGCCGGATCAAATGGACGGCTCGGATGAAGGCATATGTGGAGGTAATGTGATAGAATGTAATGTCCTATCGAGGAATACCATTAGATAGGAGTAAGAGGTCCGCAATTGCGAGTAATTCTTTCTTCTTGCCATGCCATAGAATTTTGGATAAGCTTTCTTGAGTGTCTCATCACCACACCATACATAATGCCAAATCTTTATTTTGGACCCGGCCATCACCCACCTTAAAACTGATATTTCTTGAATATGTCTCCCATCATATTCTTATTCCCATCATCACCTCAAAGTTTTGTTAAAAGACCGCAAATTCCAAATTCCCAAGCCTCTTTCTGGAATAAGGGTCCACACCGTGGCCCAAGTGGAATTTAAACTCATCACCCGCCTCCCCAACAACACCCCCCCCCCCCCCCCCACACCCCCCTTTCTATTTTTTCTAGTTTTCTAGTACGCCATCCCATATAGATTTCGATTTGAACATAGTACCCAAAGGAAGACCCCAATATTTCATTGGAAGCTTCTTTTTGTATTATATAATTAGCGATATCTTGCATTCCAAAATGTTAGCCATGCTCTCCACATTCAGAACATACCCCACTAAAACTACTTCTGATAATCATATGACTATGTGCAATTCTTTTGCGTGCTAAGAAAGGGTACACTTCATCATGCACTGATTGATACACTATATGTAGACTGTTAGCCTTGCGAATAACTCGATCCTAAAATTGGAACCTCCCGGTCATCCATACAACCAAGAAGAAAAAAAAAAAAGACTAACAGAAAAGTATTTCATTTTCAGGAAAAATTAAATATTAAGCTTTAATGCCATAGTTCCCATGCACCTTCCCTTTTTGTCTAGTCCTCGTTGAATCTAAAGCTTCAAAGGCCACTATAACGCCCATTATAAGATCAAATCAATCAATCTAGGATAAAATTAAAGCACTTTGACTATACTGGGAAATAATACGAGGAAGGCAACTTTTCATCCTATTTGCTAAAACTTTAGACATTATCTTGTAGGTTACATTACATAAGCTTAAAGGTCTAAATTCAAGAGCACAAGTGGGATTTTTCACTTTAGAAACCAATGCAATATAAGTAAACTTAATAGAATTGTCAGAAACCCCATCATTCAGAAAGCTTGTCACCGGAGAACAAACCTCCTTCCCAATGTGCCAATAATTCTGATAAAAAGTAGCACTGAATCCATCTGGTCTGGATGACTTCAATGGTCCAATCTCATCAGGTCAATGCCTCTTGAATCTCTAAAAAATGTTCATGAATTGTGTATAGGAATTAATGAAGCCGCAACCAAGACCACACATAGGTTAATTAAGGTACCAGCAATATGATTTTGCTGCCTAATTAATGATCTGTTACTAATCAGCCAGCGCATCATGACTAGCTTTATCCCAAAGGCCGGGTAGGAAATTATTTTAAAATATGTTTTTTTTTCTTTTTTTTTTTTAAGATTAGTGATGATCAATGATTTCAGAATATGAAAATTTTTATTTATTTTCTTTTAAAAGGTGTTATGTATTTTTATTTTTATTTAGTTAGTTTAAATGATATATATAGTGAAGCAAAATTCTGATTCTAGCCGGAAAAGATCAACCAAGTTGATTTTGACGTTGCATAAACTACTGCTCCAAATTGTTTGAGAAAATTTGCAGCTGTTGCAGCTAGGAGACAAGTGATCAGTAGTGCTGTAGCTGGGAGCGTTGCCAAAAAATTGCTAGCATTTATTAAAAAAATAAAATAAATTACAAGGTGTGTTCTTTGATTATAAATTAATGTCAAACGCATGACATGAGATCACTACTGCAAGAGACTCAGATCGATCGAGAGATAATTATTATTATATATAAATATCATGTATACAATTTTATAATTAAAGCCTTCCATGATCTAGACCAAATTAAGGAATGTTTACGCTTTATTAAATTATTTGTGATTTATTTAATAGTTTTTTTTTTTTATAAGCGAGCACGCTCGGAATGTTTTGCTTTATTCCTTTCTTAATATCATTCTCATTATATATATAACTACCAATAATTAGTTCGCTTTATTCTTCGAGGTGGGTCGCTCATTAGAATTTGGTTCTCTTCGATCTGCAACTTAATATGGTCATGATGTCTTAGCTAGAGAATCTTAGAAAGAGGGAAAATCGTTTCTAATGATCATGTTGAACCTAAGAAAAACAACTCGATCGAATGTGCCAACTCATGACTCTCGCCTCTAAATTAATGTTGCTTATCTCGCAATCCTTCCTGGCTAAAATATTACCCAAAAAGAGAGATGCAAACATCTCGTAATTTCTTTGATTTACACCAAAATAAACCCACAGAAAGTAAGCATGACATTAATGACATTATTATTAGAAGCTAGGGCCAAACACTAAAATGTTAATTTCATGAATGTTATTTGCTCTAAAGTCATATTGGTCCCTATAAAAAACTTCCTCTCTCGGGGATCCCGTGGTTGAGGTTTCTTCCTATGGCATACAGGGTGTAGAAGATTCAGTTCGGGGGGTTGATGGCGACAAATTTGGACGAGTTGTATCGGCCGTTGTCGCTTACTGAGAATGAACAAGAGGAGGTGTTGCTTGAGAGTCCCAACATAGAGGATGATTTACCCCAAAGGAAGCATTGCTTGTGGGCACAATTGTTAACCAAGAAGTATTATAACAGGGAAGCATTGTGTAACACCATGAAAAAGACCCGGCATCTAGTGCAAAGGGTTCGATTTCATGAGTTAAATTCATCTACTATGTTGATTGAGTTTGACTTTGAAAGTGGCAAACACAAAGTCATTCGTGAAGGACCGTGGACTTTTGACAAATGTCTATTACTAACAAGAGAGGTGGATGGGAATCGAGCAACAAGGGACATTTGTCTAGAGCATGCGCAGTTTTGGGTTAGAGTTCATGATCTACCCATTTCTGCAAGGCGTGAGAAGGTAGGTCATAGGATTGGAAGCAAAATTGGCCAAGTTGTGGAAGTGGACGTTGAGGAAAGGGGTATGGCATGGGGATAATTCATGCCTATAAGGGTTATTCTAGATATGACCAAGCCACTACTAAGGGGGGGAAGAGGATTAGTTTGGATAAACTGGAGTCGATATGGGTCCGCTTCTCTTATGAAAGGCTGCTAGATTATTGTTATGCTTGCGGGAGTATGGAGCACCAGTTGAAAGAATGTTTGCCTGGTGCTTGTTTTACTGGCATAGAAGACCCATTGAAGCTTCTCTATGGGCCTTGGCTTCATGCTTCTAATATGGGGGGACGAGGTCGTGATAGACCATCTTCTAGTGTTCAGAAGTCATCTCCGACAATGGAGGTGACTACAGAGATGGTTGGCGAAGGAAAGGATAATCAGTTATAGTCACAAACCATTTCACCGGCCAATACTAACAGAAAATCGAGGATATAAATCCTACGGTGGCTATGAATTAGGTAGGAACCGGATTTGTAGGGACAATAAATGACGATGTAACTGGTGGGAGTAACTGCTTATAACCGAAAGGGGATGAAGAAGAAGACTTGGAGTTGCTGGAGCTGGACGGTGATCTATTGGGCTCAGTGGCTACTGGGTTTAATGATTGGCCAATGCCAATTAATGGGAATGTTAACTCTCATGGAAAGACTAGTTTGAAAAGTCTGGCTGGTGTGATTCGTGGTAAAAGGGGACGGGGCTTATGTGTAGGGGTCCAAAAACATAAGGGCTCTTCTCAAACAGAATCAATATTTGCAACTAGGCGAAAAAGGAAATCTCTCTGTTTGCGGTTAGATAAACTTCTGTGAAGTTGCCGTGGAGCAGGAAGATGAAGGGCTCCAAAAACCACAGAAGTTATCGACAGAGGGTGGTTTCCAGCCTTGCCGACAACCATGAAAATATTATCATGGAATGCTCAGGCGCTTGAGAACCCCCTAGGCATTCGGACACTTCATGATTTAGCGGCGAAGCAAGCTCCTGAGATTCTTTTAATTCAAGAAACGAAACTCACGGCGACGGAAATGGATCAATGTAAGTTCTCTCTTAGTTTTTCAAATTATTTTTCTGTTGATTGTGTGGCGAGGGGTGGGGGTATGGCGATAATGTGGTTGAGTTATGTGGATTTGGTTATCCAAAGCTATTCTCGGCATCATGTGGATTCTGTAGTTCGAAATGTTGGGGAGGAAAAATCTCGAGTTAATTTGATGGGTGTTTATGGTAATCTCGAAGCTACGAGGAGAATGGAAACTTGGAATCTATTGAGGGATTTACACCGAAGGCGTTCAGGCCCTTGGGTACTTCTTGGGGACTTTAATGAGTTGTTATGTAATGAAGAGAAATGTGGAGATCGTCCTCGTCCCGAGACGCAGATGAGTGCTTTCCATAACATGAAGGACTATTGTGAACTACATGACTTAGGTTTTCAGGGGCCTAGGTTTATGTGGTGTGATCTGAGGGAGGATCATGGGAGGCTTATGGAAAGACTAGATAGATACTTGGCCAAATTAGAGTGTTGTAATCTTTTCCCTATAGTTGTGGTGGTAAATGGATGATCTCCTATTCTGATCATTGTCCAATTCGAGTAGAGTTGGGGGATGTTTAGAGAAAAATAAGGGGAGGAAGAAATTATTTTGATTTGAAGCTATGTGGACAGGGGAGGAGGGATGCAAGGGGATTATTGAGAGGGTGTGGTGCATGGAGGTCAGGGGTTAATAATGATTCTGTGATGAGGCATATTTCGGACTATGGCTAGGAATTGAAACACAGGAATGAGACTCAATTTGGACATGTTCAGACTGAGCTTAGAAGAGCCCATATGGAATTAAGGTCATTGCATGAATTAGGTTCAATGGAGGCAGACAAAGTCAAAGCAACAAGGGAGAAGGTTTAAATGTGGCTAGAAAGAGAGGAAATAATGTGACGACAACGATCAAAGGCTCTATGGCTAAAGGACGGTTACAAGAATTTCAGATTTTTTCATATGAAGGCATCTCACTAGAGGAAGAGAAATTCAATTCCCAAATTATAGAATGACTCTGGTGTTTGGTTACATGGTGCTGAAAATGATAGGCTGATTCTTGACTACTTTCAAAATCTATTTACCTCTTCTCCAAACAAGGGTTCAATGGATTTTTCGGTTAGCTTGCAGGGGAGGGTCTCTTCAGCAATGAATGATTATCTGACAGGAGCTTACACACCAATAGAGGTTGAGAGGGCACTAAAATAAATGCACCATTTGAAAGCTCTAGGTCCCGACGGCATGAGTCCATTATTTTTTCAGAAATATTGGACATTGGTGGGCAAGAAGGTGCAAGCAGTAGTGTTACAAGTTTTGAATTCAGGTCAGTTTCCCCAAAAGCTAAACCATGCTTTTATTACTTTAATACCCAAGAAATCCCCTCCTGTGAAAGTAACGAAATTCAGACTTATGAGCCTTTGTAATTTTGTGTAAAAGTTGCTTTCAAAAGTACTTGCTAATAGATTGAAGAGTATGCTTTCGAGAGTGATTTCAGAGTCTCAATCGGCTTTTGTTTCTGGTCGGTTGATAACTGATAACATTTTGATTGCATATGAATTAATCCATTACTTAAAGCAATGTAAGGTAGGGACGAAATGATACATGTCCCTTAAATTAGATATGAGCAAAACGTATGATCGAATCTAATGTAATTTTTTAGAAGCTGTATTGAGAACCATGGGTTTTGCGGATAAACTGGTAGATATGATTATAGTTTGTGTGAAAATAGATTCTTATTCAATGCTAATTAATGGGGAGCCAAAGGGGCATGTTGTTCCAATACGAAGGCTATTATCCCCTATTTATTCCTTCTTTGTATTGAGGGTCTAGATACATTGCTGAAGGAGGTAGAGGAGGAAAAACTCATAAGTGGGATCGATATATGTCGAGGTGAACATATTGTTAATAACTTGTTATTTGCATATGACAGTATGGTGTTTTGTTAGGCAACAAGTCAAGAGAATCTCAATTTACAAGTTGTGTTGCAAAATTATGAGAGGGCGTCAGGTAAGAAGATAAATATAGAGAAGACTTCGATTGTTTTTAGTCAAAATGTGAATGAACAAACCCGCAGACAAATTATGAGCATGTGGAATGTCCTGTCTGAAAATAATTTCAAGCGATACTTGGGGTTACTATCTATAGTTGGAAGACCAAAATCCCAAGCCTTTTCAGAGATCAAGCATCGAGTTTAGAGGAAATTACAAAATTGTGAAGAAAAGATGTTATCACAGGCAGGGCAAGAGGTACTTATAAAAGCGGTTGCTATGTCCATTCCCACATATTCAATGAGCTGTTTCCTCCTACCGAAAGGCTTATATGTTGAGTTGGAGGCAATGCTGGCATGGTTTTGGTAGGTACAAAGAAACAATGACAGAAAAATTCATTGGGTTAACTATTCAAGAATGTGTGAACCTAAAGCTAGAGGAGGGATGGGGTTAAAAAATTTATATGATTTTAATTTATCTCTCTTAGCTAAGTAAGATTGGAGGATATTGAATGGGCAGGGCTCCTTGTTACATAAAATTTTAAAAGCTAGATATTTTTCAAAGTCTAGTTTTTTGGAGTCTAAATTGGGTGGAAATCCTTCCTATACATGGAGAAGTATCCAAGCTACTAAGTTTATATTGCTGAAGGGTTGCATGTGGAAAATTAGAGATGGAAAATTGATGAGAGTGTGTAAAGATCAGTGGATCCCAAGGGTAAGTGAACATATGGTGCAAACTAGTTTTTCTGGTATGCCTCAAGATAACATTGAAACTATTAGTCAATTATTGGACCCCGCATATAAGATGGTGGGATATTCAGAAAGTCCGAGCTCTCCTTGATCCAAATTTGGCCAAGAAAATTCTCAAAATACCAGTGATCTTGGGGGACAACCAGATAAACTTATATGGGGAACGAAGATGAGGGGTATATACACTATAAAATTAGCATATCGGTGGCTTCAACAAACTAAAGGAAATCAAGGGGAGTCTTCTGCTACTTAGGTACAAAGGAGACTTTGGAAGGTAATATGGAATTTGAAGATGCAAAATCAAAATCAAAATTTTTGCATGACGAGCTTGTCTAGATAGCCTACCTACTCGTGTCAACTTGCGAAAGAGATGAATGAATATTAATGCAATTTGTTGTATGTGTGAGAGTGAAGCAAAAACAATTTCCCATGTGTTGTTATCTTGTCACAGTATTGCTGGTATATGGGAGAAATTTCTTCCTATCATGTCTCATATTGATAGGTGCAAACCTATGTTTGATGTGGCTTTGCAGGTGTACAACTTGGGCAGATCAGATGCTTTATTACATTTCTTCACTATGGAATCAACTTTATGGTTTAGGTGAAACAAGAAACTGCACGAGGATCAAATATTAGATGCTGGTCAGATGATTCAAAATGCTTTAGTGGGGTTGAAATTATTTGGAAAGGTGCAGAAATCTCAAAACTCTAACATCCAGCAATTCTATAGATGGAGGAAGCCATCTGAAAATTTGATGAAGTTAAACAACAATGGAGAGACATTTCATCATCTTCGAAAGGCTGGGGTGGGTGCCATCTTGAGGGACTCTCAAGGACAAGTGTTGTTGGTTGCATGAAAAGATGAATGGGAGGTAGACAATCCTAAAGTAATTGAATTTCTAGCTATTCTCTGTGGCCTTCAATTGATCTCACATATGGATTACTCACTTATAAGTCAAGATAGATTGTTTACACATCATGGAGACCTTGGAAGCAGATGACTCCTTGTATTCACTTTAGGGTTCTATTGTTTAGAAAATTCGGCTGCTATTACACTCTTTTGCTAATGTTCATGTTTGTCATGTATATAGAGAAGGAAATGAGGTAGCCCATGTATTAGCTAGGAATGCTTGGTTTGTTGAAGGCATTCAAATGTGGTGAAATGGTTTTCCAAACTTTATCTCTCAAGCTATTTGGCTTGATAGTTTTCTGTAACTCTTGTTTAATTCAATGAAGTGTTTGGTTATCAAAAAATATAAAATAAAGGCATATTGGTCCCTTGGTTTAATTTCATGATAATTAATCAAACATTTAATTTATTCGATGAACCCTACCTGACATAACTGTAGCTAGAATTGTAATGGTAAGTTTGATCACATAATTACTCTTCCCCATTTGTTAGCAAACCATTAAAAGGAATACTTATTGGTCCACAGATGGTTATCATCGATATTGGTGACTCGGTTGCCACTAATTGAGTTTTTTTTTCTTCTTTTATAATTTGTTACTTATATAAACATTTTACTATTGATTTTTTAAAAAATTTGTAAATTTTATTTTATTTTTTAAAAATGATTAATCAATTTAAAATTTGAAAAAAATTAAATAAAAATAATAATTTTATAACTATTAAGAAACTCTATCAGTGGCCTAGCTCCCTTGTGGGAGTAGCACCCACCATTAAAAATGGTTGCATATATATATATATATGCAAATGTTTATATTAATAATGGAAACATGTAAATCCAGGATACTATCGAATTCAACTCTAGTGATTCTGAGTATCACTCAGAAGCAAGCTTATCGTGGCAAATTAATTTGAAGCAAGTCAAGATCTTTATTAATAGAAGAATCACTATCAGATGATTCTTTAGTAGAGAAATCAAAAATCACAACTTCTTTTCCATTGCTATGCAAAGCACTGGTAGATGGTTGCTCTTGCTTAATATCAACAAGCATTTAATTAATTTTATCCAAAGTGTTCGCTTGAGTATTTTTAAAATCAAGGTTTAGCCTCTTTTTTGGTAAAATAATCAAAGGTATTTCAATAATCTTTGAAAACTGTTTTGAAGAAGTAGAGACGGATTTTTCATCTTTTTCTTCAATGCGATCTAGTTGCTCACCAATAATGTGGAGAGTTTGGTTAACAAAATTATTTTGTTGTATAATATTTTTTTGTCTCCGTAAAAGATGTAACAACTCTAGGATCAGCATCAAGTATTTTAAGAGGGGGAGCTTTTATTTCTTCTCCCTTGTGGGAAATAATGATTGTCTCAAAAGAAGGATGACTAGATTTAACCACTGCTATACATTCTTCTTTGATAAAAGTAGTTTTAACAACATTTAAACTATGTTTAGAAACATAATGATATTCAAGAAAATCAAAGAAAAGTATATGCTTGTTAAGAGCATACATTTTCTCTTTCCACTTTCTTTTAACACGTAATTTTTTAGAATTGGAAAAATTAGTATGATAAGTCTTTATCCTATCATTATTTTTAACAGAATTATAATCTTTAAATAGAGAAATCAAATCAATGTCAAAAGCTTTATTTATCACAGTTAGTTGGCTGTGATGAATAGGTGCAACCATATCCAAAGCTATGGGTGATAATGATGAAGTATCATTTTCTTCTTTATCAGCTTCTTCCTTTATAGATTTACTTTTAGATGTTTCAATATTCTTGGTAGGATAATAAGCAGAAGAAACTTAACTCAAGATTGATAGGGTTGGCTATCCTAGTAGAATTCTCTAGAAATTTTGGGTGGACAGGATTAGCTGTCTCAACAGAGTCCTCCAGAAATATTTTGAGATTTAGGTCTCTTCTTTCTGGATTTTCAAAAACATGAGAAGATCTAGTTCCAACGAATAAATTTCTTCTTTCATTGATGACTAGAGTAGAACTTTGAATTAACACAGTTTTGTTTCCTAACAACTTTAAAATAGCTTAAAGGATTAAATTAGTCTTTAAAACCCTATAATAAATACGATAAACCAGGGCAAGAGGCTTGCTGCCTTCTTCCATATCATAATCAAAAGTTAAAATATTCAAAGTCAAGGCTTCCAAAATATTTAGGTCATCCAAAATAAGAGTTAAATTAGGAAAACAATCAGAGTGGATAGGATCACTAAACAGAGAAGATTGAATCATACCAAGCATACTAGTTTCAAATTTTTTAAATCTAGCATCTCTCAAGAAGTTTGAAACTAGAATTCTTGGTACGATCCAAAGCTCTCTTTTTAGTGGACCTGTCCACTTTTGATTTCCTGATTTAACTCTTGCTTTAGATGATTTACAGATTTTAAAAGCTTTAACTTTGAATATTCAACTACTGGTTATGAGATGGAAGTTGGCAACAAGCCTCTTGCTCTTGTATACCGGATTTATTTCAGGGTTTTAAAGAATAATTTAAACCCCCATGCTATGTTAGAATCATCGGGGAATCAAATTGTGTTGATTCAAAGTTCGACTCTTGATGCATATGTCCAAGTTTTAAAGATGATTTATTGGAAAGATATATCTCTTCCCAATGAATGGACTTTAGAACATGAGGTTACTCCTGCCAAGGTAGTAACCGATGAACTTGGACTTGATTACATTCAACAGTATCTTGATGGCACTGTTAAGATTAGTTTTGACCAGCCACTAGTTATTAATGAGAGAAAAAATTCTTCTGCTAGAACCAGATCTTCTTTTGTGTCGGAAAACCTAGAAAGAAGAGATCTAAATCTCAAAAGATTTTTGGAGGATTTAGCTAATCCAGACCAACCTATATTTCAAGAGGATTCAGTTAAACCAACCAACCCTCCTCTATCTGATTTAAAATTAAAAGGTATTTCAACTACTTCGTAGGTTACTTCTGCTTTTTACACTACCCAAGATGGTCAAACATCTAAAAGTAAATTCATAAAGGAAGAAGCAGATAAAGAACAAGAAGATGCTTCATTTTTTATTCTTTATTACCCACAACTTCAAATATGGTTGTACCTTTTGCACCCGTTTATCATAGTTAACTGACTATGATAAATATATCTTTTCAGATTGATTTAATTTATTTATTTAATGAATTTAATTCAAAAGAAACCTATGATAAGTGTAAAACTTACCATGCTAGTATTTCCAATTCTGAAAAACAGAGAGTTAAAAGAAAATGAAAAGAAAAAATGTACACTCTCCAAAAGCATATATTTTCTTTGTTTTTCTTGAAAATCATTATGTTTCTAAAAATAGTTTAAATGTTGTTACAACTAGTTTTACTAAAGAAGAAGGCAGGGCTATAGTAAATCCATCCATCCTCCTTTGGAGACAGTGATTGTTTTTCATAAAGGAGAAAAAGTAAAAGTTTCCCCTTTCAAAATACCAGATGCTAATCCCAAAACAGCTACCATTTACACGGAAACAAAAAAGATTGTGCAAAAAAATAATTTTGTTAACGAATCTCTCCACATAATTGGTCAGCAACTTGATTGCATCAAAGAAAAAATTGAAAAACCTATCTCTACTATTTCAAAACAATTTCAAAATCTTTTGAAAAATCGTTGATTATTTTACCTGAGAATAGGCCCAAAGTTGTTTTAAATTTACAGGCCAGTACTCTTGATAAAATTAATTAAATGCTTGCTGATGTCAAGAAGGAGAAACCTTCTATTAGTGTTGTAAGTAGAAGTATAGATTCTGCCACTACACCTAAAAGATAAGTGTTTGTCTCGCTTTTAACTACCGATGAGTCATCTGATGATTCATCTTTTAAAGATCTTGATTTACTTCAAAATAGTTTTCAACAAATTAATTTAAAACCTGAGATCAACATATTTTCTTCAAAAAGGCCCAATCCAATGAGTCTTACGAAGAACTGGTATCCCAGGCCAACACCTCCTGATTTACAATTCGAAGAATGTGTTTTTCAAACCTAGTTTTCGGTTTCTGTGGACAAAATTTATGAATGGAATATTGATAGATTATCTGAACAAGAAATCCTCAACACTATGAGTAAAATGTCCATGGTGGCTAATGCTTATATTAACAACAATCTCAAACAACCTGAAATTGTTTCCATTTGAACCACTGGTTTTTCTGGTATGCTTCACCATTGGTGGGACAAACATCTTACAATTGAAGCAAAATAAACCATTCAGAATGATGTAAAGCATAATGATGAAGGGTTACCTATTTTTGATGAGACTATTGGGATGTGAATCCCTGATTGTGTCAATATTTTAATTTACACTATTGTTAAACATTTTCTTGGAACTCCCTCCAACATTACTAACCACATTAGTGACTACTTGAATAATTTATGGTACCGTCAAATGTCTAATTACAGATGGTTCCAAGATGTTTTCATGTCTAGAGTTATGCTTAGAGACGATAGTCAAAAGTTTTACTGGAAAAAAAAATTTTCATAGATGGATTACCCCATCTTTTTGCTCATAAAGTTAAGGACGAGCTTACTAATACTTTAGGACTCTTAATTATGATAATTACACCTATGGTGACATCATTAGTACAATTAAGAAACTTGGTATTAGTATATGTAATGATCAAAGGATGCTTCGTCAACAAATGCAAAATAGTAAGAAACCCCAATATGAAATGGAGAATTTCTGTGAACAGTTTAGTCTTCCTCCTATTTCTCCCTCAAGACAAAAGCATCGTATTTCAAAATATCACGGTGAAAAGAAGACAAAACCTTTTTCTAAAATCCGTTATGATTTTTATAAGAAATCTTTTTCAAAAAAACCATTTCAAAAGAAAAAGAATTTTTAAACTCCTTCAAGTGGGAGATGTTTTAATTGTGGTAAACCTGGGCATTTTGCTGATAAATGCACCAAGAAGCCTAATAAGTTCAAAAACAAGCTTAACCAGTTAAACATTGATGCCAATAATCAAGATGAGCTATTCCATCTGCCAAGGACCAAATCTTCCTCATCATCATCTGATGTCAATGAATTCAGCTCAAGTGATTCAGAATATTATTTAGAAGTTGAATCATCCGATTCCTCCAAGATTAAGTTTAGTTGTAATGATTCTTGTTGCAAACCTTTGAGTAAAACAATCAATGTTTTAACCAAAGCTGAAGAACAAGAAAACCTTTTATTAACCCTTATATCAAAAATTACGAATCCAAAGCTCATGGAAGAATATCTTCAGAAGCTCAAGAAGACGATGGTTCGCCAACAGCCTAAAACTTCTAAACAAAAGATTAGTTTTCAAGAAACTTTGGGACGTTTTGAAAAGAAAAAATCCAAAGATATTTCAACAAACGATTTACGACATGAAGTTGTTTTTAGTTAAAAAGAGATCATTGAACTCAAAACTAAGATCAACAATCTCAAGTCTGAAAATGATTCCTTCAAACAAAAATAATTTGATAAGGAAATCTTTCTAATAATGAGCAAACAAATGAATATAAGTCTAGTCATAAAAATGACAACGAAGTCTCTAATGCTGCCTCTGACAGTCAAATTTGTTTAATTCACCATACTATTAATACCCCCCAACTGGTTTTCTAAAATTACTATTATTGTTTGTTGTGAATTTCAATTTACTGTGATTGCCATGATTGATTCCGGAGCGGATATGAATTGTATCCAGGATGGATTAGTTCCTAGCAAATATTATGAGAAATCTTCTGAAAGGCTTTTCTCGGCAAATGGATCACTTATGAAGATCTGTTATGAGTTTAACACTGCTCATGTTTGTTAAGATAATGTTTGATTTAAAATTTCCTCAGTTCTTGTCAAAAATATGACTAACAGAATCATATTAGGCATTCCTTTTATTTCTTCCTTATATTCATTCCTTTTCGAGAAGGATGGTATCAGTACCGACCCTTTTGAACAAAAGGTCAAATTTAAATTTGCTTCCCATTTTGAAATTGATACAGACAAAAGTTTGATATTTTTACTTTCTACAAAAACAAAGCATTTAAATTTGCTTCAAGAGGAAATCAAAACCAAGAAATTTTTTGAACAATTGTCTAGTCCTTTACTTCAATAAAAAAAATAGATCATTTTCACAAGAAATTGGTCTTCCTATGCCAAAAGGCATTTGGATGTCATCGATTTTTCTGAAAAGAATATTTTTACTAAAGCTCGACCTATTCAAATGAATAGTAAAACTTTAGCATTTTGCAAATCTGAAATTGAAGATCTTCTTGCAAAAAATACTATCAGGCATAGTAAATCTCCTTGGTCATGTGCTGTTTTTTATGTCCAGAAAAATGCAGAGATTGAGAGAAGGACTCCCTGCCTAGTCATTAATTACAAACCCTTGAATAAGGTCTTAGAGTGGATTAAGCACCCTATTCCCAAAATACAAGACTTATTGTAACGCTCCGATTTACATCTGGGACTTAACGTAAATTAAAGCGTTATGACTTGTAACCTCAAGTTACAAATCTTTTATTCCGTGTCGAAAAATATGTGCATGCACCTAACTTACTAGTAGTGCAAAGAATATATCGCAACAGAAAGAAGGCAAATTCCAATTTCAGCAAAGACATCTAATTCTTTACAAAATATCACATGGTATGCTACAATAAAACTCATATCCTTATAAAGCATCAAGTACACTGTACCCAACTTTTCCTTATTGATATCTGATATTTTTAGGATAAATATTCAAACTACCCCTTGTTACCCTTAGGGGATTTTTTTTTTGCTTCTTTTATAATCTTGTCACCAATTAATTTATCACTTCTTTAACCAAGAAGTATTCCGTAAGGCCCTTAGGGTACCTCATAAATCTCCCGTGATGTATGAGTCTCGTGATGTATCATCTATTCCTGGAAAACGTCTATCATTCCTTATGCATATTTTATGCATGACTCTGATACCCGTTTCACACAAACTCATGCCTTCACATGAAAACTTATATGATTATGGGTACACGACCTTTCGTTAAATGCAAGGATTCTTTTCTCAGAATTCCTATCTTATTTGTACCTTTTCTTAAATCTTATTATTGTTTCTGAACATCGACAGACATTACATATCGTCATCCTCGTCAGGTGCTCCACTATTATTACCCGTGGTTGGGTCATATCATATCCATTATTATTACCCGTGGTTGGGCCATATCCACTATTATTACCCGTAGTTGGGACATATCCACTATTATTACCTGTGGTTGGGCCATATTATTATTTCTGAACCTCGACGGACGTCATGTATCGTTGTCCGCGTCAGGTATATATTCTTGCCAATCGCACAGGCATTATGTATCGCCATCTCCGTTATAACGAGCCATATCATATTCGTATCAGTCATATGAGTGTTACGTATCGTCGTCTCTATTATGACATAAACATTCTTATTGTAGCAGGCATTACGTATTGTCATTCCTGCTTTGACCTGACTTCTTATCATTCGACAGGCGTTACGTATCACCGTCTGTAACACCACATACTCGCAAGGTCAGAAAAACTACCTGTTCGATATAATCTGTCTTTGAAAACAAATAATGTCTCCAAAGATGTTCTTTAAAAAAATAAATAATTCCTATTTCCAAATCCATACGTAAATATATCCACAAAGTTATAACTAAAAGAAAAGAATATAGCTAAAAACAAATGGTCCAAAATCTCCCAATAATCTCAACATAATAAATGCATAATACTCTAAGTCCAAAAACAACTAGAAATATAGCATCTAGAAAATATTAGCAGTCTTTCCATCTACAATGCTACTCTAAACAGCTTAGTACTGCTCGCAATCTCTACTCCTGATCCTCTGCTGGGATATCCACATCATCTGAAAAAAATTTTAAAATAAGGAGGTGAATTTGTCCACAACTCAGTAAGCAGAGGACTTATACTAGCATGTAAACATGAGTATTTACCATATATAGTATACAGAACCAAACATATTTTATACGTAAAAGAGCGATGATCTTTATATAAAAAAAAAACATAAAGTACTTTGGCATAACATAACATAGCATCATCGTCATATCAAAACAAAGCATCACACCAAGCAGAGATTATGTTTAACCCCCGTGATAGGATTGTGCTAATCCCGATGGCCAAACCAGGTAGAGATAGAGATAAAACTTTCCCTTATTCATTCTCGGAGCCCCGAGTGTGCACATTGGAAAGCCCACAATAAACCACTTTGTTTCCAAAGTGGGTGCACTCAGAGACAGAGAAGTTGGTACAACTCAAACAGAGCAGAGACAGAGCAGAGTAGAGACAAAATTAGATACAAAACTAGCATATCATACCAAAGGTTTTCAGAGTCATAACAAAAATAGTACAGAGTTCCAAAACATTTTCAGAAAAAACTCACAAAACGAAACAAAGTCAAATTATCTTTATAAATTAATGCACAAATTTTCAGATAATCAATATCGCTCTTTTTCACATTTCAGAAACAATATGACAAAAAAATAAGTTCATGTCTACACAATGCATGACAGAAACGTTTTTCTTTCTTTTATATAAGTTTCATGAGTAATGCAAATAACTGACTGAGGTTGGTTTGTCTCAAGTTCTCATTTCATAACAAAACATGCATAATTTTTCAGAAAATCAATCTCAGTCTACAGTTAGTATAAAACCAAGCATATGAACCCTGCATACCTGACCCTTGTTGAATATTGACAAATTTTCGAGTCCAACCTATATTAATCTCGTCACCTATTCATAAAAAACATAAACTAAATATTAACGCCTAGAACTCTTAGTCTATAAAAAAAAAAATCTAATATTTCTAAACTAAAAATTAGTAAAGTCCCCTTTCTTCAATCTGCACCAGATATAAAGCACTATAATTTACTACAACTTTAAGTCAAACAACACACTTTTGACATGCTAACCAGTCCCAACATCTTTGTTCTTATACCATACTCACATAAGTATACATGCATAATTTTTTCAGCTTACAAACCCAACTCCAAACAGCCACTTATAATCCACCCAAAGTTTGCGTAAACCTCTTCGAAATTAAACCCAACCATCCAGCCAGCCATAACCACTCAAATCCCAACCCCCACGAAACAAAATCAAGAACAAAGATTGTGACGCCCCCAAATTTTCATTAAAATAACATGGGAATCGAGGCGTCAGGATGATGACAACACTGGTCACAAATCCCAACGACAAGTGCCAAACGTGTGTGCACACCTGACATACATAAGATATAAGTCGCAGCGGATAATAAAATCATTATCTAAGTACCAGAATTATTAGAAATATTTTACAAAACAGTTAAACATAAATTCTCCAATAGGAGATTTAATACAGTCATTTGAAATACAAATTAAACAAACACATATTTTTAAAAAGGAGAAAATAATTTCCTGAGATAACAATTTTATAACAATAATACATCACCGGCGAAGCCATCTCCTTAGGCTCAGCCTTTTCATAATTTGCAACCAAAAACTACGACGCCAAGATGGCATCGCAGGTAAGTACAACCCAACCAAACCAAAAGACAGAAATATACTCATGCAACAACACTACGCACGAACACGACTCAAAATGCATGAATCTCAAAAGAACATCTTTCTCAAAATAATTAAGATAAACACACGCCAAAATCCCATTTTAGTCCACAATAAAAATTCCAATAAAACCATCCATCATTTCCCAGAAAATAATATCCACAAATCCAATCATACCGGGCGTTACGTATCGCCGTCCCCGATATGATAAACACACATCACCAATCATAATGGGCGTTACGTATTGTCGTCCCCATTATGATTCCTACACACTCATTTCATACCGGGCGTTACGTATCTCCATCCCCGATATGAAATACACACCCAATGACCATAACGGACGTTACGTATCGCCGTCCCCGATATGTCATCCACACACTATCAATCATAATGGGCGTTACGTATCGTCGTCCCCATTATGACTGACACACACAATGACCATAATGGGCGTTACATATCGCTATCCCCATTATGTCATCCACACACACACGCTGATCACAATAGGCATTACGTATCGCCGTCCCCGTTATGACTCATCCAAAAACCATTAAAATCCATACACTCAATTTAAAACCTAGTTCCCAGTTCCTACACATAAATATCCAAAATCATGCAAAAATCTAATTTCCAAATATTTCCATGAACATGCGCGTAAATACACAATGCAGACAACCATGCACCAAATAGCCAATAATTAATAAATTCCAAAATAATCAAACACAATAAATGTTGATACCAAAAATATATTTAAATTTTAAAGTTCGTCTGGAAAGTACTTACAGCGGGTAAAAATGCAAATCCTTAAGCAAACGCCAATCCACAACGTTTGTAGCAGTCATTTGTACGTTAGGCTAAAGTGCTCGGTTTGACACCAAAATTTAGGGAGATACTCTTTGAAAGGTGGGGAATCTCACAAAGGTGGTGGTGTGGTAGCACAACCACCGGAAGGTGGCGGATCAGGCTCAAAATGGGTGAAAACCCATTTTCGGGTTTGGAGTTGTACCGGGCAGGTGGGGCCACGAATGGGGAAGCCGAGTTAGGGGGATGACCGGCTGGGGTAGGGGAGTGGTTTGGTGGCAGAGGTGAGAGATACGGTGGCCGGACGGCGGCGCTGGGTTGCTCAACCCGTGGGTTTTAAAACCCACTTCGTGGGTCACGTATTCCGGCCAAGGGAGAAGGAGGGAGGGGCAAGGTGGTCGGGGTAGATCCCTGGTTGTGTGGGGAAGCTGACCTAAGGTGGTGGTGACCATGGGTGGCCGGCGGTGGCCGGAAAATGCAAGAGGAACCAAAATAACCCATTTCGGGTTTAAGCCTCACGCACGGGTTAGGGGATTGCCGGAGGTGCACCACCGGTGCAGGGGAGGTCGCCGGAGGGTGGGGAGGCCGGCGACGTGGACGGTGAGGGCTAGTGGGCGGCGGTGGCGCCGTTAGGGCTGAGGACCGAATGGGCTAGGGGAAGGGGATGGCATCGCACAGGCTGGGGAGGCAGGGGAGGGGCTCGCATGGGGAAACCGGGAAGAAAAAAGAAAAAGAAAAAGAAAGAGGAAAAAGAAAAGAAAATAAAAGGAAAAGGGAAAAAGAAGAAGAAGAAAAATAGGACTACTAGAAAAAGCACATTAAATTAAATAAAAGCCAATTGAAAATACTACATTCAATATCAATAAAATAAGATATTTAAAACTTATCAATAGAAATAAATTAAACCCAAGCGCAATATTAAAAATAAAACAATAATTAATATAACGAAAGCAAATCAAATAAACTCACATAATAAAATAAAGGAATTAAATTCCAATCATTAAAATAATTAACTCATATTAAAATAAATAAAAAAATAACGTAACTCAATATTAATTAATTAATAGCTCAAATAAATATCTTAAACAAATAAAACACGACTAATAATATTATTAAAATAAATTAAAAGAATTAATACCAAGAATAAAATAACGTGTAAAAATACACATAAATCTGGGATCTCACAAAGACTATAATTACAACCAGAAAAGTCATAAGGTAAGAATACAAAAGATTTACAAAACCTAAATTTGTGATTGAGACTCTTGAAAGTAAAGGATTACATGCTGACCTGAGTTGGAAAAATCTATCCCTTAATCTCCATGAATGAAAACGCGGCAATGCTAATTAGAGAGATTTAAAATCTGTTGAAGAGGACCAACAATTTGAATGTTAAAAGAAGTACAAAGAATTTGATGAAAAGACTAGGACGAGATCGAGATGAGTTAGAACTCTTACCTTCGCACGATAATGTCTCCGGTGAAGAAAATGAAAGGCACCCGATGCCACAACTTGTAACCAAAACCCAAAATTTCTAAGACCTAAAACAGCGCAGAAGAAAATAGATAGGAAGAAGAAGGGATTGAACACATTAAAGGATTATTAGAAAAGAAAACTTACCAAAGTGCGAAAAGGAAAAACGAAACAGATCAGAAGCTCCAAGGGAACGCAATACCGGACACTAGAAACTAAAGGGCATGAGGGGGGAAAGATCCTTAAGAGAGCGACTTCCTGAGAGAAGGAAAAGAAAAGAGCATGTGGTTGAAACAAATGGTTGTGAAACTCGGAACTGAAAATAGAGGAAAAGAAGAAACCGTCGGGAGGGAAAGTGAGAATGAAGGAAATCAGAAACTGAAAATAAGAGTTTTACCTGAAGGAGAAACGACGTCATTCCGAGGGTCTTAAGCGCGGGGGCTGAACTGACTTGGGCCTGGGCCTGGCGACGGGCTTGGGTCTTACATCATCCCTGTCGACACGTCAGTCATACAGGAATTATGTATCGCATTCCCCATTATGACGTGACTTTTAAATGTTGTTATTCTTAGTTGTTCCTTTTTTATTTTTATGAATCTTCTTATTTTTCTTAAGAATGCATGCCATGCCCCCCTTTGATGTAAAACTTTCTATGCCCTTTGATGTAAGAACTAGTGACATAATGGGACATGCATGTACCCTTAAACCCTTTTCATATATGCTACATATTTCATGCAATACATGACATATAAATTATGCACTTGCATTCAACATATAATTCTTGTATTAAAAATTCTTCTTTACTTGAATCACAGGCATTTCAACCAAAGGGAAATTTTGGAATTTAACTAACAAAATATCTCGCTTGAGCAAAGTATCGAGCGAGTATCAAGCAAAATTTCTGCCTATAACTCGCTCGAGCCATAAGTCGAGTAAGAGTCAAGCGAAGTCTCTGGTCAGGTGCTTTTCTAACATAAAACAAGCCACATTTTCTACACAAACTCTATTCATGACTTACTAATATACACTTATAAATTCTTGAAGTCCTTCATCAAAGTCCTACTATATTCCACCATATCTTTGTCTTGGATCATAGTTCTTAAAACATAGATAATTTCACTTGAATACAAACTAAGGTAATCTTTCCTTAATTTGAGAGCATAAAGTCAAAACCTTATAAGTCCAATCATAATTCTTTTGTTAGCCAAACTTCTCATATCAATCCTCTAAATTTTCATTCATTATTACTAAGATAAACTCTAACTTTTCAAAAGATTTCTTCCACATATTTTCTTACTTTTCATGGAACAACTTACTACAACATACATAGATTCAATGTGACGCCCCCAACTCTCACGTATAAAAACACGAGAATCGAGGCATCGAAATACTGACAACACGGGTCATACACTCCCAACGTCAAGTGTTAAGTGTGTGAACACGTGACATGCATAAATAAAAGTAACGGATAAATAACGTCAATATTTAAGTACCAAAATTTTTAGAATTATTTTATAAATCAGATTAACACAAATTTTCCAACATAAAATTTAATACAATCATCCGAAAGACATCATAAAAAATACATATTTATAAGAAGGAAAAAATATTTTTCAAGATAATAAATTATAACACAATACTTCAACAGCGGAGCCGCCTTCTCAAGTTTAGCCTCCTCAACACCTACATCCAAAGTCTACGACGCCAAAAATGGCATTGCAGGTAAGTATAACTCAAACAAACCACAAGATATAAAATATATTCATGCAACAACAATACGCATGAACACGACACCATATACATGAAGCTCAAATATCATCTTTTCTCAAAAGAAATAATTTTTTACATAAGCCAAAATCTCATTTTGGCCTAAGATAAACTCCAATAAAAACATCCATCATTTTTCCAGAAAATGATATACGTAAATTCTTTAAAACCACAATCAATTTACCAGAAAATGGTCAATGTAAAACCAATAATCAAAACCCGTCATTTTACCAGAAAATGGCCTCAATATTTATTTTATTAACCATATACACCATGGCCTCCCCTAGGGACCATCCGCATACCCTGACTCTCTTCTCCACATCGTAGGTAACGATCACACATGTGACTTCATGAACAGGCGATGCCTAGCTAACCGCGCCCAACACGTACCATGAACAGGCATCTCCTAGCCCCCACTAGCAGAGAGGCCACGAAGTCAACACGATAGCGTTACCATCCCGTCCGATCCCGTTGTCGCCTGGCGACAACCCAAGGGACATCACTCAGTATATTCCGCTCCCGAGTGACCAGAGGAGCTTCACCGGGATAATGTCCCATCCCGACTTGGGATCGTGATACACACGCACCCGAAAATAAGGGTGTTCAATTGGACCGGATTTTTTTCCGGTCACGTTTGTAAACCGGATAACCGGTTTTCGGATCCGATTTCCAGCGCGGTTAGATTTATAACCGGATCTATTTTAATTAATCCGGATTATTATGGTCCGGGTATGAATATAGAATCCGGTACCCGGATTTTAAATCCGGTACCTGGATTGAGAACAAAATTACGTCGCGGCTCTCGCCATTTGCTCAGCTGCTCTCTCTTTCTGTCCCTCACAAATTCGTGACCTATCTTTCTCTTTCTCGCCCGATTCACCTACATAACCGGATCGCCATCGCCATCGCCGATCGCCGATCGTGACCTATCTTTGTCTCCGAGTGTCATTTGTTGTGTTTCTAAGGTATTCTCTCTCTCTCTCTCTCTCTCTCTCTCTCTCTCTCTCTCGCGCTCTCGATGTTTCTTTGACTTGATTTGTGTGTGCATAGTTTGCTTTGTTAGTTCTTGATTTTCTTAAGCTTGGTTGCCGGAAAAATAATGGAAAACTCTGTTTAGGTATTTCATGTTTGTATGCAATTAGGTTAGTTTGTTGAGTGTGTAAATAGTTTGATTGTTTAATATATGTTGGTATACGAACAATATTTTAAGGTCCACTCTGCCAATCTTAGTTAATGACTAAAACATCTGTTGGGTATGAGTTTGAAAGGAGGCTTAACAAGAGCTAGATCCTTGGTGCTGACCGTTGGCCTTTTGATTCCTAAAGATGTTAGCAATAACATTGACAAAGCACTCATGAAATCTTGGTGGGGGTTTTTAACCCTATAACATGTCACCAATGCCTTTCTCACCTATAGGTTATTTACTCACTACCCCATCAATTCCAGCAATCTGCCCTAACCAAGTTTGGAGCCATTTATTGAATTAATGTCTATTTTTACTCACTACCCCATCAAACTCTTAACAACATCATGTCTGTTTTTCCAATTAATGTCTAATAACAAATTAGCAAGCAGATAACAAATTATCTTATAATTTAAATTTTTGAGGAGCATATATATATTGATTAAAAAATAAATAAATATCTGAAATGTAACTGCATATGTATAAAGTGTCCACCCTGCTTTGCCAATAATGATATTAGCCAATGGATGGATTGCATTATTAGCCCTTGAAAGAGCCTTAATATTTCATTCATTGATGAACACCACTTTCAATTTTTTTCCATAACTCATCATAACTCATCAAAGTTAAAAGAAAATGAAAGTGTAAGAGGGGCATTTGATCATAGGCTAGATGGACATGTGCATAGTCTTTAGAATTTTAAAGGCTCATAGAAAAATCAATTGTGTTCAGTATTTTTCTTGGAATTTCATGTCAAGTACATGACATACACGAAATCTACAGAAAAAAAAAAAAAAAGAAACTAGAAAGCTTTGTGATGTAGCATTTGGATATGTATATTCATGTAGTTTATGTAGTATTGATCTTGGAGAGAATAACAAAATTTAGTCTTCATGGTTGTCTTGGTATTATTTTGTAACATTGCTTCATGAGATGAAAGATTATGGTTTTAATTTTGATTCCTTGTGTATTAATCTGTGACAAAATGAGCTTTTGGTGGCGATTATGGTTGTCTTGTGTATTACTTTGTCTTGGAATCGAATCCAGTTAAAGGATTATTGTTGGTTGAGTCGCTTACCCTTAAACTTCCATTTCCAATTACTCAAATTTAGATATATATATATTGGCCAAAATGAGGGCGATACTTCCAACACTTTATTAATTAATTCTCACTTATGGTGGTGAGAAGTCGTGTTACAACAATCAACCAACTTATTATCAACTAGAGATCTAGGGGTAACAAATATACAATGAATCCAACCCAAGTATTATAAAAAAGACATATATTATTTTTACTATAATTTCACGTAAATCAAAATTACAGGTATTATAAATCTAGATTTTTAAATTTGGAACTCTGAAGCACACCCTTATTACTATTTATATAATTTGTTTCTTGAAATCTTCTATTTGCTTTTTATTAATATGTGAAGTTTCATCTTGCCAAAAAAAAAAGAAAAGGATTGGATTGGATTGGATTGGATTGCCAGAGGTTCTTCTTCCGATCCTGTGCATGTACCGAATTAATGTTGATTATTGCAGCATGCATAAAGGGAGATGAAAATCTGGTCTCTTTGAGCTTGACAATCATTGATGTTTTGCATCAATGGTACTGCATGCTTCCATGATAGTTGAAATAAGAAGCATTACGTTGGTGCTTGCTTCTCCAATGGTTGGCCCCATATATCCCCAAAAATTATTTGTCTGTCCACAGCCATGGGCATGCAACTATATTAATAAATGCCCTGTGAAGTAAGCAAGAGTACAGCTGCTCTACGATGATGTCTGTCTTACCTCATATTGTTTATATTATTACTACATACAATCATGTCTGGTATAAGCATAGAACATTTTTTTTAATTTGTTCTTATGTCTTGCAGTACCTTTATGCTTTAATGTATATAATTTTGGTTGCGAATAACATTTGCATTGGCACTGCTTGGATAGTAGAATCATTTATGGGCTTTATATGCCATATGATTTATTTACTATATGTGTATTTGATTATTATTATTATTATTTTTTGTGGTAGTGATCAATTACTCGATAACAGATGGAAGAAGATTCTGTGAGTCGTAATGTTGGTACAACTCAATGGTTGGGTAGTGATTCTTCTATTCCAGTTGATGTAGAGGAACATGGGAGTCGTCCAACCGCTTCATCCACACGTACACAAAGCCCTACTAGTTCCATCCCACCTGTACCAAAAAAATCCAAAAAAAACACCTAGTAACAAATCAATAGCTTGGGATAACTTTACTAAAGTAGAACCTATTGATCTCGATGACCCAAAAGCTGAGTGCAACTGGTGTGGTAAGGAATACAAGTGCCACTACAAGAATGGAACTTCCTCTATGAGGACACATCTTTTTAATTGTTCAAGATCTCCTTTTTTTGCTCCAAAAAATACCTCTAGTAGTAAAAAGGATGTAGAGGGAAAGGTGTGTAACCCACAAGTTCTATTGAATTTCGATGCAGAACAACTTAGGGTCTCAACCGCTAAGTTCTTTATTAGGTGTGAATTGCCTTTTAGGCTTGTGGAGAATGAAGGGTTTATTGATTACGTGGCTGCTTTAGAGCCTCGGTTTACCTTACCATCCCGAATCACTCTAAAAAGGGATTGTATTAAGCTGTATAAAGAAGAGAAGATACAGCTAAAAAATTTGTTGTATGGTCAAAGAATCTGTCTTATCACCGATACTTGGACATCAGTGCAAAACTTGAATTATATGTGCATTACTGCACATTTTATTGATTGTCATTGGAGATTGCATAAAAAAATACTCAAGTTTTACCAAATTCCTGACCATAAGGGCGATACTATTGGAAGGGTGTTAGAGTCAGCATTGTATGGATTTGGTGTTAATAAAATATTGACCATCATAGTTGATAATGCTAGTTCAAATGATGTTGCTGTTGATTACATAAAGAGGAGAATGAAAGATAATAGTCGTACAGTTTTGGGTGGTGAACATCTTCACATGCGGTGTGCTGCCCATATATTAAATATGGTCGTAATGGAAGGCTTGGAGGAAAATTCTAATTTAGTAACAAGGATTAGGGATGCCGTCAAATATGTGAAAACTTCGCCATCAAGATTTGCCAAGTTCAAGGCTTGTGCGGCAAAGGAAAATATTAGCGGGAGAATGGTTTGTTTGGATGTTTCTACTAGATGGAACTCCACGTATTTGATGTTGAGTACCGCTGAACAATATAAACAAGCTTTTGAACAACTTGTGTATATGGATGAAAATTTTAAAAACCCTCCCACTGCTGATGATTGGAAGATTGCACGAGTTTTTATTAATGTTCTGAAAGTTTTTTATGATGTTACATTGAACATATCTAGTTCTCTGTATGTGACGAGTAATATCTACTTTGAACAGCTTTGTATAATTGAGGATTCATTAAATGAAATGATATTGAGTACTGATGATATTATCAGTTCTATGGGCACAAGTATGAGACTCAAGTATGACAAGTATTGGGGTAATACAAATAAATTCAACTTGATAATATACATTGGTTTTTTGCTTGATCCAAGATATAAAAAGATGGGAATGAAATGTTCGTTAACAAAGTGCAAAGGGCATACGGAGGCAGAGGCGATAGAGAAAAAGGTTAACCTCCTTTTAGACCGCTTGATTGAGCAATATAACACATTTCGTGTGACTAGTGGAGGGGGTTCTAATGTGGCTCAAGGGAGGCCACACACTACTAGCAGGGGGAGTTTTGATGTGCCAGCACCACCTACAAATAAACTCCAGATGATTTTCAACCAATACCTCGAGGAGCAGGGTGGTATGGAGTTTAAATCAGTGCTAGAGAGGTATTTATCTGAGGCGTGTGTAAAAGACTCGCTTGGTTTTGATATTCTGGATTGGTGGAGAGTTAATGCCGCCACTTATCCTGTCCTTGCTGAGTTAGCACGTGATGTGTTAGCCATCTCTATTTCCACTATTGCCTCGGAGTCCGCATTCAGTACTGGAGGACGAGTATTGGATCCTTTTAGGAATTCATTGTCTCCAGAGACTGTCGAAACACTAATTTGCACACAACATTGGTTGAGGACCAAACCTTTAGACCTTGAGGAGTTACAAGAATACGTACAGATGATAGATCTTGAAGGTAAGTTTGAAACTTAAAATATAATTTTTTAATATGTATTGAACTTAATTTATTATCTATCTAACTCAATATTTAATACTTTTTTAGATGATGATGATCTAGATAAAATTTCAACTGAGGCTACTGTAAGTCTTCCTTCCCATTTATGATAATATAGAGTAAGTGCTTTATTTGAGTTATATTACAATATTTAATATTATCCATTTAGAATTAAATTTTTGACAATATAAATCTCTGTATTAAACCATCTAGTTCTCTAATAATCATTGTAAACGGCTGGCCTATAATAAAGTAATTAGCTGGTGTAAGTAGATAATGAAAATACTTTTTGTCCCAAGTAATTTATTGTTATTGTTATTCTCATACACCTTGTTATTAATTGATCCCTCATATATGCTTCTTTATTTTTTCTGTAGAGATAATGATGGGTATAACAAATGGGACTTGACAGCAAGCTGGAGATCAAATAGTGGCCGTGCACCATTATTTTGTTTATGCACTATGTTGTTGATTTAGTTTAAAAACAAAATTGTTATATTTCCTTTCATTCATATATGCTTTGTTATTCAGATGAATGAGTTTTTGTGAGTGAGGCAGTCATTTGTTATGTAAGTGGTGTGCAACTACTTGTTGGAGGAGTTTAAGATGAATTTATTTTTATTTTCAAAAATGGTGAGAATTGAAAAGGATATGCCAATTAACGCAACTTTAGCGTAGCAACCTCAAAATAATGAATAGCTTTATGACACTTGAATATGATTTCGGGAAAGAAAATATGAAGAAAATGAGATGTATTATATAATTATAGCAGTTATGATCTCCAAATCTTGGCATCCTAATGATCTAAAGTAGGGAGATATTATTCATTTTTAAAATATTTTCATGTCAAGTCGATATTATCTTATATCTTCTGCATTAATTAAGTATAAGTTTTTTTTTTTAAGGCTATACAGACTAAAAGAAGAAAAGAAATGAAAAAGTCTATATATCCACACTGCTCCATGCAGCATAGAGGTGCGAGCTAGCCAGAGTTTACCACATGCATGCAGGTATTTGTTTAAAAGTTAAAACTAGAAGTTTGATTCATGCAGTGGTCCTGCATATATGCATACATATATATATATATATATATATATTTTATATGATTCATACATATATATATAAAATAATTATTTATTTTATTTCTGCAAAAAAGTAATAAAATAAGCTTTGAAAAATAAAAGGGTTAAAACTGGAAACCGGATTTCTGGTTTTTTAAAAAACCGGATTAATCCGGATTGAAATCGGATTCCAAGTCCAACCTGGATTGAATTATCCGGTTCCGGGACAGGCTGACCCGGAATTCCGGTTTGGGCACCGGATGTTCAGCCTTACCCGAAAACCATTAACACATGAAAATCCAGTTTTCAATTCTAACACATGAACATGTGTGCAATTATTTGAAAATCCAGTTTTCCTTTACAAACATGAACATGCGTGCACTATGCAATGCATACCACAATTCACAAAATAACCAACGACCAATAAATTCCAATATCAACCAAAAACATAGTTGTTAATGTAAAAATATATTGAAATCTTAAAGTTCATTTGGAAAATACTTATAGCAAGTAAAAACATAGATCTTCAAACAAGCGCCGATCCACAGCGCTCATAGCGGGCACTTCGTACGTTGGACTAGAGTGCTCGGTTTGATACTAAAACTTAGGAAAATACTCATTGAAAGGAGAAGAATCTCATGAAGGTGGTGGTGAGGCAGTGCAAACACCGAAAGTTGGCAGATTGGGCTCAAAATGGGTGGAAACCCATTTTCGGGTTTGAGATTGTACAAGGAAAGTGGGGCCGTGGATGGGAAAACTGAACTAGGGAGGTAGTCGGCTGGGGTGAAGGAACACTTTGGTGGTGGCGGTGAGGTTAATGGTGGCTGAACGGCGGCACGATGAAGATAGATCCATTTAGAGACCCATTTCCGGGTGGAAGAGGAAACGGCAGAACTGTGTGGTTTTGGGCATTAGGTGTGACGCCCTCAATTTACGTCTGGGATTTAACGTAAATTAAGGTGTCTAGAAAAGTAACACTTGGCTACTCACCCTCGTACTTAACAAAAATAAAATGCATATATCACTTAATTCGCAGCAGATCAGGTTTTAGATATAAAACTTTCTAAAGATCACATGGGAAATATACTTACAACATTCACAACATTCATTAAAACTTAACATTGTACTTATTTACATACACAAGGCCCACATTGTAGCATGTTAACAACAAACTATATTACATTCATCCAAAAAACTTTCCTTCACCTCACTCTTTTTCCTTCTTAACCTCGGGAAATTCTCTCCCATGGCGAAACCTATCTATACTAACACTAAAGTCTCGCTGGAGTAGTTGTCCCTGTGGAGTCACACAAACTCCACACATGAACAACGAGCCGTCAAGTCCTAAGGTTAAACAGCATCCTGTACGTCGCCTCCCCTCAGCAAAAGTGGATACGTCAAGGCTCCAAACTCCGGTAGGTTGATTATTGATAGGAGGTCCGAAGGAAACAAAAGAAATGTCCATATAAGGACTATAGTCGGAGAGTCCCTCAGGACTCCCCAAAGTCCCCTGCCTCATCGGGGCTGTCCCCTTGCTGGTCATCGAATCCTGTATAAAGTTGATATGCACAAAAATATATAGAGCCACAAAAGAGTGAGATTTTATTTGAAATCTCAGTAAGTACATAAACAGCTTAAAGGAAACAGGGAAAAAACAACTATAATATTATCACCACTGAATGACTTGGGAAATTTACCCTAAGATACACCTCATAAGGCCACTGTCTAACTGGTACTTTTCTTACTCAATTGAATACATAATCTTATACTGAATTACACCGTTTTCTTAAAAGTTCTTATTCTTTCTTATTACTGATGGGCTTTACGTCTTGCCGTCCCCATCACATACACTCATTTATCATCCGGGCGTTACGTCTCATCGTCCCCGTTGTGATGAGTCTTGTGTCAATCTTCCAGGCGTTATGTCTCCCCGTCCCCGTCTTGACATAGAACATATACCTATATCACTGCAGGCATTACGTATCGCCATCCCCGCTATTCAAATCAGTTCTACGAGCGTTACGTCTCGCCGTCCTCACTATTCTGATCAATCTAACGGGCGTTACGTATCGTTGTCCCCGTGAAGACCATACACTCTTATAACACGACAGACATTACGTATCGCCGTCCTTGTCGGCACATCCGTCATCTGGATGTTACGTCTCGCCGTCCCCGTCACGACGTGACTAACTTATTCTTGTACTTCGTTTTATTTTAGTTGTTCCTTTCTTATTCATACGAGTTTTTCACTCATAACCCTTTCCATTTAGAACACCGATTTTATTCCGGGAAAAACCCCGAGTCTAAACAAAATAAAGCATCTCGCTCGAGTGGGATGTCGAGCGATCATCAAGCGAAGTCTCGGGTTGGAACTCGCTCGAGCGGAGTATCAAGCGAAACTCCAGCGGTAGGTTATATTTTGCCTTCGCTCGACTCACATGTCGAGCGAGGGTTGAGCGAGATCACGGCTCTAAGAGTTTTTCTACTCTAAACATGCCAATCTTTTTACTAAGATTTATTTGGCTTCTTAAAAACTTGAATCTAAGTTCTTATAATTTTATTAAACATTTTTACAAGACAATTTAAAACCAACCTTACTCATATGTCACTTGTCACTTAATCATGTTCTCAAGAGTTCAATACTAGTAACCATAATTCAATCACTTCAATAAACCATTTCCATGCTTAAGTTAAGCTACAATATGGACTTACAAATTATTCAAAGTTCAAGAGAATGGATCCAACAAACTTCTTGCAAGCTTTCTTCCAAACTCACTCACTTAGCTCACAAATGAACTCTTTAAGGGTTTTGGGAGGGTTTTCTGGTGTATCTTCCAAAGGGGAAAGTGTTCTCTCCTTCTAAAGGAGCTTAGAAAGCTCTCAAGGTTCTATTTATAGGGCGGTGGTCGACCAACATGAGGGAGAGAAAAGGAAAAAGACCCTAAGGTGCACTAGTTGCCAGATTTGCATGGATGATAAGGTGTCTATCTAAACAAATCTCATGATGAGGATTAAGCCTCTCAAATCCTAGGCTTTGCAGCTGGATTAGTCATCCAAGGGCTCACCCTAACTGATAGGTGATTAAGTGGATTAGATTTGGCTCTACCCTAACTAAACTAAGAAGTGGCCTTCTAGAACTTGTTAAATGGAGACTTAAGAGAGTTAGGAAGTAACCAAATGGGTGGAAAAATTTGGAGAGGGGCGTGTGACACAAGGAGAGGGCTGGAGATGAGAGGTGCATGCATGGTTAGGTGAAATACCACCTCACCTCTTATCCCTTTAGTTCACTCCTCAGTCGTGGATCAAAATGGGCAACAAAAATATCTCAATTAGCTCAATTGGTTTGTAGCTGGATTAGTCATCCAAGGGCTAACCCTTGTGTTTCCATCACACTAACTAATCAATTGGCTTCCAAATCAACTTTCCATCCATTTCCAACTATCCCTACACATGTCCTAATCCCAGAAAATCTGAAAACCAATTGCCTAATTCGTTACATGCCCTAAATTAGCTCAATTCATCCAACTCGGGTTCCATTTAAGCCCATTCCAGAGCTGCCTACTTGATTCCCAAATAAGTTATTGTTCCCTTTCGAATCTCAGAAAACTTAAAACATATAAGTTTTAGATCTATCTTTCAAGGTTCTATACCAATTAAAATCACCTCATTTGGACCTCATATGAATAACGTATACCCATTTCACTAAAACTCGACAGATAAATCCGAGAATGCATAATTCTCAATACCAAATGTTATCTCACATTTCTCAATTAAATCTCCCACTCTAATTTCCTAGAAAATAAATACATCAAATAAATTTCCTTAAAATAATTCCCATAAAATAATTTACCTTAGAAAATTTGGACTATTACATCCTCCCCCCTTAAAAAGGATTTCGTCCCTGAAATCGCTAAGATATAAATAATTAAGGGTTTAAGGAATCTATACCTCGGTTGCTAGCAGCAATAGATTCTTCTGAAGAGGTAGGTACTTTTTCCTTATTAAGCAGTGAATCTTGAGAGTAGTAAAATATCATGTCTACATCTGGATCATAATACATATTCACACTTATTTCTTGCAAGATACGTAATCTCTCTGCTTTTGTCTCTTCTATTATGGGTCCCTCTTCACATTGACGTTTACAATCTTCAGATCTATCAAATGACTCTACTATGACAGATTTTCCTTTATCCTCTCTTCTCAAAAATCTTTTCTCTGCTTTTAACCATTTTCGAGCGGGTTGTCTTTCCTCACTTGGTAATGCTATTCTACTTACAGGGTTACCTTTTTCGTCTATATCCATAACATGAGTTCTGTGCTTCAGTTTTTCCCTACGAAATCTCTCTCTAATTCTTTCAGATCTTTTCTTTAACTGATCTACAGGGGTGACTGACATACGTGCATTTCTTTTTGGAGCCATAATCCTGTGTAAGGTTAAATATTAATGAATATTAACATATAAGAAAATACAAATATCATACAAATGTCATATAGCTGATTCAATTTATGACGCATATTATTACAACTATGTTTCAAACAAGTGGGGATAATTAACTCTCATTACATCCTCACGTTCGCAGGTGGCTTTCTGAAAAATAGGATTGTTCCAGAGTACTTTTACAAACACTATGGTATGATTCCGAAGGGTCTGTTCTTTTTGATCTTCAATTCGTACAAGTCACTCTTCATAAGTTAAATTGGGACGCAAATTATTAGGACGTGGATCCATTACTGCCACTGGCTGATCATTCAAACACTTTTTCAGAGAAGACACATGGAAGACGTTATGAACTCCTTGCAAATCATCAGGTAGGGCTAAGCAGTAAGCCATTGGACCTACTTTTTCCAGAACTTCATAAAGCCCGATATAACGAGGACTCAACTTCCCTTTCTTACCAAATCGCATAACTCCCTTCAAAGGTGAAATCTTCAAGTACACCCAGTCTCCCACTATAAAATCTAAAGCCCTTCTACGATTATCTGCATAACTCTTTTGTCTACTTTGCGCTATCTTTATTTGATTTCTAATCCTTGTGATCTGCTCTTTGACTTCTTGTAAATACTCGGGTCCCAAAACACTACTTTCACCCACTTCATCCCAATAAATAGGAAACATACACTTCCTCCCATAAAGTGCTTCATATGGCGCCATCTGTATAGTAGCTTGGAAACTGTTATTATAAACAAATTCAATTAATGGTAGCAGACTTTCCCAATCTTTGTTAAAATCCAATACACAGGCTCACAACATATCCTCCAAAGTCTGAATAGTTCTTTTTGTTTGCCCGTCCGTTTGAGGATGATATGCGCTGCTGAAATTTAAATTGGTACCCATCATCTTCTGTAAACTTTTCCAAAATTGAGATGTAAATCTAGTGTCTCTGTCCGATACTATAGTCTTGGGTACTCCATTCAAAGGAACTATTTCCTTCACATAAAATTTTGCCAACTTTTCCATAGAATCCGTGTTAGAGATAGGTAAAAAGTGAGCACTCTTCGTTAACCGATCCATTATTACCCAAATCGAATTTTTCCCCGCAGATGTTCTTGGAAATCCTACTACAAAATCCATAGATAGATCCTCCCATTTCCATTTGGTGATTGGTAGAGGTTGCAACTTACCAGCTGGTCTTTGGTGTTCAGCTTTTACTAACTGACACACTGGACACTTGGCTACAAAGGTCGCGATATCCTTCTTCATTCCTTCCAACCAAAACTTTTCTTTTAAATCTTGATACATCTTAGTACTTCCAGGATGAGCAGTATATGGTGTACCATGAGCTTCTTTCATCAATCTTTCTTTAAATTCTGGGGTATCCGGAATGATCTTGCTTCTCCCAAAGTATAGCATCCCATCGCCTAAAATCATAAAGTGCAAAGACCCTTTTCCTTCCAGTATTTGTTGTTTCATCTTCTCCATCTTAGCATCCTTTTGTTGTTCTTCCTTAATTTCCTTGTCCGTTAAAGAAACAATTTCTTGAATCTCCATTAGCTTGAGGTCCTGTGATAATCTGTCTACCGGAATTTCTCGTATTACTGCTAGCACTGATAATTCTTTCGTTTGAACTTTCCTACTCAAAGCATCGGCGACCACATTAGCCTTTCCAGGGTGATATTTGATTTCGCATTGGAAATCACTTATAGTCTCTATTCACCTTCTTTGTCTCATATTTAAGGTTTTCTGACTAAAAAGATACTTGAGACTCTTATGGTCCGTAAATATTTCACATCTTTCTCCATATAAGTAATGCCTCCAAATTTTTAAAGCAAACACTACAGCTGCTAACTCCAAGTCGTGTGTGGAATAGTTCTATTCATGGTCCTTAAGCTGTCGGGATGCATACGCAACCACTCTTCCTTCTTGCATTAATACACATCCCAGTCCCATTTTTTAGGCATCACTATATATCATGTAAGGTTTATGAGGTTCTGGCAAGGCTAAAATTGGTGCTGTAGTCAATCTCTTCTTTAGCTCTTGAAAACTCCTTTCACACAGTTCACTCCAAATGTACTTAGCATTCTTCCTGGTCAATGTTGTCAGAGGTGCGGACAGTTTGGAAAATCCTTCCACAAATCTTCTATAATATCCAGCTAATCCCAAGAAGTTTTGTATTTCATGTGCATTGGTTGGTTGCTGCCATTCTATCACTGCTTCTACCTTTGCTGGGTCCACTGAAACTCCTTAACTTGAGATAACATGACCCAAAAATTTAACTTCTTGTAGCCAAATTCACACTTACTAAGTTTGGTGTACAGTTGATGTTTCTGCAAAATCTCCATTACTACTTTTAAATATTTTTTTTTATCCTCGTCAGTTTGAGAGTAGATTAAAATATCATCAATAAAAACCACCACAAAATTGTCCAAATATGGTTTAAATATCCGGTTCATCAAGTCCATGAATACTGCTGGTGCATTCATCACTCTGGCATAACCAAAAATTCAAAGTGCCCATATCGAGTTCGGAAAGCCGTCTTATGTACATCTTGCTCCCTGATCTTCAACTAATGATAGCCAGACCGAAGGTCTATTTTTGAAAATACAGTTGCTCCTCTTAATTGATCCAACAGGTCATCTATCCGTGGCAACGGATATTTATTCTTAATCGTGACCTTATTCAATTCTCGGTAATCTATGCACATCCGCATTGCCCCATCTTTCTTTTTCACAAACAGTACTGGTGCTCCCTAGGGGGATGAACTGGGCCTGATAAATCCTTTCCTTAAAAGTTCCTCAATCTGAGCTTTCAATTCTTCTAATTCCACTGGTGCCATTTCTCAATTCTTCTAATTCCACTGTGGCCGGTTCCAATTCAATAATAAATTCTGTTTCTCAATCCGGAGGCAGTCCCGGCAGATCCTCAAAAAAGACTTGAGGAAAGTCTTCCACAACAGGCTTGAATACTCTTAACAACTTCTGAGGAATTTAACATAATTACCCAGTAGCCCTATGTCTCTTTGCTAATATTTTTCTTTATTCGCTTAGCAGTCACTATGGAGGAAACTGCCTTTAATATTTCTCCCCTGTAACAAAATTTCTCCTCCTTGGGTAAGCCAAAAACTATTTCCTTTTTGCGACAGTCAACTTTAGCATAATACTTGGCCAACCAATCCATACCTAAAATTAAATCAAATTCCATCAAATGGAATAGTATCAGGTCAGTGACTAGCTGTGAACCTCCCATCTCCAAGGGGCAACTTCTTACCATCCGGTGGCATCCTGCTCCCTTTCCATTAGGCATAACTACCATAACCTTTTGGGCCAAGAATTCTGTTTCTAAGTTACATCTTTGGACACAATCATATAAAATAAAGGATCTCGTCGCTCCCGAATCAAACAAGGCATAGACCATGCATTGCTTCAACTTAACCTTACCTAAAGAAAATTTTATTCTATTATTATTATTATTACCACTCCCAAGGAATCCATTCATTAACTAAAAGAGGGGACTTAGAAATTTACCAGTAATAACATTAGCATCTATTGTCTCGTCCTCCTCCATGTCTACTTCTCCAGGCGTGATAACATAAACTTTAGCTTTCGCAGGAGCTTTGGCTTTTCCTCCGAGTAGAGCTACTCCTTGAGGGGTGTTCTGAGGGCAATCCTTGATCAAATGTCCTGGCCGGCCACATCTAAAACAAACTCTAGTATCCACTCGACAATCTCCCTGGTGCCGACGCCCACATTTTGCACATTGCGGAAATAAAATCAGCACATTTGGATTTGTTGCTATTCCTTTTCCTTTATCCATGGATCTAAAATTTGGTTTCCTCCTAGCATCTTTTCCCCCAGAAAATTGAAATCTTCTTTTTCCATATGCTTGAGTTTGCGCCATAACACTCCTCTCTTCAGCTTCTGCTATGGCTGCTATATTCATCAGTTCTTGAAAGTTCTCAATTTGCAAACATGCCACCTGCATACGAATTCGTGGCTGCAGTCCTTCCTGAAACTTCTGGGCTCTCATCTTTTCAGTAGCTACCAAATGCGAGGCAAATCTTGCCAATTCTATAAATCGCACTGAGTACTGTTCCACCGTCATGCTACCTTGAATTAACATATTAAATTCCAAAGCTTTCTGGCGCTTCACAGATTCCGGAAAGAATCGATCGTCGAATTCTTTCTTGGACCTTTCCCATGTGGGCACAACATTTTCTCCAAATTCTAATTTTAACAGCTTTCGCTTCGTGTCCCACCATAGTCCTGCTTCTCCCTATAGTAAATGTCCCGCATACTACACTTTCTGAACTTCAATGCAACTACTAACTTCGAAGGTACGTTCCAGGTCTACAATCCATTTGTCTGCTTTTAATGCTTCTTCCGTTCCAGTAAAGGGCAGGTATCGGTACGCCAGAAATTTCTCATACGGACACCCTTGAGCTTCTCTTCTATTTTCATTCTGCTGATGATGACGGCTCTGTTCTATTTGATTTCTCACCACTTCCGTCATTTACCGAATAGCTTCAGCTATTGCTTGGCGTTCTTCTAATGGGGGGTTTTACGCCACTGGTCCCTCTTCCAAGGGTGGATTCCGTGCCATTCGCCCTTCTCCCAGCAATGGGTTTGGTGCCGTCTATCCTTCTCCCAACGGTGGGTTAGGTGCCATCTGTCCTTCTCCCAACGGTAGGTTTGGTGCCGTCTGCTCTCTTGTACGTGGAGGGGTAACCAGGGATGGGTTCTAGGCTACCACGTCTACTCGTTTCAAAGGAGGACGACCTCTTGGCATGTTGTTTTCCTGAAACACACCCAACTTCATTATAAGCTATACTTGCTTTAGAAACTTCCAAATTCCTAAAGTCCAAAACATTCATCCATATTACTCCAAATTCCAATCTAATAAAGATTCAAGCCTATTCTTGTGCCATGTGATCTATTTCTCCTAGGACACTGTGGATTTTACCCAGAAATGTAATAGCTCTGATACCACTCTGTGACGCCCTCAATTTACGTCTAAGATTTAACGTAAATTAAGGTGTCTGGATAAGTAACACTTGGATACTCACCCTCGTACTTAACAAAAATAAAATGCATATATCACTTAATTCGCAGCGGATCAGGTTTTAGATATAAAACTTTCTAAAGATCACATGGGAAATATACTTACAACATTCACAACATTCATTAAAACTTAACATTGTACTTATTTACATATAGAAGGTCCACATTGTAGCATGTTAACAACAAACTATATTACATTCATCCAAAAGATTTTCCTTCACCTCACTCTTTTTCCTTCTTAACCTCGGGGAATTCTCTCCCATAACGAAACCTATCCATACTAACACTAAAGTCTCGCTGGAGTAGTTGTCCCTGTGGAGTCACACAAACTCCACACATGAACAACGAGCCGTCAAGTCCTAAGGTTAAACAGCATCATGTACGTCGCCTCTCCTCAGCAAAACTGGATGCGTCAAGGCTCCAAACTCCGGTAGGTTGATTACTGATAGGAGGTCCAAAGGAAACAAAAGAAATGTCCATATAAGGACTATAGTCGGAGAGTCCCTCAGGACTCCCCAAAGTCCCCTGCCTCATCGGGGCTGTCCCCTTGCTGGTCATCAAATCCTGTATAAATTTCATATGCACAAAAATATATAGAGCCACAAAAGAGTGAGATTTTATTTGAAATCTCAGTAAGTACATAAACAGCTTAAAGGAAACAGGGAAAAAGCAACTATAATATTATCACCACTGAATGACTAGGGAAATTTACCCTAAGATACACCTCATAAGACCACTGTCTAACTGATACTTTTCTTACTCAACCGAATACATAATCTTATACTGAATTACACCATTTTCTTAAAAGTTCTTATTCTTTCTTATTACTAATGGGCGTTACGTCTCGCCGTCCCCATCACATACACTCATCAATCATCCGGACATTACGTCTCGCCGTCCCCATTGTGATGAGTCTTGTGTCAATCTTCCGGGCGTTACGTCTCGCCGTCCCCGTCTTGACACAGAACATATACCTATATCACTGCAGGTGTTACCTATCGCCGTCCCCACTATTCAGATTAGTTTCACGGGTGTTACGTCTCGCCGTCCCCGCTATTCTGATCAATCTCACGGGCGTTACGTATCGCCGTCCCCGTGAAGACCATACACTCTTATAACACGACAAGCGTTACGTATCGCCATTCCTGTCGGCACGTCCGTCATCCGGGCGTTACATCTCACCGTCCCCGTCACGACGTGACTAACTTTTCTTGTACTTCGTTTTATTTTAGTTGTTCCTTTCTTATTCATACAAATTTTTCACTCATAACCCTTTCCATTTGGAACACCAATTTTATTCCGGGAAAAACCCTGACTCTAAACTAACAGAGCATCTCGTTCGAGCGAGATGTCGAGCGATCATCAAGCGAAGTCTCGGGTTAAAACTCGCTCGAGCGGAGTATCAAGCGAAACTCCAGCGAGGGGTTATATTTTTCCTTCGCTCGACTCACATGTCGAGCGAGGGTTGAGCGAGATCACAGCTCTAAGAGTTTTTCTACTCTAAACAGTCAATCTTTTTACTAAGCTTTATTTGGCTTCTTAAAAACTTGAATCTAAGTTCTTAAAATTTTACTGAACATTTTTACAAGACGATTTAAAACCAACCTTACTCATATGTCACTTATCACTTAATCATGTTCTCAAGAGTTCAATACTAGTAACCATAATTCAATCACTTCAATAAACCATTTCCATGCTTAATTTATGCTAGAATATCGACTTACAAATTCTTCAAGGTTCAAGAGAATGGATCCAACCAACTTCTTGCAAGCTTTCTTCCAAACTTGCTTACTTAGCTCACAAATGAACTCTTTAAGGGTTTTGAGAGGGTTTTCTGGTGTATCTTCCAAAGGGGAAAGTGTTCTCTCCTTCTAAAGGAGCTTAGAAAGCTCTCAAGGTTCTATTTATAGGATGGTGGTCGACCAACATGAGGGAGAGAAAAGGAAAAACACCCTAAGGTGCACTAGTTGCCAGATTGCATGGATGATAAGGTGTCTATCTAAACAAATCTCATAATGAGGATTAAGCCTCCCAAATTCTAGGTTTTGCAGCTGGATTAGTCATCCAAGGGCTCACAATTGAGATATATTTGTTGCCCATTTTGATCCACGGCTGAGGAGTGAGCTAAAGGGATAAGAGGTGAGGTGGCATTTCACCTAACCATGCATGCACCTCTCATCTCCAGCCCTCTCCTTGTGTCACACGCCCATCTCCAGATTTTTTCACCTTTTTGGTTACTTCCTAACTCCCTTAAGTCTCCATTTAACAAGTTCTAGAAGGCCACTTCTTAGTTTAGTTAGGGTAGAGCCAAATCTGATCCACTTAGTCACCTATCAACTAGATTTTGGCTCCCCTTGTGTTTCCATCACACTAACTAACCAATTGGCTTCCAAATCAACTTTCCATCCATTTCCAACTATCCCTACACATGTCCTAATCCCAGAAAATCTCAAAACCAATTGCCTAATTCGTTACATGTCCTAAATTAGCTCAATTCATCCAACTCGGGTTACATTTAAGCCCATTCCAGAGCTACCTATTTGATTCCCAAATAAGTTATTGATCCCTTTCAAGGTTCTATGCCAATTGGAATCACCTCATTTGGACCTCATATGAATAACTTATGTCCATTTCACTAAAACTCGACAGATAAATCCGAGAATGCATAATTCCCAATACCAAATGTTATCTCACATTTCTCAATTAAATCTCTCACTTTAATTTTCTAGAAACTAAATACATCAAATAAATTTCCTTAAAGTAATTCCCATAAAATAATTTACCATAGAAAATTTGGACTATTACAGTAGGTTTTGCTCATCGGAGTGAGGGGAGGTTACTGGTAGGTCGCCGGCGTCATGGGTGGCTGGCAGTGGCCGAAAAATGCAGAAAAAGCCAAGATACCAATTTCGGGTTCCAGCTTGCCAGTGGCAGGTGGGGCTAACGTGGTTGACACCACAGACATGGATGAACTCGCCGAAGCAAGGAGGTGCAGGTGGCATGGGCGGTGTTGCTGGAAAGTGGCGCATGGCGGCGCTGGGTGGAGAAGGGAGAAATAGGCGGGAGAGAGAGAGGAAATAGGGGAGAGGTCGCACGGCTGGGGGGGGGGGGACCAAGAAGGAAAGAAAGGAAAAGAAAGTAGAAGAAAAAGAAAAGAAAAAGAAAAAGAAAAAAGAAAAAAAGGAAGGAAAATAAATAAAGTCCAATTCTCATAACTTAGGTCATAAGAGCACTTAAAATCACAACATAAACATACATATATAAAAACCTATTCCAAAACATATTTAATTAAAATAAATAAAACACATCAAATAAACTTATAATGAAATAAAGAAATTTAATTCCAATCATTAAAATAATTACCTCACATTAAAATTAATAAGGAAAATAACGTAACTCAATATTTAAATATAAAAATAACGTAAAACTAATATTTAACTAACTAATAGTTCAAATAATAATCTAAAAAAATAAAACTCAACCAATAATATTATTAAAATAACTTAACACAATCAACAACAAGAATAAAACAATACGTAAAAATACACAAAGTCTAGGATCTCACTTTCAATCCCTCCATCATCAAATAATCTTAATCCTTTCACCACTCCTCAAGAAAATTAATCTACATAATCTTCCTCAAATACTTACTAACTTAATTTAGTCATCATATTCTTTATAGAAACACATACTTCCCTAGGGATCCTTTCCAAGGCCAAAAACCTCTTAAATCCCTAACATTATTCTTTTGTCATTCCAATCCCACATATCATCATCAAATCTTTAAACCATAATTTATCAAAGCATATCTTTTCTACTTATAACATTTTTCCTACTTATCTCACTACTTCCCATTACCATCAACTTAACCCAACATAGCATGTCTTATGAATATGTAAAATAAGCACTCAATTGAGACATCCTTAAACATGATAATTCTATATACACAAATAAACACTAAGAGTAAGGTATAACTGTACTTACAAATTTTCTCCAAGCTTCAATTGGTATTTGAATTAAGCCCTTGCAAAATCTCTTCTCCAATAATCCCAAAGTTCACTCTTTGTTTGTTTAGGAAGTAATAGGTTTGAGGAAAGGTTTTTTTATCACTTTTCTCTCTAATGGGCCGTGTGTTCTCAAATGGGATAAGTGGAGAACTTACACATATAAATAAGTGGGAGAGGGGCGAGACCTTAGGCAAGAAAAGGGTAGATTTTTGGCTTAAGGCATACGGATACTTCTTCCTTATTGTGCCATATGTTTTCCTTCCTCTCTTAGTTTATGATCACACCTAAATTTTAGGCTTGATGATTCATATTTTGATTCAATGGTTAGTTTTTGATATGCCTAAAAATTATCTTGATCAAAGGCTAAAAATTACATCACATGGCATTACATAGCTGTACACAGCTGGCCATTCCTTCCACCATGCATGTATCGGCCCTTTGCATTCCCAAGAGTCATCCGACTCTTCCAGCTCCTTTCTCCCCATTGGCCACTTGTTTAACCTCCCAATGGTACACTTGTATCAATTGGGAAGGGAGTTCTAAGGCTTGGTTGGGTAAAACTTGAAATTAGTTAGCTTAGTTGGTTCCTAGCAGATTTTATGCCCCCTACAGTTTCCTTATGTTTCGGGCTAACCATTCTTCTAGATAAATTTCCTCCACTTGCCACATACCTCCTACACATATCAAGAGGTTGAGAAACCTAAGAAACCAATTAGATTTTCTTCACATGGTAAAGTTGGTGCACTTTGCTTAAGTCGGTTACCAGGTGACTCTTATTCATGTTCGTCCACTTCACACCAAATTAAGTTCTTGATTCAGTCCGTATCTTTAACAACTCAAAACATGAAAGTTCTAGATCTCTCTCTCTTGGTGATCTATAGAATTTTGAATCACCTCATCTTGAGACTATATGAAAACATTATACCTAAATCACTAAAGCTCAATAAATTTGCCCAAGAGCAACAAATCCGAGCACACTAAGTGTTTGCTAGATAATCCTGTTTGCTTCACACGATACTTCCTAAGTATAATCTTCTCATTTGCCATATTTCTACACACTTTTTAAGATCTTAGGATAATAGAGAAAATATTTCAAAAACTTAATCTTAAGCAAAGTCACAAGTCAATTCAAAGTCAATGCCTATTATGCCCAATTTGGTTCTGCCAACTTCAATCCTAATTTTGTCTTTGATTGAGTCAATATCTCTTAAAAATTAAAACATAAAAGTTGGAGATATTCCCCTTAGATTTTCATAGCATCTTGAATTATCCCAATTCAAATTCATATGAGAAAGTTATGTCCAAATTACCAGAGGATATCAAAATAACTTTAAAGAAGTTATAATCAAACTAAGCATGTAAGTTAAAAAGGATAAGTAAAAATTCAGGTTATGACACTTAATTCACCAGTTGAGTAACGCGGTCATTTTTTCTAAGTTTGACCTTAAATTTGGATTTTAGCAAATCCAAATTAAGGAATCAGATAGGTATAAAACTGCTTTCATCACCCCATTTGGTCACTACGAGTGGAATGTGATACCATTCGGCCTCAAAAATTCTCCTAGTGAATTTCAGAATATTATGAATGATATTTTTAACTCATTCACCTATTTCATCATCGTCTATATAGACAATGTTCTCATATTTTCAAAATTCATTAATGATCACTAGAAACATTTGTCTACTTTTCTTAATATTATAAGACAAAATAGTCTAGTGGTTTCTGCCAAGAAAATTAAATTATTTCAAACCAATATTACATTCATTGGTTACGATATTTCAAAAAACAAACTCAGATCTATTCAAAGAGCCATTGAATTTGCTGACAAATTTTCGGATATTATTATTGATAAAACACAATTACAAAAATTTCTGGGTTCTCTCAATTATGTCGTCCATTATTTGAATGACTACATTCTAATCCTCCTCAATGGATAGCAATTCACACCAACCTAGTTCAACAAATCAAAATACATGTCTAAATTCTTCCTTGTCTTGGTATTCCTACTTCTAATTCATTCAAAGTTGTTGAAGTAGATGCATCTGATAAAGGTTATGGTGACATTTTGAAATAAATAGTTTCACCAAACTCATCTGAACAAATTGTTCAATTTCACTCTAGAGTCTGGAATTTTGCATATCTTAATTATAGTACAATTAAAAAAAAAGATCCATAGTAATATGTATTTCAAAATTCCAAAGTGATTTACTGAACAAAAAATTTCTTTTGCGTATTGATTGCAAAAGTATTAAATACGTATTAGAAAAAGATGTTCAAAACATTGCATCAAAACATATTTTTGCACGATGACAAACTATTTTAAGTGTATTTGACTTTGATATTGAATACATTATAGGAACAGATAATTTTATTCCTAATCATCTTATCCGTGAATTTCTACAGAAAACATGAGCAAGAAAAAAGACAAAAAGCCTGTTACACGTCCTCCTCCTCTTCCTAATTTATCTCTGCTCGTGCCTCATTCTTCTTCTTTAGAGATAGCCAACAAATTTACCCCTCTGGGAAGTATCATCACTTCCAGACCTACTTCATATAGTTCAACCATTTCAACCCCTTATAATCTATATGCAATGTCGCTTACCACAGCTAAGCCTAGTAATTTCTTTCTTCCTGCTTCAAATACTAAATACTTTAGAAAACTTTATTTCCAGAATCTCTTTTACATAAAACCAAATCGGACTATGAATACAAATCCTATCAAAATCTCTACCAATTATTTTCCCCCTACTTTCCACTGGATCCCTGAAAATCTAGAAAAGAACCTCCAATTCTATTCTGGGATTCTTCTTAACACAGGATCCCTTACCATTAACCCTATCTACTACAAAGTAGATAAAGCCAAAATCATTTCTCATAGTGCTTATATTTTGAAAGTAATAACAGAAGAGGATTGGGGAACTCATCCCTACACTTCAAAAAAACTCTCAGATTTTCTTATAACTACTATTATTATATTGATACTTGGTTCAAATTCATGTTTTTCCAAACTCCTGATCAAATGCATTCTTAGTTCCTTAATTTTGACAAGAAGTGCAAACATACTTTCCCACTTTGGTTCCAAGGATTGTGGAATCAATTTGGTCCAATTCCAGAGATATTTCCAGATAGTCTTCAACCGGCTATTAACCATTTTTCAACATTCAATTCACCCAAAATGGATCGCCACAATTCCAAATTTCATTATCTATTCCATTTGTGCAAAAGATACAAAATCCCTTGGATCTTTAAATGGAATTATGACAAGTTTGGTGACATTTTGGTTAGACATTTCTTCGTCAAATGGTGGGATCGATTTCCCTATGCTGATGATACTATTTCATATATTTCAAGAGACATTCTGCAGCAAACTCTTGATCTTGCAAGTATCAAGAATTTTCCTATAGCAAAGTCAATTGTTATTTCACCTAAGTACCCACTTCCATAGGACCATACTTCAAAGAATCTAGAAGAATCATTCTCAAAGAAGAACACTCCCAAGAGTTCATCTTTAAAAAAGAAGACTACTTCAGAAGATTCTGATAGTTCATCTTCTTCTAAAAAGAAAAATGGTCTGGAGAGACTAAAGAAGAAAGACCTAATTCAACTATTGAAAAAATCCCTACAAGACAAAGACAACAGTGATGTTTCTACTGAAGAGTCAGAGAATTCAGCAGAAGATTCTAACCCTTACAGTACCACATTTGGACATGACTCAGACGACATCCCAAGGTTATCTAAAGACTGATCCGACGGCACAAACTGACAAAATATTTCAATAGGTCTAGAGGACCCCCGTGAGATTCTAGGCTGCTCTCCTCACTTTAACTTTCGGCAGAAAAAGACAAACCAACTTTCGACTAAAATGATATTCAAGGCAATAAATAGTACAAAAAGTCACTATTCACTATTCAATGTTCACTTTTATAGTTTTAAACACTATAAAAGGGAGACCTCATGGTAGAGTTTAGGGCAGAGCTCACTACCCCCTCATATTTCTAAACTCTCTACTTCCTCGAATTCATCTACTCCCTAATCTTATTTCTCCTATTTTACTACAATCTTGTAAGACTCTTTCCATAAAAAAATCTTTTGATTCAATACTTGCATTATTTACCTTTCGTTTACTTTACTTTCATTTGGTATCCAGTTATCTGGTCCATTTATTTACTTGCATTAATTAACATTGCACGCAATCATTATTTTCATTTGATCTAGTCATCTGGTCCTTGTTTTAATTTATCGTATTATTCTAGTTAACTAGAGGACCTGATTGTTTGTAAGTGGTTTTCGACATTGAAAACGGTCATTCGAATATACCCAGAGTATGTTCAAACGTGACTATTAGCAACGTATCAAGTTGACAACGTTGCAAACAATCACGTTCAAATGCACATTTAATAAATTCGAACGTGACTTTCCATCTTCCAACGTTCTCAATTTCACATTCCAATGTATAAAATATACGTTGGAACGTAACTGTTGGTATTCCAACGTTGCCAAAGTCATGTTCCAATGTATGAAATGTACATTGGAACGTAACTACTGGTCTTTCGACATTGCAAAAGTTACATTCGAACATACAAAATGTATGTTCGAACATACGTTTCATCTTTCAAATTTCAAACTTTTACGATCGAACATTCCATACGAACGTTCAAACAGAAAACACAGGAATGGCTGAGTCGACTCAATCATTCTCGAAACTCCATTTCAAGAGTTTTAAAGCAAAAACTTATCGTAGAAATGAAGTACACACTTCAAGAAATGTTTCTACGCTGGCCTTTTTGCCAATGGAGACTCGTGGTGACCAAAAAATCAAGAAGAAAATCAAGCCACCACGTTTTTAAAGTTTTTCCTATTTCTAACAAATTTAATGGAAAAATGCATCAAGATAGAGGATTTTGAACTTCCTACCTTTTGGTGACGGTTACGGTGGTTTGGTGAAGGAGATGGTGGTGCTCATTGCAAAGAGAAAATGAGAGTTCGACGGAGTTTTTCAAAAAATGGGAGAAATAATTGTTAGGACCCCTGTATATATACAGTCAACGTTTGAACGTTCTTTAATGAACGTTTGAACGTTACGTATTAACCATTGTATACATTCGAACATAAAAATGGAATGTCCGAACATTTGAATTTGACATTCGAACGTTACATAGTTGAGTAATGTTAAGCATACATTCAAATGTAAAAATATGTTCATTCGAACGTTTCTTCACATCTTCCAAATGTTCTAATGATACATTCAAACCTATATTTGTATTTTTAAATTGAAATTGAATTTACATTATGATATATTAAGATACAGTTAAATATATTGTATTATATAGTATAAAACATCACTAAAATATATTAAATCAACACTATATAATACTAAAGTGTTAATTATTATATAATGTATTATATATTATTACAATAGTTAACATGTTATAATACTATATATCTAAGTATTGTATAGTGTTACTATAGTAGATAAAATATATAAAGTGATGTTTAAAATGTGATTAGTCAACACTATATAATACTTAACACTATAGTAATATATAGTGTTGACTATAATATTACTATAGTATATAAAACATCACTAAAATATATATTATAATGCTATAGTTAAATATAACAATATAGTTCTAATTGCTATATTTGATATAATATAAGAAATATGTTTAATATTTTTTGGTTTAAAAAATATAGAAATATATAGATTTAATCATATAAAAAATTAAAAATTAAAAATTAAAAAACAATCGAATGTCAACTAGTAAAGTTCGAACGTTCGAAAAAAAGTGTGAAAAATTTCACACACTTTCTAGAACATTCGAACATAACTTTATGATATTCGAACCTTTTTTATTATGATGGTGGATCTAGTCAATTTGATGTAAAGGAAAGTGAAGCATGTTGATATGGTATATAGTGATAAGAATTGCATGCATGACTAAGATGAAATTTGTTAAATGATTAGTGATGTTAGGTTAGATTGCTTGAAGAAAACGGCTTGTATGTTTAGTTGTAAATCCATGCTTAGCAATATATATTATTCTAGGTTTGAGATTTACATTTTCATTGATGGATTTAGTTACTTTGTTATAAAGGAATAGGAGAGTATGATTAATATGATAAATGGTGACAAAATGCATGCATGATAAAACAAAGTTTGGAGTTGAAAAGGATTTGATTTGGTGCACATATGGGTTTCCGTTTGAAGGGTTTTAGGGTTGAGTTTTTCAAAGATCAACTATTCTTTCATGTGATGATTATGACTTGAATAATTAAGAAAGTTAGAAGCATGAAAGTAAGAGGATCCTTTAGCAAGAAATTCAGTTTTCCTATATAAGAGTAAGTATGTTACTTTGATTGAGAGAAAAGTGATGAAAATACTAATCCTAAGGGCTATAGGGTTCGATCAACCCCTCTTAGTGATGCTAAAAATGTTTAGTAAATTTTATTAAGGCTTGATGAATACATGGAAGAAGATAGAAGAAGAAAAATCTAGGAGGTAGTCTTGGAGGGTCTCGACCCAACCCTAGTGGCGAAAGCCGAGTGCCTTGCTTTGGGTATTAGGCCCATTTATGTGCCCTTATATGAAGTATAGATGGAATCATGTGATGGTTGATTTGTCAATGAGTATGACAAAGTGTACGTGCGCATGAACTGATCCCATAATTCACACGTTAAGCACTAAGGGTTACATGTCATATGCATAAAGTATGAAAATCATGTTTTTGAGTCAAACATATTTTCAAAGAAAAAAAAAAGAATTAAGATTTATATAAGAACCCCAAAGGCTGGAATGAGGTAGTGTCCCAATAAAACTCCATGTTCACTCAAGAGTGTTTAAAGTTGAGTGAAAGCCCATGGATCGTCGAAGAATAGTCAGCGAACCATGTATGGCTCTAAAAGGTGTCCAGAGTATAGTCGCACCTAAAGCTAGTAGGTGCCCAAAGACGGTGTTGGCTTTTGCCTTACTTAGGGTTACAAATGAACAGAGCTGCTTGTGAACAATTTGAGTTCGACTCATATAAACTCGATTCAAACTCGATTTGTTTAATAAATGAGTTGTTCGTGAGCACTAATATTGGTTCGAATATTAAACGAGCTAAACTTGTATAATCTCAACTCGACTCGGTTTGTGTTCGTGAACAAAATTCGTATAAACTCGATTTGACTCGTTTTGGGCTCTTAACAATACTCGTAATATTCCTATATACATATATATAATCTTGCATATATTCTTAAATATATTCTTTTATTATATATATTTTCTGTATTATATATATTATTTTTAATATTTTGTATAAGTAATATATTTTGTTACTTTATGTAGAAGTGACATTTTGTTTCTTTATAATAATAATGTATTAAGTTCACAAAAAAATTATTGAGCCAAATATTTATAAAGAGTAAGAAACTCGAATAATTAATCGACTAAGTTAAGCTCGATTTGTTAGAGAGTAAAAATAAAGATCGATAAATAAATTGATTCAACTCGAGCTCGTCTTTGATCGGCTCGAATTCGACTCGACTCGGCAAACTCTCAGCTCGACTCGAACTCGAACTCGAACTCGACTTATTTAAGTCCAACTCGACTCGATTCGACTCGCACTCGTCTTTGATCGGATCGTTTGCAGCCCTAACCTTACTGTTATAAGAACAAGGATGTAGTCGCTCAGTTTGAGTAGTCACTGAGTGATGAAGAGCGGATAACATGGTCACCTCGACTTGAGTAGTCTGCAAGTGTTGTGGTAACATGTAACATATTCACTTAGGTTTGAGTGGTCGTCGGGTGATACGGTAACTAGTGGGAAACACATGGTACATAGGGAAACCGTGATGTATCCAATAAGAAGTCATGACAAGAACGGCTTTCGAGCCCTAAGAATAATATGACTATGTAAATGGCGCCTAAGATAAGAAACGATAAGCAAAACAAAAACTTTTTACGAAAAAGGGTATTTAAAGTATGAATCAAAAGAATACCCTTCCATGAAAAGCAAGCATACGTGTCAAGATTGAAAGAAAGTCAAGTTTTATGAAGGTCTTCATAAGCATATGCATTTCCTAAGTAATTAGTCACATATGCATGACATATGATTTGTTCGTTATTCACTTATATGTATGTTTGAAATGATTTGTTTGAGATAATTGTGTACTTACTGAGATTTTTTGAAATTTCATCCCTTTATATTTTCACTATCGTTCCTTATTGGGGCAATAGAAATGGTTGTAGGAGAAGATGACGACTATGACGTTGACGCTAAGAGGGAGTCTCCAGCCCACTGATGGGTTGGTGATCTCTCCACCTTTTGATGTAGTGACCCCCGATCTATACGAGCAGTTTATTTATGTATGCGTTGGATGGCGCTCATAAAGGCTACCGGCCGCCAGTGTGTGGGGTGCTGCCTCACTCTGAGGTCTGACGGGGCCTTGTTCATAGATCGCGTCTATCTCTCGGAGGAGGCCTGTGTCCTACGTGGTGATCAGGTGGGCTTAGAGCAATTCCTTTTTGGTCCTGGAGCTAAGGAGGTTAAGGACATGCCCTTGAGATAAGGGACGATTGTGGGGTCAGCACGTGACTTATGTTGCATGTCTTTATTTATTTGCCTTTTGCTAGTTCCTAATTTTTTGAGAATACGCTTATTTTGTGAAAGATGAGACAATTGGCATCTTTATGAATATGAAATGTTATTTTAGGAACTTTAGTTTTGTTATACCATGTGACATATGGCAAAAATTTTAAGTTATTGCCTAATCAAAGAATGGCTTGACCTTTTTCACTGTGAAATTTTTTAATCACTACTTTTATTATAAACGCATGCTCGAATTTAAGTTAAGAACGAGGGGTGAACTTCCCTGTAATGTTTATCTTCGACGTCTCAGTTTGCGTTCGATATGAAATGTAAGCGGGGGCATCGGCAGATGACCAAAGTGTTTGCATGTTTACTAAAATAACATTCGAATGTTGAACAAAATGTTCAGATGCTAATAAAAGAAACGTCGAACACTACTCAAACCTAACGTCTGAACGTTGTGGACGATACATCCGAATGTTACAATTACGTTCGGATGTGACCAATGTTCAAATCACAGTACTAATATTCCAACATTTAAGAAATGAACAAAATACTATGGCGTTCGAATGTCAGTTGGGCGTGTTTACGTTCGAATGTTATTTTGTAGGTTCGAACGTGACTTTGGTGATACATTTGGACTATCACTAATAGTTAAACATTACATCGAACAGAAAGCCACCAACAATCACAAAAAATATTTTTGTGATAATTGAATAGTAAACTGTCACATATATTTATCTGTCACGCATTTATTGTGACGATTGCCATGACGATTTCTAACTATCACCAAAAGTCTTTCATAAAGTTTTGGTCATTTTTTGTGACGCTTTTATTTGTCAATAAAGGCCAAATGTGTTGTAGTGAATGTAACTGGAGAATCTTAAACAAAGTAAACATTAATCCCTTCTAGTTTGAAGAACCTAGCTAGCTAGCAAAAACATACACAATGCGTAAACCAATTTTGACCTGTAATGCTCATTACGCAGCACTAGCTACTGTCTTCTAATTAAAAACACTCTCCAAATACTCACAAATTATTAAATGAAAAGGAGTGAACATCCTGATCTAGAGCAGCAGAGACAAGGTGTTGATGGATGAGAAGACAACATTAGTGGCAAAACTAAAGGCCAAGACAGTAGTGCTACTACGTAAAACCCTATTCATCTATCGGAAGAGCAACGCATTAAGGATAGTGATCTTGGAGGGGACAACACTAATAAATTAGAAACAAGATATAGTTATCCCATCCCTACAAATAGAACTCAAATATATGCAAGTCCACAGACGTTTCCGGATCATGAAGAGTAGAAGCCAAAGGCTGGTCATGCTCTAAGGCAGGAGAAAGATCACAAGAGAAACGGTATATATGGGTTTTTTTTTGTGCTTGTTGGACTCAATCTATAATTTTGACTAACTTCATAAGCACATTGAGAAGTAAAAACATGAAAAATCCACAAGATTATGGTTTTGATCTTCGTATATTTTTCTCCATTTTGATTGGCAGTTAAGTCTTTCTTTTTATGTTTTCGCTTTGTTAATTCATATATCAAAGGAATTTTTTATTCCTTTTTGTTTAGTTTCTTCAATACGAACTTTTGTTCTGTTTTGTTTAGGTAATATTAAGGTCTTGTCTATGATATGCAATTGTATTATTATATATCTTGCCCAGCTTTTTCTTTGTTTTTAGGTATGGAATGATGGTACTGTTATATTTTTTGTTAGTGAGGGAGGCTTTGTTTTCTTTCTCTTATCTAATTTCCTTAATTTAATTATCTTATTCTAAACATATATAAGAAGAAATGAATTGATTACAATTAACTTACATCTATAACAAAGAAAACTCATATTGTTATTAGTACTCATATATTACTACTTCTATTTTCCAACAAAATTCATGTATAAAAATGTTGTGCCGTCAAAAGTGTTTGCTAAAGATAGTGGAGACCTTGCTTCTAAGTAGCTTGGAGAGAAGTTGGCCGTGTACGGGACTGTATTATACAGAAGTCCCTCAATGTCAAAAGAACAGCCGAAAAGCACAAAACCCAACCAAGCTCTTGATGGAGTACTACTCCATATTGGCAATGATTTGCTCCCCTCGTCAAAAATGATTGATGCTACTCTCAGCATACGGGACATCAACCAAGACAGTATATATATATATAGAGAGAGAGAGAGAGAGAGAGAATTTAATTTCAAATCTACTATGCTTCATATAATATAATTATCTTTGTTGCTTTATGTCATATTATTGAACTTTCCTATTTTCATATTTTTTTTTTTTGTTTTTGTCCTTTCTAATTCAGTTTCCTGTTCCATGGTTTATCTAACTAATCACATAAAGTCAATGAGTAATAAAAAATAAAGTAATAATTTATGAATCTATTTTTACTTGTATAATAAAAATAAAGATATGCTAACATTCGAATGTTAGAATTGTTAGTGACAGTTCAAATGTATCACCAAAAGTCACGTTTGAACGTACAACATAAGGTTCAAACGTAAACCCATCTGACTAACATCTGAACAACATACTACTTTGTTTGCTTCTCCAATGTTCAAACGTTATTAATGTCACAGCTTAAAATGTTCGGACGTTCCTAAACCAATGTTCGAATGTTAAGTTTCAGTATGCTCAAACGTTAATTTGACGAACATTCAAACATTTTTTCGAACATTCAAATGTTAGTTTCATATACATTCAAACATTTTGGTAAGTTTATTCGAATGCTGTGTGGTACATTCAAATGCAATTGGAACTAAGGTTCCAACGTTTGATGTGTACATTCGAACGTACTTGTCAGAAATGATAAATTTTAATAAAATTAAAAATCATAAAAATTGTATTATATTAGATAATCAATCTAATAACTTACAATGTCTTATAATATATCAAAGTCAAATACTAGAAATTACCAATAATAAAAAAAGATTAAATTTTTATTTTTTTCCCTCTCCCATTGCGATCTTGCTGCAGTGACATAACACGCTCTATCTAGGCCGCTATCTCCCTCTGCACTTGTTCTTGGACTGTAGTGTGCATTCTTTTCTTCTGCTCTCTGCTGCTCCTACACACACGCCTCTAGATCAAAATGTCATTCCAAGAGAGACTCCAACTCTTGCTGTCTCAAGCTCATAATCTCATTTTCTCTTCGTGTTGCTTTTAAATCTTTGGTGAGATTATTAATTTTTGAGGTCGAGGAATCGTGAAGGATAATGAACCAAATGAATACTTGACTGAATGTCTCAATCCTCTGACTATGCTATACTTGGCCCTGAGCACTTTTGTGAATATGTTTAAAACATATCACTAGGAGAGGATTTCCTAAAAGCTAAATGCATCTCCAACATTTTGTCCTGTAATTTGAAAAAAAACACCCATGAAGCAACAAAATTAATTGAAATACGGAGAAAAATAAATTATTTAGATTTTACATAATTAGATTAATAAAATTAATATTACTTACATAATTTTTTACAGCGGTAGGATCCATCCATTCACTATGTCATTAGTGTGAGCAGTAGCATAGACATGAATGAGGAAAAAAATTTCAGAATTGTCACATTTCTAACAAAGACACATTAACAATTGAGAAATTTAATATTAGTAATTAAATAACATTAAATATCATAAAATTAAATTAATTTCTATAAGTTATTAATTACCATCTTCTTAGCAAGATGTAAAACAATCTTGAACCGATACGATGGTGGACAGTGAGAGCGGATCTATTATGTGCATTCATCAAACTTAAACTCTACAAAATTAATTAATAATATTATTGTTAATTTATAATGAATACAAATGTAAATAACTAACTAATTTAGAATACCTGATAATCAGGACTTGCAAAAATATCACAACACTTTACCTAATCATCTCACTTTATCTTCTAGAAAGGAAACTTCGCAGCCACTTCAAATGTCTGAAACTTCTTGAAGTGCTCATGACATCGGCCCTTGTGACGTCGGAATAATGTAGCCATCAGTCTGTTCACAATTCTCACATCTTCGGTACGAGTAAAATTGAGGTCGAACTGATCCTAAAGAGTTCTATCCCGTTTGAGATTATATTATCCATATTGCACAGCTTTTGTTACTTCTACTTCTCACGTCAGTAGAAATTTCGGCAGCACCTCCACATAGTTCTCTAAGTATACATGTTTGTAAAGAGGGATTGTGACCCTACAAATAGTATACCTAAAAAACAAATGAGGAAGATACTGAAACATCATAAGTAACGTGGAAATTAGTAGAAGTAACAAAAATGTAGAATACAAATAATATAATCTCAAACTGTCCACACTGGACAATTCAGAAATCAGTGGACACCTAAGTATACATTGATTCCCAATGAGTCTAAAGTAATTCATCTATGTAATATCAGATAAGATATTAATTAATATTAATTTGTTGATTTCTAACTATTATATCAACTATATATAAGGGTTGGGTTTAAGGTTTGGGATTTGGGGTTTAGGGTTTAGGATTTGTGTTTAGGATTTAGTATTTAGGATTTGTGTTTAGGATTTAGGGTTTAGGGTTTAAGCTTTAAGGTTTAGGGTCTAACGTTTGGGATTTGGGGTTTGGGATTTAGGATTTGTGTTTAGGGTCTAGGATTTGGGATTTAGAATTTGGGGTTTAGGGTTTAGCATCTAGGTTTTAGGATATAGGATTTGAGGTTTAGGATTTGTATTTAGGATTTATGATTTTAAGGTTTAGGATCTAGGGAATAGGGTTTAACGATTTTTTTACATTGAATGTTAGTGCCAGAAAAATTCACATTCGAACGTCATTGATTACATAGTTTGAACATACACTCAACGTTTGAATGAAAAATCGTTATCATTCAAATGTAAAAAAATCCAGCAACTGTCTTTAGTGACGGTTCCAAGAAACCGTCATAGAAAATAGGTTTTGGTTTTGATAATGGTTTGAAAATAGGAAAGTTGTAGTGGCCGACCATGCTAATCTTGATCTCTGTATTGTTCCAATTTTATCAGATATAGCATAAGGATGGGGCGTTACATAATGAATGTTTACGCTTTATTTATTTACGATTTATATAATTATTTATTTTTGAATATTGCCACACATCATCTATTTTCACATGCATCATCTCATGATGTAATAATATTAGATATTAGAGTGTATTTATAATTTTATTTTACTTATGAGTCTATCATTTAATACTAATATATTATGAGATGATGAAAGAATAATAAAAAAAATGATAAATAGATTTATTTTTTAGTTTAATAAGCAAGCAAGCTAGGAACGTTTTTGCTTTATTCCTAGATAAAATTACCAATAATTAGTTCGCTTTATTCTTCAAGCTGGGTCCTGCATTCGAACTAATATGGTCATGATGTCTAGCTAGGGAATCTTGGAAAGAGGAAAAATCGTTCCTAATTATGACGAACCTACCAAAAGCAACTCGATCGAAATGTGCCAACTCATGACTCTCGCCTCGAAATTAATTTTGCAGAATGTGAATGGCGCTTATCTCGAATTAATTCTTCCTGGCTAAAATATTACGGAAAAAAAGAAATGAAAAAAGCTCCTATATAATTTCTTTGATTTACACCAAAATTAACGTACAGAAAGTAAGTGTGAAACCCCCAAAATCTCCTTAAAGTAACATAAGAATTGAGGCGTCAGGATGATAACAACACGGGTCATACATCCCCAATGTCATGTGCTTAGTGCTAAGTGTGTAAGCACATGACATACATAAATAAAAGCAGCGGATATTTGAGGTCAATAGCTAAGTAGCAAAATTTTTCTAGAAATATTTTACAAACCAGTTTAACATCAATTCTCCAACAGAAAATTTAATACAGTCATCCGAAAGACAAATTAAATAAATACATATTTATAACAAGGGAAAAACAATTTTCTAAGATAATAATTTTATAATCAAAATACCTCAACAGCTGAGTCGCCTCCTCAGGCTCAACCTCCACAAAACTCTGCATCCAAAAAACTACGACGCAAAAAATGACATCGCAGGTAAGTATAACTCAAACAAATCAAAAGACAGAAATACATTCATGCAACAACACTACGCATGAATAAAACACCGTATGCATGAAGTTTAAAATCATCTTTCTTAAAACAAATACAATAGCCACACACACCAAAATCCCAATTTGACCCAAAATAAAACTCCAATAAAATCATCCATCATCTTCCTAGAAGATGATGTCCATAAATCCATTAAAATCATAACCATTTTTTCAAAAAATGGTTCACATAAAACCATTAAATAAAACCCGCAACTTTTCCAAAAAATGGCTTAAACATCCATTTTATTAACTGTATGCACCATGATCTTCCCTAGGGATCATCCACATACTCTGGCTTTCATCATCATACCGAAGGTAACGACCATGCATGTGACTTTGAAACTAGCGATGCCTAGCTAACTGTGCCCAACACGTACCATGACTAGGCATCCCCTAACTCCAACCAGCAAAGGAACCACGAAGTCGGCACGAAAGCGTTACCATCCCGTCCGATCCAGTCGTCGCCCGGCAACGACCCAGGAGACGTCACTCGTAGCGGTCACTTATACGTTAGGCTACAGTGCTCGGTTTGACACCAAAATTTAGGGAGATACTCTTTGGAAGGTAGGGAATCTCATAGAGGTGGTGGTGTGGTGGCACAACCACCGGAAGGTAGCGGATCAAGCTCCAAAATGGTGGAAACCCATTTTCGGGTTTGGGGTTGTACCGGGAAGGTGGAGCCGTGTATAGGGAAACTGGGTTAGGGGGATGACCGGCTGGGGTAGGGGAGTGGTTTGGTGGTAGAGGTGAGATGCACGGTGGCTGGACGGCGGCGCAGCGAGGATAAACTCATTTAAGGACCCATTTCGGGTGAAGGAGCAACCGGCGGAGCTAGGTGGCTTTGGGCGGTGGGTTATGCTCGCCGGAGTGAGGGGAGGCTGCTGGTAGGTCACCGATGCCAAGAGGTGGCCGGTGGTGGCCGGAAAATGCAAGGAAAGGCAAAATACCCATTTTGAGTTTGATGTTCAGCACCGGCTAGAAGGTTGCCGGAGGTGTACCACCGGTGCAGGGGAGGTCGCCAGAGGGTAAGGGTGCCGGGGGCATGGGCGGTGAAGGGCGGTGGGAGGCGGTGGAGGCTGGCCAGGCCTAAGACCGAACGACCAAAACAGGTGGAGGAAATTGCACAGGGGCCGAGGGGAATGCAGGGGAAATTAAAGAAAAAGAAAGAAAAGAAAAGAAAAGAAAAGAAAAGAAGAAGAAAAAGGAAAAAGAAGGAAGAGAAATAAAATCTAACTAGAAAAAGAATACAACAAACTAAATAAAAGCCGATTGAAAGTACAACAATTTAATATCAATATATTTAAAGTCCAACAATAAACCAATTTAATTTAAAGAACAATTTAATTGTAGAACACTAATTATTATTAAGAGAGCACATCAAACAAGATCACATAATAAAATAAAGAAATTTAATTTTAATTATTAAAATAATTATCTCACATTTAAATTAATAAAGAAAATAACGTAACTCAATATTTAATTATAAGAATAACATAAAACTAATATTAACTAATCAATAGATCAAATAAATATCTTAAACAAATAAAATATGACTAATATTATTATTAAAATAAATTAAAATAATCAACAATGAAAATAAAATAACGTATAAAAATATATATAAATCTGAGATATTACAGTAAGCATGACAATGACAATGACATTATTAGAAGTTAGGGCCAAACACTAAAATGTTAATTTCACGAATGCTATTTGCTAGTCTAAAGTCATATCGGTTCCCTTGAAATATATATATATATATATATATATATATATATATATATATATATATTAATTTCAATCAGGCATTTTACTATTTCTGTTGACCATTTGTTAGCAAGCCATTAAAAGGAAATACTTATTCCAAATGAGATGGTGGTGATCACCGATATTGGTGGCCCGGCTGCCACCATTTGAGATTTTTTATTTTTATTTTGTTACTTCATAATTAAGTATGTATTTTGTAATAAATTTTTAATTTTTATTTTATATTTTAAAAATGTTTAATGAATTTAAAATTTGAAAAACAAATACGGCCTAATCGGTAACTGAGTCTCTCGGTGGCCTCCCTTGTGGGAGCGAGTGGCACCACCCACCATAAAAAATGTTGCATATATATACATATATATATATATATCATGCCACGTATAAGAAATTACTGTTTAAGAAAATCATAAAATTAAATACGTCATGCATCTATACTACAAATTTCTCCCTACATATGACATCAGAAATTATGACGTAGTGTCGGATACGGATTTTCCATAGATGCTTAGTTCTCAAGACTTGACTGTCACAATGCATGGGGAGGCCGCTTTTATATATCTCGACGACACCAAATTAGCTGGCCGATATGTTTAGGCTTTATCCCTTTGTTCCCTTTATTCTTCAAAGTGATTAATCAAGAACTCCTTGGAATGTGGTTCTTTCCGTTCTTGCAAAGTTAGTGGAGAATCTTAAACAAAGTAAATATTGATCCCTTCTAGCTAGTTTGAAGAACCTAGCTAGCTAGCGAAAACATACAGAATGCGTAAACCAATTTTGACCTGTAATGCTTATTACGTACGCAGCACTAGCTACTGTCTTCTCTAATTAAAAACACTCCCTAAATTCTCACAAATTATTAGAATGAATCCCAGTCAACATCTCGATCCAGAGCAGCAGAGAAAGGGTGTCGATGGACGAGAAGACAACATTAGTGGCAAAATTAAAGGCAAAGACAGCAGTGGTACTACGTATAACCCTAATATTCATCCACCGGAAGAGCAACGCATTCATGAGGGTAGTACTGTTCTTGGAGGGGACAACATCAAAGACAGAGATCCCAACCCCACAAAGAAGAGCACAAACACAACTCCAATATATGCAAATTCACAGACGTTTCTAGATCAAGAACAGAAGCCAAAGGCCGGAGCTCTAAGGCAGGAGGAAGATCACAAGACTAGAAATGGTATGGGTATTTATTAATACTTGATCCAACTTAAGATCGATTTATTTCTGTATGGGTATGGGTATATATTGATCAATATCTTACATTTATTAATGCTTGCTGGACTCAATCTAGCTATGATCTAGACTAACTTAATGAGCGCGCAGCGTCCCGAAGCAAAAATATGGCAAATCCACAAGATTAATTCTAGTTTTGATCATATTCGCATGTTTTTCTCCATTTTGACTGGCAGTTAAGTCTTTCTTTCTATGTTTTCGCTTTGTTTCACGTACCAAAGCAAATCTTTTAATCCTTTTTGTTTGCTCAGTACGAACTTCTGTTCTGTTTTGTTTAGGCCGTAAGATTCAGCTTTTGTCAAGTCTTGAGGATATCTGTTTTAATGCTAGTTCCTTTTTTATTTGATCAGCGGTGCTATTCTATAAATTTTAGTTTTTATTTGTTTTATTTTAATTTTTTTTATCATTTTAAAATATTTTTAAAAAATATAAAAAAATATCAATATACTAATAATCACTTTATTAATCATTAAATAAAAAAATAAAATAAAATACATAAATTTTCAAAATGAAGTGTCAAACTTGATAGGCAAAGTAGTATATATTTTTCTTTTTATTTTGCTAATTCTTAGCAAACATGTCTATGATATGCAATTATATTATTATATATTTTTTCCTCTTTGTTTGTTTTAGTTATCGAACGATTGTATATACTGTTTTATTTTTCGTTGGTAGGGGCAGGCTTTTTTTTTTTGCTCTTTTCTCTTTCCCTTAATTTAATTATGTTATTCTAAACATAAGATGTGATGATTTGATCACACTTAACTTCAATCTAAAACAAAGAAAACTCATATATTATTATTGGAAAATGATTGGAAAATGCTAGGATCCTGTTTTGTCATCCCGCTTGACGTGGAAAATACACCTGCCACACGTTTTTTCACTTGACCCGTAGTAATATCCACCTCGTCTCCAGCTTCCATCTCAGTTCGCATCATCGCAGGTCACATCATCGCACTTCCATCTTCGGCAACGGGTGATTTGCTCCCCTCCGACCTCCATTTCCGACAAGTTGTTGGCCCTAGGTCCGAGCAAATTCCAGAGAAACGAGGTCGGTCGATCGATAGAAATGGAGGTTGTTGGATGAATCCAAAGAAAATTCCAACAAATTGTTCGGATGAATCTAAAAAAAATTCCAACAAACTCCAGCAAATCCCAGATGAAGGAAAAATCGCAGACTTACCTAAACAATATTGTTGTGTCAGTCAGAGCAGGGACGACGTCGAAGATGGAAGTCGATGGGGAGAAGTGTTGTTGTCGAAAATGCAAACTTGCGGAAGTGGTCCTGAGTGGACTTATCGAACTCAAGGGCTTGTTGATGAAGATGCGAACGGAGCTTGGAGACGTGGGTGGTCTACGGGTCAAGTGACGAATACTATATGTTCCTTTTCGTGTGCACCGTTCTCTATTTTTTTTCTTTTTTATTTAATGATTAAAAAAATATTATTTAATAATTATTTAAAATAGAAAAATAACTGTTTGTAGTATTTTAATTACAATCAAAATAACTATTTTTGCTACAAATATTTTTTTGCAGCATTCTTTCTACATTTTGCGACAAAATCTAATGTCGCAAAAAGCTAATTTTCTTGTAGTGGCACTAACGGTGCGTTGCAGTGGGCTACAGCAGTTGTAGCACCACCCTTGATAGGTTGTTCTATACAAACTCTCTAACCTTCACACATCATCATTTTTTATTTTTAATTTTTTTTAATTTTTTAATATTTTTATTTTAAATTTGTTCTTTTTAAAATAATTTTATTTTTTTATTCATTATTCATATATTAAATATTTAATAAAATTAAAATAAAATAAAATGTAGTGTGTAGAGGTTTTATAAATAGTAGGAGATTGTATAGATTTTTTCCCCTTAATATTGCCAAGTACTGTATCTTCCATGTCAAGTGAGATGACAAAACAGGACTCAAAAAGGAGACCCCTAGCATTGTCCATTGTTATTATTATGAGAATATCTGGGGATAGACCGATCCCCTTCAAAATCGGATCCTGCCGACGTCGACGGCGGTAGGCAACACCGCCCACCCCATCATGACCGCCAGTATCCGACGACCCCACCCTTGTGATGGCGGACCAAAACGGGTTTAAGGCTCCGTGGGGCACACCGGAGGTTGTCATGCATCGCCGTTGCAGGAGTGAGTTCGCCGAATGCCAAAGGTCACGGTGGGATGGGCGGTGTCGGTGAATGCCAGCCAGTCAGCCGGCGCCAGCGCTGGTTGGGCTGAGGCCGAATATCTTTTAAAATAATTTTTATTTTATTTTTTTATTGTATTTTTTTTAGTGTATTTTTTATTGTGTTTTTTAAATTTTATTTTTTTATTATATTTTTTATTATATTTTATATTATATTTTTTAAAAACTTTTATTGAGTTTTATGTGAAGGCTGTTTTTAATGGGAATCGGACGGTCCGATCCCCATCGTCTCCCTATTAAAGTACTCTCAATAGAGTAGTTAAAATTTTCCTTTAAAATTATATATTTTGAAGGAAAATTTAGCTTTACTATTCACTTTTAAAAATAAAGTGTACTTTTTGATCTTTTTCAATAATTTTTCTAATAATTTTTTTTATCAAATATGACTAAATTTTTTGAAAAATTATGCAAAAAGTACAATTTAAAAAAAAAATTAACTACTATATTGAGAGTGCTCTTATTATTCATATATTGTCACTTGTATTTTCCAACAAAATTTACGGTGCAGCTCTCAGCGTAGGGGACATCAGCCATGACGGTATATTTGTAAAGAGAGAGAACTCAATTTAAAATCTAAATTGCTTCATATATAGAATACTATTTTCTTTTCGTTTATGTCATATTACTTAAGTTTCCTATTTTCAAAATTTCATATATATATATATATATATATATATATATGAAAATATGTGATCACAAATCTACTTTCGCATATAATATATTTTCATATATATATATATACACAAATGTAGATTTATGATCACATAATTAAAGTCATGTCAGTAATAGCATATATATATTATATATGCTATTCGCTTGGCTGTAGGTGTGTTGACGTCAAAAGAGCAACCAAAGAGTTCTGATGGATTAAAAGCAAAGCCTCGAATGGAGAATACAAAAGAAGAGCCACCAAAACATGAAGCTGATTTTAGCAACAGCGAGATCAGACCCCGCAAAACCAATATCGAACACCCCCTGCCCAAAGAAGGTAGATTGCACATAGTTCGTATTTTTTGTTATTTTTTTATACTATGAAAACCATAGTTCATGATAGAACGCAATAATTTCAGAGTTTCTATATATACATGCATATATATATATATATATATATATAATTAAGTCATGTGTGTGAGCCTCATGTGGCTGTGGCGGCTCATAAAAAATAAAAATAAAAAATATGATCATATTTTAATATCTTAAATATTAGTAATTATATATTCTATCCACACACTAATTTCTCAGCGTTCTTTAAAAATATGTAAACAAATGATTTTGTAAAATTATATAATGTCATCATCTTGAAAAGAAATATGTTGTTGGTATGTATTACGAAAGTTATATAACAGAGTCAAGTACCAATAGCAAGAAAAAAAGAATTATAATTCTTTTTTTATGGATTGCATTGCAAATTTAAATGAAACGTTCCGGTTTTATATATAAATTAAATGAGTTTTCTAAATTTTTGAAGTTTTTTTTTTGTAAAATAAAGATGTTTTAGTTAATTTTATTTTAAAATTGAAATTTTTTTATCTATTTATTACTTGAACAGCAAAAAAGTTTATAAAAATGGCTATAGGTAGCATTGCGCAGAAAATAATCTTGCATGAAACTTTCTTTTTCCTACAAAATACAAGTATAAAAAATTGCATGTGCTTTGCTTGACATGCTGTGTCAAAAGAGTCACCAAAGACTATTAACGGGCGGAGGACAGACAGCACAGTTGAATGGGGTGGAGGCAACAATATTGCTTCTAACGTCATTGCTTCTAACGTCGGGAGTTCAGGCACAAAGGCGAACTTCCAATTTGGTGGTAATTATTTAATTAAATTGCCAGTTCAAATATTTCATATTATATATGATATATCTAATTTAGTTCATTTTTATTTATTATCATCTTTCTGATCATATTATTAACATAATTAGGCCAGCATTTTCATATATATACATTTATGCGTATAGTACGTAAATCATGACTTCTTCCCAATATATATGTATATATATGTGTGTGTGTGTGTGTTTGTTGTTATTGTATTTTGAATTTTCTGATCAATAACATAATCAAGATTTCTTTTGTTAGTTTCATGGATCAAAAAACTAAATAATCACTAGTAAACATGATTAAAAAAAATAGCCAATACTTTCGATCTGGTCCTTTAATTTTAGTTCTTTTCCCAGCAAATTAGTACAGTTTCGAACATTTGAAATTACATCATGAACATGTACAAATTATTGGACATGCAGATCCGTCGAAAGAGCAGCAGATCAATAACTTTTATGGACCAGAAAATTCTCCTGATCCCAAAAACTATGACATGAACGCAACTTCAAATTATTTGCACCACCCTTCAGATCATATAAACATACCCGTAGGGTACCCGATTATGAATCCTGAAAATGGAGGTATATATGTCTTTATTAATGCTATGTCGTACAGAAACATTCCCGAGTTCTGTTCATTAATTTATTCCAATATGCAGTACTAGATCGTGAACTAGGGTTGGCCGTCCTCGTTAATCCACCACAAGCGTCGACCAACGAGAACAGGAATGGTACGTCAATACTGAGTTCCAATTAATTTACAGTGATATCTTTTAATTATATAAAATTTGGTGATACAACTATTTTTATTTCATAACACACACCTATGTCTACTATATGCTTCATCCTTTTCTATCTTGGTCTAATTTGGTTTTCACTGTTGCCAATCATCTCTTTATAATCTTTCTTCTTTTTTTTTTTTTTTTTTTGTCTTAATAATCTTTCGTTTTGAGAGTGAAGGAGGTGGTTACATATTGCAATAGGTCTAATAAATGAAGGAATTAGAGAATGAGAGCCTTTAGGTGTAGTACCGTTGCTGTAGCCTGGTAGCCAATCTCTGATACTAAAGTCGATAATTTTGTGAATCTCTATATTCCTTCTAAGAAAAAGAAAACAGAAATATGTGAAAATGATGTCGGTTTTTAATTGGTTTCAACTTTGAAGCCAACCAAGGCCCAGGAAAGATTGAAGTGGAAGTTAAAGTCGATTGCTGCAGCAGGTGTTCCATATTATAAATGATCTTCAGAGCAAGTGGTGGATCAGACGCAGCGATTTCAGAAGTGGGTTTGAGTCGTCATTGACACCTGCTGCACAAGGAATGGCTCATGTGTAAATTATTGAACTAAGAATGTCAATAATAGCATCATCATTATCCCCATTAAAATGGGAATTATAATGTTAAACATTGAATATCGATACTATTTCTTAGTTGGGGTGTTTGTTTCTGCTTTCTCTTGTATTTAAAAATTTCCATCTTTCCTGACTTTATTTATTTATTTATTTATTTATTTATTTATTTATTTATTTTGTGTCAGAGGCCGAAAAACAGAAGGCTTGAGCAATTTTAGCACTCATCATCAAAATGATTAAGAGCTTTTTATTACTTCCTCTCTCCATTTAGAAGGAAAATCTAAATATCTTTTAAACACGAGTGAAATGAAAAATGATCCGGTTCTATTTTGGATCATCGTCGCTATACAGGATCTCACTAGTCTAAATTGAACGTAAAGAAATGGTGACTAAAACTTTAAGCTCAAGGACCAAGAACAGTACCATAATAAACGATACACTTCAATTCTTCAACTGCTTACATAAAAAATAGGCATTTGGAATTAGATTCAAAGATACAGCCTATGTAGACCAACAAATGAAGTAAGTAGAACGTGTGAGCACGAGTTTTTGTTGAACTACCGTTCCTGTAAAGCGTATTGATGAAAGGAAAGACTAGATGCACCTCAAGTGTTTGAGAAAATAATAGAATCAAGGAAATATGCGTCTCAGGCTCACGGGTTTTCATTGCTTTCATGTGTGTATACAGTGCCTCAATATATATAAGAAGGATTTGTAACAGAATTGACATTTACATTCAATCATTTAATGACAGTTATCCTAGGTTTGTTACAGTCTATTGTTCTGGAATACTCCTTGGATGCTTCTGGTGTAGTGGTGTGATGCTCCTCTACAGTGTCTTCTGTCGCTTGTTGGTGTGATGCTCTAATACCCACCCTCAATCCAAGCGGCACAGTTGTGATTGTGAGGTTGGATTGCAGAAGATGAAAACGAGTTGTAGAGAGTGGTTTTGTCATGATATCAGCAGTTTGATCTTTTGAGAAGATAAAAGACACTTGAAGAGTCTGGGCGTAACTCGTTCAGAAACAAAGTGAAAATCAAGTTCCACATGCCTGGTTCTTGCATGAAGAATCGGATTTACTGATAAGTAGGTTGCTCCTAGGTTATCACACCACAATATAGGAGGATCAGTAAGATAAACACCCAATTCTTTAAGTAAAGATTGTAATTATAAGAGCTCATAGATCGTATGGGCCGCAGATTTGTATTATGCCTCAGTAGAGGACCATGCAACAGTTGCTTGGAACCCCAGGCATTGAGATGATTGCCAAAATAAACACAAAATCCCTCTATTGACTTGCGATCATATGGGCAACCAGCCCAATCAGCATCAGAATGCAGACAATTTGAATAAGAAAGTGGGAGATAAGAATAAACCCAAATGCTGAGTATTCTTGAGATACCTAAGAATACATTTTACTACTTGCCAGTGAGTGTTTCTAGGATTGTGCATGAGCTAACATACTCTATTCATAGAGAAAGAGATGTCGGGACGAGTGAAGGACAAGTATTGAAAACTTCTAACTATATTGTGGTATGGTTGAGGGTCTTCAAAACTATTCCCATCCAAAGCAGAAAGCTTAATCGAGATGGACGTAGGTGTTGTGACAGATTTAGCATAGTTCATTTTGGTGCGACAAAGCAGATCATCAATATACTTAGACTAACTTAGAAACAAACTCGAGTGATTTCAAGTGACCTCAACTCCTAAGAAATAGTGTAATTGTCCTAAGTCTTTGGCAAGAAAGTGCATGCTTAGACTCTTAATGAACTCAGAAATGATTTTTGAATTGGAGCCAATCACAATGATATCATCAACATAAATCAAAATGTAAACAGAGAAGGGCGAATTATTGAGAATAAAAAGAGAGGAATTTGACCGAGAACCATGGAAATCCATAGAGAGAAGTTTTTCTGTGAGTTTTGCGAACCAGGCCCGTAGGGCCTGTTTCAACCCATAGATTGATTCTTGCAACTTAGAGACGTGGTTGGGGTAGTCCGGATGTGCAAAACCAACTGGTTGTCTCATGTAGACCACTTCTTTGTGATTGCCGTGAAGGAAGGCATTTTGTATATCGAGTTGGTGCAAAATCCGATTAGACATTACTGTAATCGAAAGGAGTAAGCGGATGGTTATGGGCTTGACAACAGGACCGAAGGTTTCAAAATAGTCTATCCCAAGTTGCTGATGGAGTACCTTAGCCACTAGTTGTGCTTTGTAGTGTTCGAGGGACCTATCAGCATGCCTTTTGGTTTTTAGGATCCACTTGGAGCCAAGAACATTCATGTGGGAGGAAAATGGAACCAGGACCCAGATATGATTTTGAAGTAGAGCTCGTAATTCATCCTACATGGCAAGATGTCATTCCGAATACTTGGATGCTTCAGTGAAGGTGAGAGGTTCTTCAGGGATCGATGAGAGCAGAGCGGTGTGAGAGAGACTGGGTTTTGACGATGGCCAAGGAATTGTTCCATCGGTGCGAATACGTGGACAGGAGACGTGAGACTGAGATCGTGTAGTCATGGGGTGAATATTGGAGATGGGAAGAGGTTTTGGAGGAGGAAGCGATTGCTGTGAGGGAGGCTATTCATCAATGTTGAGATTAGGGTTTGAGATAAGTGTGTCGGTTGTGGGAGACGATCAGGTAGGGGCGATACCAAAGAGGGATTAGGGTTTGAAATGATTTGAGTGGGAGAGGGACCGAGTGATGGATCAAGTGAAGGGGTAAGTGGAGTGAGCTGGGCTAAAAAGCTTTCAATTGAATTGGGATAGATAGGAGATGGCATATTTCTAATAGATGGCATGGGCTCAAAGATAGAAGTGGGAGATCCATTTGTGGAAGGGAAGACCCAATTTTACAGTCATGATGTAACCTATTTACTCACATTTAAGCTGTTTTACACATAGTTTCACATCTCAGCTGCAAAGGATTTACCGCAACCACATGTTTGTGTAGCATTTGGGTTCTTGAAGGAGAAGCTTCCACCAATTAGAGCATCACTATAGTACTCCAACTGCATCCCGAATTATAAGAAAATAAGGCTCTTTGGATCACAAACTGCCACAAAAAGAATTATAACTAGTGAAAAATTAAGGAAGTTATACATTTAAAACAAATACATTTTTTTATGGGTAAAACATGTCAAGAAAACAAATACATTAGAAAGATTAAGAACTATCATGTAATCTAGTGCTTGTAGAGACATATTTGGTATTTGGCATGTGAAGACAGTTTGGTATATATGTGTAGAAGCAATCATTCGAACCATGTCACATATGGTATTTGGTGTGTGAAGATAGTTTGGCATGTGAAGACAGTAAATTTGTTGAAAATATCATCTAGATAGCTTTATACAAACCAATGATAAGATATGAGCAGCTAATAAATAAGCATATGTTAATTGGTATAGAACTACATTGTCTGAGTTAGTTAAGAAACTCAGAAGTGTTTGAATTTGGACCTACCAAGTGTTTGAACTTTTGGACCTACTAGTCTAGTATTTGATTAATTGGATTCATTAATCTTCCCTTAAGGTCATAAATAAGCTTATGTAAATTAGGTGCCTTGCATTGGTGATTGCATCAAAGATGTCTTCCCATCATTCTTGAGGCTTATCACGATCTCCTATAGATGCCAAAAGCTTAGGCATAGCATCTAGAACATGGGCATCTTAGTATAAAGTAACTTTGCAACCTTGTCTTTGCCAGAAGAATGTGCGAAGAACTCCCTGAAAGTCGGGAGTTAAGATTTGCTAAGAGCAAACTTGGGCAACATTTAAAAATTGAAGCTTGACATGGATTCTAGAATGTATAGGGTTGTGGTCTTCATCTCGTATGTCAACCCATTCATTGGTTATTTGGACCTACTAGTCTAATAATTGGACCTACTAAATAGAGGTGTAAAAAGACCGAACCAAATCGGACTAGTTGGACCGGATCGAGACCGGACCGAACTAGATGGAATTTGGTCCAATCCGGTCCAATTTTTATATAAACCGAACATTTTCGGTCCAATCCCGGTCCAGGGCATTTCTCCCCCTGAATCGAACCGGACCAGACCGAATACACATCATTTTATATATGTATATATAAATAATAGTATATAAATTATAATATTAATATTAATATAAATTAAGAGTGGTAGTATAACATATTAATATATAATATATACTCTTATAATATTAACATATTATAATTTATAGTAATTGACTAGTTGTAGTATAAAAATATAAATTATTGTATATCTATATAGAGTATTAGTAATAACTTATAAGTAAATGTAATAAGTGTTTTATTATTATTTAATATATTATTACTAATTTATCACAATTTACTAATATATAAATTTATAATATACTAATATAATAGTATAATAATTAAATTTGGGCTAAAATTATTTTTCATCATTGCAGAATTTTGGATAAAATTTTAGCACATTAAATCATATCAGGTGCCTCTGAACCGGACCGGACCACCCCTAAATTGAACCGGACCAGACTAGTATGGACCGAATAGGAGTTCGGTCTGGTCGAGGATTCTTAGATTGAATAGAACCAGTACACATTTTTTCCGAACCAGACCGGACCATTTACACCCCTACTACTAAGTGTTTGAATTTTTGGACCTACTAAGTGTTTGAATTTTTTTTCCTTCGGTTATTTTCTTTGAAAGGTAGAATGATGAAGGTCATAGATTGAAGTGGATTTGCAATAGAGATCATACACCTGAAGGGAAAAATTAGATGATTTATCTGATGAAAATATCACAGTTTATGTTTTTGTAGCTCAAATACCCAAGTTTTTGTTTTTAAGAAACATTAGTTACTCCTATATGTAGCACTTATAAATTGTCTTCCATTACTGCACCCATGCCATTCGTGTATAGAGTACGGGAATGAATTTCAAACAAGTTGTACTATTCGATGAATATATGTCACTTTACATTCTAGTTTTGGTTTGATCTTCTATTTTTGATTTACCATAACAAATATTTTTGTAAGTGAGTTGGGTATAAAAAATAAAAATGGATACTGACAGCACATTTAAAAAAAATGTAGCGACATGTATTTGACTTAAAATTGTGGGGTTTAAGTATCCAGTGTTATATTTGATAGCTTGGCATGGCTGCAATGTCTTGTAAGGTGTTTAAGTCTGTCTGGCATATGTCTAATGTTCTGATGTAAGGCATGTGCTGCGATGTTAGCATAGTAATCTTAAGGCATGGGATGATAGTCTTGTAAACAGTCTTAAGGTTTTATGCCTTCTGAAATGAAACTATTCTAATATTCGTATAAAAAAAAATTGTAACGGTTTTATAATCATCTGAAAAAATAACTAGGATCATTTTTATTTATTGCGGTGAAAAATATTCACTGCAAAAAATAAAATAAAAATATATGCAGCTTCATTTGGCGAAATAAAAATCGCTGCAAATAATTCTTTATTGTGGCGATTTTGTTCGCCACAATGTAATTCATGGTGACGTTGGAAAAATGTTATCATAGTAATTTAGTCTTGCAAATGGGTTAGTTAATGTGGCGAAAATTTTAAATATTGCGGTGAATATATTCGCCGCAAATAAAGTCTTATTTTGGCGAATAACTTTGTTCACTGCTTTAATTTATAACTGGCATTTTAATATCAATGAATCTTCTGGCGCAAAAAATCGCTACTAATAGCTATAAGTCGCGAATAAAGTGGTTATTTGTGGCAACTATTTTCGCTACAAATAGTGTGTTTTCTACATGTAAATCATTAGGGTCGAACCAAATAATACTCTCTTGTATATTGTTTTGTGATTTCTTTTGCACTTTATTTTCTTTATGTTTTTACTTTAATTTCTAGTCAGATTTGGTACTGATTGTACTAATCTTGATTTTTGAGTTGGCTGTGACTCGAGAGAAAACACAACACAAACACACACACACACACACACACATATGTATATATAGAACTGCTACAGGCACAAAGAGATCTCACAAAGAAATATTCACAAACTGATGTGGCTTTATAGCAATTATTGTTCAAGAAAATCATAAATACGTACGTCACCTATAGTACTACAAATTTCTCTCTACATACGACATCAAAAATTATTACGTACGTAGTATCAGATACTGATTTTCCAAAGATACTTTCTCAAGACATGACTATGACTGTGAGGACTCGTAATTTTACTCCCTATGTAATTTAATTTTTTTAATGTTAAATATGTTTTATGTACTAATTTAATTTTGGGTGTTATGGGATGGAGTATATTATTATTTAAACGATTTAATTACAAGTTAATTTATTTTCTTATTATATTATTGTGATGTATTTAAGTTAAGACTTGAATTTAATCTCATTATGTTATTATGTTAGTATTTGAATTAAATGTATTGTAGAATATTCTAATTTAATTTATTGTGTTTAATTAATTTATGTTGTGTTTCAAGTTGGGCCTTAAAGGTATTATTATTATATGTAATTATTTACTTGAGTTGTGATTTGGGTTATAATTATTTGGGTTAGTGGCTTACAGTTTATATATATATATATATATATATATATATATATATGTAGGTGTTTGCTCTTAAGAAGCCCAGCCCGTTTGTTAGCAACCCAGCCCCTTTAAATGTTAGGAAACGTCACCGTTTGAGCATCCAATTTTAAGTTAATTGTTGGCCCTACACTTATGCGATGTAGGCAGTCTCCTTCTTCCTTTCTTCTTTTTCTTCTTCTTCGTCTCCCCTGTTTACGACCTGGTTCATTCGTGAACAAAGTTCGAATCTTGCAGCATTTCTCTTCTCTATTTAATCCACGTGTTACTCCACTGTTTTCCCAGCACCTAGATGAATTTTTCCCCTATAATTTTGCTACCAACCGAAGCTTCCCGTGCCCAGATTTTCGTTTCAATTAGTGCGTGACTAGCCACTTGTTACCACCAGTTTTTCATCTGAAAAGCTGATATATTCTTCTTCTTTTCAGCTTGTTTTTTTGGCTTGATATTGGTAATCTTTTACGTGATTTTTTCCACCCAAAAACCAACGTTTTCCAGCCTACATATAGTCATCGAACTATGCGGAAAACCACTCCGAAAATCAATTCTTTTTACCTTGCTCTGTTTTGGGTCTAACACCGTGTGCTTAAATACTTTGTTTTGCTCGTTTCTTCTTCTCAACTCAAACTAGGACATTTCCTCTTCAAAATCCACCTAAATTCGAAAATAATAGTGGTGTTTTATTGGGTATTTTCTCATCGTAAAATCATCGTTTACGACACTCTTGGTAAGTTTTTTTCTCTAATTTAATTGATTAAATTGTTTTTTTGTTAATTTTAATTTATTTTGTGGTATGATTTTATTTATGATTAAGTGTTTAGTTAGTTAGTTATTAATTGTATTTTATTTATTTACAGTAAGATGATTAATTTATTTGGTTACAATATTCGGAATAATTATATGAGTTGGTTAGATATATATAAATATCGTTTTACTTATGTTATTAGTTTAATTAAATTGCTAGGTTTATTTATTAGTTTTATTGATGTTACTATAATTTATTGGTGTTTTAATTAAGTTGGTTTTTAATTATTTTAGTTGTTCCCGATATTAATATTTATTTATTTGTAATGATTTATACGTTGGCGCTTTGGGCATGACTATAGTGGCAAATACGCGGGTGGAAGCGCGAAATCGCTGTTGGGCATTTTCGGTAACTTCGGAAATTTTTAGCGAGCGTACTCTAAGTATTTTCCAAATAAATTTTAAGATTTAAATATATTTTTGCATTGACATATATTGTGTTTAGTTATTGTTGGAATTTATTGGGTATCAAATATTTTGTGCATGGTCGTATGCATTGTGTATTTACGCACTTGTTCATGAAAATATTTGGAAATTGGATTTTTGCATAATTTCGGATATTCATGTGTTGGATTTGAAAACTGGGTTTTCAAATGTGTTAACGGCTTCCGGGTGCGTGTGTATCACGACCCCAAGCCGGGATGGGGCATTATTCCGGTGGAGCTCCTCTGGTCACTAGGGAGTGGAATATACTGAGTGACGTCCCCTGGGTCGTCGCCGGGGGACGACGGGATCGGACGGGATGGTAACGCTCTCGTGTCGACTCCGTGGCTCCTCTGCTGATGGGAGCTAGGGGATGCCTGGTCATGGTACGTGCTGGGCGCGGTTAGCTAGGCATCGCCCGTTCCGAAGTCACATGCGAGGTCATTACTTTCGGTATGATGATGAAAGTCAGGGTATGCGGATGGTCCCTAGGGTAAATCATGGTGCATACGGTTAATAAAATGAATGTTTAGGCCATTTTCTGGGAAAGTGGCGGGTTTTAATTATTGGTTTTACGTGGACCATTTTCTGGAAAAATGGTTGTGATTTTAATGGATTTATGGTCATCATTTTCTGGGAAAATGACGGATGATTTTATTGTAGTTTTAATTTGGGCCAAAATGGATTTTGGCGTATGTGGTTACTTTATTGATTTTGAGGAAGATGATTTTAAATCTCATGCATATGGTAATTTGTTCATAGTTGTTGTTGTTGCATTGATGTTTTTATTATCTTGGGTTTGTTTGGGATTTTACTTACCTGCGGTACCATTTTGGTATCGTAGATTTTGATGCAGAGAACAAGGAGATTGAGCCTGAGGAGGCGGCTCCACCTCTGGAATGAATTAGTGTAGTTAGTTCCTTGGATGACATTCAGTTAATTCTGAGGATTGTGTATTATTTTTATTTGGACCCTGCATGACTGTATTAAATCTCTTGTGGGAGAATTTTTTTTTATTAAACTGTTTTGTAAAATATTTCTAAAAATTCTGGTACTTAGTTATCGACTTTATTATCTGATGCGACTTATATTTTATGTATGTCACGTGTGCACACACGTGTGACACTTGTCGTTGGGATGTGTGACCCGTGTTGTCATCATCCTGACTCCTCGATTCCCGTGTTATTTTAAGGGAGATTTTGGGGCGTCACAATGACGACTACACCAAAGCATGGAAGGCTTTTATTATTTATATATCTCGACTACACCAAAGTTGGACATGTTTAGGCGCCTTTAATATCCCTCGGTTGCCTTTATTCTTTAAAGTGATTTGGATTAATTAACATATTGATCTTGGCTAGACTAACTCCTTCGAATGTGGTTCTTTTCATTCTTGCAAAGTTAGTGGAGAATCTTTAACAAAGTAAATATTGATCCCTTTTAGTTTGAATAACCTAGCTAGCAAAAACTTACGGAATGCATAAACCTATTAACAATGTAAATATTCTAACCTGTAATGCTCATTACTCAGCACCATTATATCCAACTAAAAACACTCCCTAAATTTAGAAAAATATTTTTACTAAATTCTCACAAATTATTAGAATGAATAGGAGTCAACGTCTGGATCTAGAGCAGGAGGCCAGAAAGGTGTCGATGGAAGGGAAGACAACATTAGTGGCAAAATTACTGGCAAAGACGGTAGCGTTACTATGTATAACCCTATTCATCCATCGGAAGAGCAACACATCGGAAGAGCAACATATCGAAAGACTAGAAACAAGAGACAGAGATCCCATCCCCACAAATATGAGCACAAAAACAACTCCAATGTATGCAAATTCACAGACGTTTCCGGATCAAGAGCAGAAGCCAAAGGCCGATGCTCTCAGGCAGGAGTGAGAATGATTTGAAAACCACCACACTTTGTGTTGGTGAGTCTATTTCATTATATAAAATTATTTACACGTGTATATGGTAATTACATGTAGGGATTAATTACAAATAAATGGAAAGAATTAGACTACACTAATCACAGGTCAATGAATATACAGAAGGATAGGCCTTGTGTCACGACATGTGATCTTTATCCTTAACATCCCCCCGCAAGCTAAGTATCGGATTTGATCAGACGTGAAACCTGGAGCGAAAAAAATTCAAAGAGAGGTCTAGATACACTTTTGGTGAAGATGTCAGCAACTTGCAAGTGAGAGGGCACAAACTGGATGCAAAGTTTGCCGACGACAACCAGTTCAAGAAGAAAGTGATAGTCTAACTCGACTTACTTTGCTCGCTTGTGAGAAACAGGATTGGAGTTCAAGAAGATTGCACTTTTATTGTCACATAGTAGAAGAGGCCGCTGAGGAAGGAAAAGTTTGAGATCATGAAAAAGATGCATGAGCCAGAGAATTTCCACGGTAGTGAGAGCCAAGGCACGGTTCTCAGATTCACAATTGAAGCCAGAGACAGTAAGTTGTTTCTTGGCACTCCAAGAGACTATATTGTCACCGAGATAAATGGAATAACCTGATGTAGAGTGACGAGTATCATCTTGCCCAATCTGCATCTAAATAGGCAACTAAGGCACCAAGAGTAGTAGATGGATGAAAAGTAAGTCCAAAGTGTAGAGTGCCCTTAACGTAGTGAAGTATGCCTTTGACAGCTTGAAAATGATCTTCAGTCAAAGAGTGGAGAAATTGATTGACTGAATTGACAGCATGAGCAATATCAGGTCGTGTAATTGTCAGATATTAGAGAGCACCCATAAGAGATCTATAAAGTGTAGGATCTGAGAACAGAGGACCATCAGCAAACAGGTGTTGGGAAACAATCATGGGAGTGTGAACCAGTTTGCTGTCAAGTAAGTTGGCTCGTGTGAGAATGTCCCATGCATATTTGAGTTGACTGATGAAGAGACCATCAGTGATAGATGTAGCTTCAAGACCAAGAAAGTAGCTGAGAGCGCCCAGATCCTTAGTAGCAAACTCGGAATTGAGCTTGCGAGTAAAGCTGTCAAGAAGATAGGAGTCCTGTGAGGATGATGTCATCAACATAGAGAAGCAAATAGATTATGTCCTTTTGCTTGTGGAAGACAAAAAGTGATGTATCTGTGCGATTGCAAGAATAATCAAGCTGAATGAGAAAGGAACTGAAACGCTGAAACCAGGCGCAAGGAGCTTACTTTAGATCATAGAGAGATTTCTTCAACTGACAAACACGATTAGGAAAGCGAGGGTCAATGTACCCAGGGGGCTACTCCATGTAAACATCTTCAGTGAGATGACCATTGAGAAATGCATTTTTGACATCAAGTTGACGGAGGGGCCATTTGTTGGTTACAGCAAGAGAAAGTACAACATGAACAGTGGTAGCCTTGATAACAGAACTAAAAGTGTCAGTGTAGTCAGTACCAGGTACCTGGGTGTAGCCCTTGGCAACAACAAGAGCTTTGGGATGCTCAATGGAACCATCAGGTAGATATTTGGTCTGAAACACCCATTTAGAACCCACAATATTGGTGTTTGCAGGCCGGGGAACCAAAATCCAAGTGCGGTTGTTTTGCAAGGCGTGAATTTCTTCATCCATGGCAGTGACCCAAGCAGGATTCTTAACAATGGATTTAAATCCTTTAGGTTCAAAAGATGTCAGGAGAGCAATAAAAAGTCCAGAGGAGCTCACAAAACTAAGATGTGCAGGGTGGCAAGTTTTGAAAATACCAGCTTTGGCTCAAGTAAGCATAGGATGAGAGCCCAACGGAGCAGCTGCAATGGGGGTCCGAGCAATGATAGGTGACTCAGTAGTGGGCTCGGGAGGAGCTGGTGAAGAATCCTCTATAGGTGGAGGCAAAGATGGGCTTGTATGCATTGGAGCAACCTGCAAGGGCTCATCCATAGGATCAGTACAAATAATACACAAGGTACATCTGGATTGGGTTATTTGCCGAGAAGAAGGTGCAGGGGAAGACTCAGGGAGCTCTGTATAGGGCAGACTAGGTTCCAAAAAATTTGAAATTTGAAGGAAAGCGATGGGTTGAGCTTGAGAGGTATGATGAGAAGGAAAGTGGTTCTCATCGAATTGGGCATGGCGGGTAATATAGAGTCTAGAGGTGGTGGAGTCAAGGCAACGAAAACCTTTGTAAGAGATTGTATTCCATGAAGATGCAAGGAATACTGTGTAGAAAAAATTTGTTCGTCATGTAATCACATAAACATGGATAAACATGACAACGAAAGGGATGAAAGTTCTCATAATTAGGAGATGAACCGTAGAGAAGTTCAAAGGGTGACATACCTCCAAGAAGCGGTGTGGGCAAACGGTTGATGATATAAGCCGCAGTGCTAAAGGCGTCAACCCATAAACAAGTAGGCATGTGAGAGTGGAAAAGAAGAGCAAGGCCCGTCTCAATTACATGACGGTGTTTCCTTTCGGCACGACCATTTCGTGCGGGTGTGTATGGGCATGAGAGTTGATGATGAATGCCAGAGTTATGAAGGTGCGCTTGAAAGCAATTGCTAGTGAATTCGGCACCACCATCATCCGAAAATTTTTTATGTTAGCAGAGTGTTGATTTTTCACAAATTTTTGAAATTGAATGAATGTATTATAGAAGTCAGATTTCAATTTCAATGGATAGAGTCAAGTGAAACGAGAAAAGTCATCAATGAATAGAACATATTAGGTAAAACCCAAATTTGATTTCATAGGTTTGGGGCCTAATATATCGCAATGTATTAAGTCTAAAACTTTGAACGTGCGACACTCATTACAAGAATAAGGCAAACGATGATTTTTGGCAAGTTGGCATGTTTCACATAACATAGGTGATGGTAATAAAGAGGTAAGATAAAGCTGTCCTTTTTAATTCAAAAAAGAAATAATAGAATGATTTACATGTCCTAGACATGCATGCCATAAATCATACGAAGCAGAAATAGATTTCTTTTTTAGGACAGAGATAAGGGCGGAGTGTCCGCGTTCTAGCACATATAAACTGCCATCATGTTTACCGGTTGCCACCACCTTTCCCGTTTGACGATTCTGAACAGTAAAAGAAGTATTAGTAAATGTAACGGATAATGGAAAATCTATCGTTAATCTACTAATGGACAAGAGATTTTTAGTGATGCGAGGGACGACTAAAACATCTAATAATTGAAAATCAGGACAAGGTGAAGTTTTACCCGTGGCTTTGATGATTGCGAGAGAAAGAGTGCTTGTGATTTGGTTTCGCAAGAGTGCGATTAGTGGCAGTGAATGCAGCTTGAGTGGGAGCAGCAGGTTCCAATGATTTTTGGAAGAGTTCAAAACTCTCTACCTTGGGCATTAGATCGGCAAAACAAGGGAGGGGAGTAAGTGTCATTTGTGCTATAGAGAAGCTCGAAAATTTCGAGCCAAGACATCAAAGGAACTAGTGCACCTTGTCAATTTCATCAATGGATCGACTGATTGCGTGAATGGATCGACTGATGGCGTGAAGTTGATCACAAAGTGCTTTGAAGGCGCGGGCATATTCAGAGACAGACTTGGTGCCGTGTTTCATCAACTGCAAATCATCCTTGAGTTGGATTTCTTAAGCCTTGGAACGATGGCTAAACATATTCTCCAGAGCAACCCAAACTTGCCGGGAGGTGGAGGGTCCGACTACTTTAGCCATGGCTTTTTCAGTTAGAGAGGACAGGAAAAGGCTTAAAAGCCATTGGTCTTGGTTCTTCCACGCCAGATGTTTGTCATTAGGCATCTTAGAGTCCACAGGGGCAAAGCGGGGTGGAGGCTCAAGTGTGCCGTCCACATAGCCAATTAATTATTGGCTTTCTAAGAGAGGAAGAAACTGGCTTTTACATAGAAGGTAATTAGAAGAAGAAAGTTTTATCGTGACCGTGTGAATGAAAGTGTTGAAGGGGAGAAGAGTGGACTTGACAGCCATTGAAGAGGAGGATCGATGAAGGTTAATCCGAAAGGTAATCTGATACCATGAGAATGATTTGAAAACCACCACACTTTGCGTTGGTGAGTCTATTTCATTATATAGAATTATTTATACATGTGTATATTGTAATTACGTGTAGGGATTAATTACAAATAAATGGAAAGAATTAGACTACACTAATCACGGGTCAATGAATATACAGAAGGAAAGGCCTTCTGTCACGGCATGGGATCTTTATTCTTAACAAGGAGGAAGATCAAAAGAGAAATGGTATGAGTATTTATGTCTATGATGATATGCAATTCATGTATTATTATCTATTTTGCCCTTTTTGTTTGTTTTTAGGTATGGAATGATGGTACTCATGTTCTACTTTTTGTTGTTGGGGCAGGCTTTTTTTTTTTTCTTTCCCTTTTCTATTTTCCTTAATTTAATTTTGTTGTTCTAATTAACCACATAAGATGTGATGAATTGATCTCACTTAACTTCCATTTAAAACAAAGAAAACTTATATGTTAATGTTATTAGTCGCTAAGATTTAGCCGTTGTTGCAAAGCCAAGAATGATCATTTTCGCATAATTCATTTTTATTTCCGGCAACTAATAGTCGCTGCAAACAATAAAAAAGCGCCACAAATAATTTTGATTGTTCCTAATTTTTGTTCATTGCGATTTTAATTTGCTAGAAATGATCCTGATTGTTTTTTCTCATAAACAACCGAGTTGGGCAGACTTTTCTAATCAAATATCATCATTTCTTCTCAATTAGAATCGAGAAGAGAAAATTAAAAATGAGGAGAAAATATCAAAATATTGGAAGCATAACTCAATGGCATTATAGCATGTGCTGTAAGAAAAGGGTTTCTCAGTTCTCTATTGCAAACCCCAACAATTACAAGGAAGCATGCCTTTCAAACCACTTAAAATGGTATTCCGAACCAAAAAGAAAACAAATTTTTTTTCATTGTCCCAAACTTTCTCAAATAAAAGTCATGTACAAATAAGCTCATAATACCAAATATATTCTAACTTCAAACTGTTTCCAAAGTTGGCATCTATGTATAGGAAGCCAACCATTCCGGAAAAGAAGTCCCAAAGCTGAGGCCAGCAAGCTTAGTGGCATGATTGATGATTCATCCTCCCCTTTACGTAGCTGCAGATATGAACACAAGAAAGATGAAGAATTTGCAAGATAAACTATGAAAATTTTACGAAGATGCATTGATATTTGGTAAGTACAATGCAATATCATAAGACCACAAAACTATGCAGCAAAAAACTAATTTTTCTTATGCTGCCTGCATTCATACTATTTATGTTGTTCAAAGAAATGTTTTAATAATATACATGGACTTTAAAACACTCTTCCAACCACAAATCTAGCTAAAAACTAAAGCATGTCCTTAATAGTTCATGCAACATCTTTATATAAATAGTAAATCCTCAGTTGTTTCGCACTATATATATATATATGTGAAAATGCAGTATTCCATGACACTTTCTTTTAATGAGTTGGAATCATGAGAGGAAAGGTGGCTTTGTTAGGCTTTGTTAGCATTATAACTATATTTTTTCACTATTTGAATTACAATAACTTTGTGCCTTTTCGTCTTTTTTATAAAAAAAAAAAAAATGAAAGACAAACAAGGTTTATAAGAAGTGTAAAGATACAACCAAAGTAAATATACAACAAGTATATCACTAACACAGAAAGATCAGCTATTGTAGCTCCTTGAGTCAATAAATGAGAATAATCACATAATTATTAAAACTATAAACTAATTACTGAAACCAAATTCCAACAAATAAGAAATTGAAACACCAACAAGAAATGACTCACAAGAGGGGGGCAAAAAACCCCACCTAGGAAATACAATGAAGTCTAGGATTGTGAAAGTTCCATTGGTATGCCATACTTCAAAAATAATCAATATGAGCCCAAGTTAGATACTTGACCATATTTCAGCTATTAAAATGAGATAAAAAAAAAAAAAAGGACCATCCATCTAGTTGATCATCTCTAATAGCAAATTATCAGTGATAAAAGATCAATATTAAAGCATACATTTGGCATTTTAAACCACGAGTGTGAGAAGTTCGATTGAAGATACTAGTGAACACAAGATGATAGAGATTTCAGAGAACCCAAAGATAGTGATCTCTGCAAACTTTATCCATACAGTTCTACTTCTCCTGTTGTATTAACTCCCTAACAGGTCGATAAGCTGCAGTTATGCATAACCACATTTTCATGAGCTTATAGCAGCCAACTAAGATATAGTTTATTAATATTAAGAAAACAAACCTTTGGATCGCTACCACTATATCTTTCTGTCATGGTTGCAAGCTTTGTAAAGTCTAGATTTTCAACTTTTTCTTTTGCAAGAAGAGTCCTCAAGATCATTTCCTTGCTCTCAATGGATGGAAGGCCAACCATAATTCTGCTCAACATGGAAAGCCATAATTAGCAAACGTGGAATTCATCTGCAATTTTATCTATTAGAAATTAATCCTTGAAATACTTCCTCAATTACGATGTAATGCTTCAAGAAATACATATGCTTTCAAATGTTATACAACCAAATATATAATGTATGCAAATGGACATGAAACCCATTCAGTAGCAGCTTTCTTTATGGAAGCAATGTCAATTTTTCTGTAAGAATCTATTAATAAACGACAAAATCATTTCCCGAAATAACAATTTATAATACAATTACTTCAACAGCGGAGTCACCTCCTCAGGCTCAGCTTCTACAAAAATCTGCATCTAAAGGCTACGACGCCAGAAATGGTATCGTAGATAAGTATAACCCAAACAAACCAAAAGATATAAATACATTCATACAACAACACTATGCATGAACAGGACACCGTATGCATGTGACATAAAATCATTCTTCTCAAAATTAATAAAATAACCACACACACCCAAAATCCTATTTTGGCCCAAATAAAACTCCAATAAAATCAACCATCATTTTCCTAGAAAATGATGACCATAAATCCATTAAAACCACAATCATTTTCCCTGAAAATAGTCCACGTAAAACCAATAATTAAAACACGCCACTTTCTCAGAAAATGGCCTAAACATCCATTTTATTAACCGTATGCACCATGATCTCCCCTAGGGACCATCCGTACACCCTGGCTTTCATCATCACACCGAAGGTAACGACCACGCATGTGACTTCAGAATGGGCAATGCTTAGCTAATCGCACCCAGCACGTACCATGACCAGGCATCCCCTAGCTCCTGCCAGCAGATGAGCCACGGAGTCGGCATGAGAGCGTTACCACCCCATCCAATCCCGTCGTCGCCCGACGACGACCTAGGGGACGTCACCCAGTATATTCTGCTCCCCAGTGACCAGAGGAGCTCCACCGAGATAATGCCACATCCCGGCTTGGGGTCGTGATACACACACACCCGAAAATATAAACACAATGAAAACCCAATTTTCATTTCCAACACATGCATATGCGCGTAAATATACAATGCAGATGACCATGCATCAAATAACCAACAACTGATAATTTTCAACAATGACCAAACACAATATTTGTTGATGCCAAAAATATATTTAAATCTTAAAGTTTATTTGGAAAATACTTACAGCGGGTAAAAGCGTAAATCTTTGAGCAGATGTCATTCCGCAGCGCTCGTAACGGTCACTTGTACGTTAGGCTAAAGTGCTCGGTTTGACACTAAAATTTAGGGAGATACTCTATGGAAGGTGGGGAATCTCATGGAGGTGGTGGTGTGGCGGCACAACCACCAGAAGGTGGCAGATCGGGCTCCAAAATGGGTGAAAACCCATTTTCGAGTTTGGGATTGTACCGGGAAGGTGAAGCCGCAGTTTGGGAAGCTGAGCTAGGGGGTTGGTCAGCTGAGCAAGAGGAGTCTTTTGGTGGTGGTGGTGAGGCCTATAGTGGCCGGACGGCGGCGCGAAAAGGATATACCCGTTTTAGGACCCATTTCGGGTGGAGGAGAGAGAGAGAAATTAGGGTGGCTACCGACAGTGGGTTATGCTCGTCGGAGGGTGGGGAGTCTAATGGTGGTGGTCGGAGGCCAAGGGGACTGGCGACGGTGTCGAAAAATGGGTGAAAACCCATTAAACCCATTTTCGAGTATGTACTGTGTGAAGGAGATGGGGTGGTCGGAGGTGACACCACCAGTGCCAGTGGACTCGCCGGCGTGTGGGGAAGGCTGTGGGTTGGGCGGTGTCGTCGGTGGGTGGCCGATGGTGGCCCTGGGTGGAGATGAGAGAACAGGCAAGAGAGAGGAGAGGACAGGGCCTCGCGGGTCGCGGGTCTGGGAAGCAGAGGAAGAGAAGAAGAAAAAGAAAGAAGAAAAAAGAAAATTAAAATAAAAAAAAAAGGAAAAAGAGAAAAAAAAAACTAACTAGCAAAAAAAGCACAATAAATTAAATAAAAGCCGACTTGAAATACTACAATTTAATATCAATAAAATTAAAATATATAAAACCCAACAATAAACCAATTTAATTTAAAGAACAATTTAATTATAGAACACTAATTATTATTAAGAAAGCACATCAAATAAAATCACATAATAAAATAAAGGAATTTAATTCCAATTATTAAAATAATTACCTCACATTAAAATTAATAAGAAAAGCAACGTAACTCAATATTAACTAATTAATACCTCAAATAAACAACTTAAATAATTAAAACATGACTAATAATATTATTAAAATAAATTAAAATAATTAACACCGAGAATAAAATTACGTGTAAAAATACATGTAAATCTGGGATCTCACATTCTCCCTTCCTTAAAAAGAATTTCGTCCCTGAAATTTGCTCGACTGCAACTAATAAAACTCCAATAACTCACCTACCACATCACTTAATATTCACTCCAAGCATTAGCACAATCATCTATTTTCCTCAAACACGTATGGATGATATTCCATCATAATTGTATAATCTCCACGAAATATTTCATCTCTAAGACTCATGAGTTAGCCAATGAATCTGAACTCCAGATGTACAAGGATTTTAACACAACCTCTCAAAATTTTAATGTTCACTATCTCCACACAACAATTTGTGTCACCCTAAAGTAACTCCCAAGTTTATCTTCTCAACTTAACCATCAATACATATAATTTACCTAACTAAAGGATAATTCTCCGATAATAAGTATCATCCCAAATTTCAAGTAATCACTAATTTCTCAAAATTAACACAAGATTTAAACTTCCAATTACATTACAAGATATTACACTTCCGCACACACTCTAAAAACTCACCAAATGCATAAAATTAAGTTCTCATAATTTATCACCATTAAGCAAAAACTGGCTCAACACCTATTACAAGAAATCATATACTACACTTCCAAATCCTAAAATCGTAATATCTTATCATACTGATTATACCACCATGGTTGATACCTAAACTCCAATGTACATCACCTAATAATTCTGCTGACTCTACTCAAATTAGTTAGCATGGTAACCATGATACACGTAATTCTCTCACTCATTTGAACCTACAATACCCAAGGGAACGATTATTCTCAAATATTTAAATTCTTATGTGACCTCAAGTCACAACTAATTCCTTAAGATACCTCGACAAGGCAACCATTAAATACTTCAAATATCATACTTAAGTTATCCACCCCAACAACTCGCCCAAATTAATTTGCCCACAAGCCTAATGTTTAGATCTCTTAAATTTAATACTATCACATCGAATCAACATCCATCAATTACCACAATAATTTCTCCTAAGTTAAACACCAGCCAAAGACAAATACTTTCTAAAATTTATACGCACATTTATTATATATCAATCTCTAAGCATCCATAAACAAAATCAAAACTTCACCAAGAAAATAAATAATTGCCTATTATCATAAGCATTATTAAAACATATTCCATAACAATATATCAATGACCAACAATTTCACACTCACATAAAAAGTCCATCTAAAATACAATTCCAATAATCTCCCAGAAATAAAATTAGAACTTAGACACTCAAACACTCAGTGAGACCCAGGCATTAAATATACATAAACAGCATATAAAATATCGTTAAGGAAACGCAATTGCATAACTACCAACAGATTATCAAATAAATCTATTTCACAAAGATATAATAATATACCCAATCGCTAAATAAAATTTGAGTAATTCACATAAATATTATATAAAAACACGAGAAAAAAGATCTAATAAACAAATAAGTAAAAGCCATTCATCTAAGAAAACAAGACCATCTCCTTTGGTAAACACAAATCACCAAAAACTTTTACTAAATAAAACAAGGAGATTAAATTAAAATAAAAACAGCAAATAAAATAACAAATAAAATTTTGAAATTCTCCACAAAACCCAACTTTTAAAAAGATTTATTGTAGAAATCTCAAAAATTTAAAACCTTGAAAAGAAACGAACCATAGTAAAATAATTAAATAGATAAATTAATTAATAAATAAATACTAACAAGTCGCCAAACAAATCCATTTGTCAAAATAAATAGATAAACTTTTCAAATAAAACAAACGGAAGGGCGAAGAGATAATAAATTTAAACTTACCTCAAAGCATATGTTTAAACAGAAAACATGACAGCGATTTATTTTAAATCTTTGTCTAAATAAATTTCAAACTTTTAAAAATATTTAAAGACAAAAGCCATAATTTAAAATAAAAATATAATAAACAAAATCCAAAACTATCTCATAGGAAACTCATGATATAAAATTAAAACAACACCAAACACATATGATCAATGCGTAAAAGTTTAATAAAATAAAATAACCCACAACAAAATAATAACTTTAAAATAAGGGAGTCCATAATACAATTATTCAAACTATAGGATTCAATAAAAAGGACAATTTAAAATAATAATCTAATCCAAAATATCCAAATTCCAATTTAAACAAAACAAATGCATATATATAAAATAAATAATTAAATAAATGCTCAACTACTTGACTAAATAAAATCAACTAACTAAAATCTTAACTACAACCCAATTACAATATTGAACAAACATTAAAATAAAATAAGACAAAGCTAATCAATCAATCAGAACTAAGTTAATTATGAAATAAATAAACAACATAAACACTAAAATAAAAAGCACAACACAACGAAATAAATATCGATAATCTTATCATATAAATTAATAGGAAAACTTAGAGAACAAATAGAATAACAAAATAAAATAAAATAACCAAACCATAAAACAAATAAATTTTTAAAACCACAAATTTTCTGGTACTGTCCCTAGGTAATCTGTGGATTTATCCCAAAGTCGAACTGCTCTGATACCACCTGTGACGCCCCCAAATTCCCCTTAAAATAAACACGAGAATTGAGACGTCGGGATGCTGACAACAATGGTCACGCACCCCCAACGTCAAGTGCTAAGTGTGTGAATACGTGACATACATAAATAAAAGTCAATAACTAAGTACCAGAATTTTTAGAAATATTTTACAAACAAATTTAACATAAATTCTCCAACAAGAGATTTAATACAGTCATCCGAAAGATAAATTTAACAAATACATATTTATAAAAAGGGGAAAATAATTTCCCAAAATAACAATTTATAATACAATTACTTCAACAGCGAAGTCACCTCCTCACGCTCAGCCTCCACAAAAATCTGCATCCAAATGCTACGACACCAGAAATGGCATCGTAGGTAAGTATAACCCAAACAAACCAAAAGACATAAATACATTCATGCAACAACACTATACATGAATAGGATACCGTATGCATGTGACTTAAAATCATCCTTCTCAAAATTAATAAAATAACTATACACGCCCAAAATCCTATTTTGGCTCAAATAAAACTCCAATAAAATCACCTATCATTTTTCCAGAAAATGATGACCATAAATCCATTAAAACCACAATCATTTTCCCAGAAAATGGTCCACGTAAAACCAATAATTAAAACCCATCACTTTCCCAGAAAATGGCCTAAACATCCATTTTATTAACCGTATGCGCCATGATCTCCCCTAGGGATCATCCGCACACCCTAGCTTTCATCATTACACCGAAGGTAACGACCATGCATGTGACTTCGGAACGGGCGATGCCTAGCTAACCGCGCCCAGCACGTACCATGACCAGGCATCCCCTAGCTCCTGCCAGCAGAGGAGCCACGGAGTCAGCACGAGAGCGTTACCATCCCGTCTGATCCCGTCGTCACCCAGCGATGACCTAGGGGACGTCACTCAGTATATTCCACTCCCGAGTGACCAGAAGAGCTCCACCGGGATAATGTCCCATCCTGACTTGGGGTCGTGATACACACGCACCCAAAACTATAAACACAATGAAAACCCAGTTTTTATTTCCAACACATGAATATGCACGTAAATATACAATGCAGATGACCATGCATCAAATAATCAACAACTGATAATTTTCAACAATGACCAAACACAATATTTGTTGATGCTAAAAATATATTTAAATCTTAAAATTTATTTGGAAAATACTTACAGCGAGTAAAAGTGTAAATCCTTGAGCAGACGTCATTCCGCAGCGCTCGTAGCAGTCACTTGTACGTTAAGCTAAAGTACTCGGTTTGACACCAAAATTTAGGGAGATACTCTATGGAAGGTAGGGAATCTCATGGAGGTGGTGGTGTAGCGGCACAACCACCGAAAGGTGGCGGATCGGGCTCCAAAATGGGTGAAAACCCATTTTCAGGTTTTGGATTGTACCGGGAAGGTGAAGCCGCGGTTGGGGAAGCTGAGCTAAGGGGTTGGTCGGCTGAGCAAGGGGAGTCTTTTGGTGGCGGTGGTGAGGCCTATGGTGGCCGGACAGCAACGGCGTCGAAAAATGGGTGAAAACCCATTAAACCCATTTTCGGGTATGTGTCGTGTGAGGGAGGTGGGGTGGCCAGAGATGACACCACCAGTGCTGATGGACTTGCCGGCGTGTGGGGAAGGTTGTGGGCTGGGCGGTGTCGCCAATGGGTGGCCGACGGCGGCCCTGGGTGGAGATGATAGAACCGGCGAGAGAGGAGAGGATAGGGGCTCGCGAGTCGCGGGTCTGGGAAGCAGAGGAAGAGAAGAAGAAAAAGAAAAGAAAATAAAAGGAAAAAGAGAAAAAAAAAAAAAAGACTAACTAGAAAAAAAAAAACACAATAAATTAAATAAAAGCCAACTTGAAATACTACAATTTCATATCAATAAAATTAAAATATTTAAAGCCCAACAATAAACCAATTTTATTTAAAGAAAAATTTAATTATAGAACACTAATTATTATTAAAAAACCACATCAAATAAAATCACATAATAAAATAAAGGAATTTACTTCCAATTATTAAAATAATTACCTCACATTAAAATTAATAAGAAAAGCAACGTAACTCAATATTAACTAATTAATAACTCAAATAAATATCTTAAATAATTAAAACATGACTAATAATATTATTAAAATAAATTAAAATAATTAACACCGAGAATAAAATTACGTGTAAAAATACACGTAAATCTAGGATCTCACAAAGTCTTTAAGGAATGTTCCTAGGTAAAAAACAGAACTATCTTGCTCAAATACTCACTTGCCAAGTTGAGGAAATTGCAGAAATTTCTTCTTTTCCATTTAATAAATTTATTAGGCATATATTTGAAACACGGTCAAAATACTACAATAGTCAAAGCCAGCAAGGCATTTCCAACAATTTGCTACTATTTCTTAGTTCTGAAGATTAACAGATTAAAGATATAGACCAGTTTTAAGCATCGAATAGACCAACCTCATAATTATCTTCCTCATCATAATCTGCAATTTCATCCACATTCTCGAGCTCCATCTGAAATATTCCTTTACAAGAGTCATCTCGCAAAATGTCATCCCATCCAATCTCCACCTATGAGACACTTGATACGTAATTACACACAAATGCATTGTCAATTTTTGGCAACTGCTTTGTTTAAGAAATTCAATCTACTTACATTCAACTCTATTAGCATATTAAAAAAAAAAGGCCCTGTAACTTCAAATCTATTTAAATTTTATCAATAATGCTTTTGATTACTGCTATGTCTTCTTCTAGCTAAGATTACTTATAAATTTATGCTGATACATATATAAAAGCACGCTTAGGCATTGCTATTGTATATATCACGTATACTTGGGCTTTTACCTATTCTTTACATCTAGATACTGAACTGAAAGTTAGCTCACAGATGCACATAACCACATCACTAAAACACATTTACCTCAAACTACACATGCCCACATCTTCATCAAGAATAATTAGAAATTGACAAGAAAGATTCACAAAAATAAAAGACAGGAAAAATCTTACCTTTGATGATGAAATCCTCTGGTTTGGTATTATCTGTTACAAAAATCTTAAGTACAAGCTCCCCTACAAGATAATCCATCTGAAGTTATAAGTAAGATTTGATATATAATGGTCAAATCTCCCTCCACATTACCCCCATAAAGGATTATAAGTAGGTTTATAAGTAAGGTTTGACACCATGGGGGCAGGGGATTGTTTTTCACACAAAATATGACTGTTCGTGTCATTAATTGGAAGAAAGTTATCAATAGAATAAATTGAAAGAAACAGAGATATAACAAAACAGGGGCCATGCACAGACCCCATCAAATCATGTAAATGAGAAATATGCCCCAATTTATGGTATTTGTGTGCATGAATTCTCTGTTTCCTTAAAAGTATACCAATTGGTCACTTTCAGAATTAATGCATTATGTCAATGGGAAATATATACCCCAAAGAAATGAACCACTTGAAAAGTTGAGAAAACTACTTTACTTCATTTATAATTCTTCTGCTTCCAGGTAAGGTTTTGGTGATATTCTATTTTGGTTTTTGTTATAAAGCGTAGATCTAGACAAGCTCATATTACCATAACAAAGAAAACAGAATTCATGAGGGTGCTGTTTTACCTTGTTGAATTAGGGCTGAGGCAGGGAATTGCTTCCTCGTGATGATGAAGGGAACGATGAACTCTAGCTGATGAAGGGATGATGGACTCGAGTAGGGACGACGATTAGGGCTAGGGAGAAGTGATGGAGCATAAACTTTGAAAAACAAACTCACCGATGTCGGCGAGAAGTCTGGAAGGCGGCGAGAAGACGGTGGAGAAAGTTAAAATCCCGCGAGAGAGAGAGGGAGGGAGGGAGAGAGAAAGGGAGAGAGAGAGAGAGAGAGAGAGAGAGAGAGAGGGAAAGTAAGAGAAAATAAGTTATTAGGACAAGGAGATTTGGGAAATGGGTCTATTTAGGGAAAGCTTATCTTTGACGAATAGAAATAGCCGGAAATAGTGAATAATTTTTGGCGACTTTCCTATATTGCCGGAAGATTTCGTACGAAATAAAAAATATATATTTCCAGCTATAGTTCTTTTGCCGCAAATAAAAGTAGTCATATTTGCTCTTTTTTCTTGTAGTGTTTGCTTTCCTCGTCAAAAAACATTGGCACAGCTCTCAACGTAGTGGACGTCAACCATGACGGTATATGTATAGAGAGAGAATTCAATTTAAAATCTAACTTGCTTCATATAATACTATTTTTTTTTGTTTATGTCGTATTGTTTAAGTTTCCTATTCTCATATTTCCCCACAGGCCAATTATGACATGCGTACATCATATATATATATATATATATATATATATGTATATATATGGTGTAGACTTCATTAATTATCATTTCAAGATTAAGAAAAATAGTAATTTAATCACAAAGAGACTATGTACGTACATATATAATATATTAGATTGTCTTATCGCATAATTAAAGTCATGTCAGGGATAATTTTATGAGTTTATATATATATAATGTATAATAAAGACTATATATGCTATTCGCTTGGCTGTAGGTGTCTCGTCGAAAGAGCAACCAAAGATCATGAGTTCTGATGGGTTAAAAGCAAAGCCTCCAATGGAAATTAACAAGTTGATAAAAGAAGAGCCACCAAAACATGAAGCTGATTAGCAACAGTGAGATAAGACCCCGCAAAACCATCAAACACCCCCTGCCCTAGACGAGACGAGGGGCTTAGTGAGAATGTCTGCGATTTGGTCCTTTAAGCTACAAAATTGTACTTGTAAAGTTCCCGCAGCAACACGATATCTGATGAAGTGGATGTCAATATCCATATGCTTGGTTTTCGAATGGTATACGGTTGACAGATAAAAAAGTCTCTCCAAGATTGTCGCACCAAAGAATTGGAGCTTTGGTTAAGGAGATGCCAAGTTCCCAAAGAACATTCTGCAACCATATTAGCTTAGCAGCAGTAGAAGCCAACAACTTGTATTCGGCTTCTATGGAGGAACGAGCCACAGCCCTTTGCTTTTTCGAACCCCAGGAGATGAGATGATGCCAAGATAAATATAGAAGCCTCCAGTCGATCGACAATCATCGGGACAACCTCCGCAGTCAGCATCAGAGTATGCTTGAAGTGTAAATTGCGACTGTTTCTTAAAGAGAATACCATAGTTGATAATAGCTTTCAAGTATCTTAATATTCTCTTAACGGCAGACCAGTGAGATGTTTTGGGGGTATGTATAAACAGGCATACCTTGTTCACGGAGAAGGAAATGTCGGGTCGAGTGAACGAGAGATACTGTAATCTGTCGACGATGCTGCGATACAATGTTGGGTCATCAAAATCAGGATAATCAAACTGTGAAGGCTTCAAAGAGGCTGCCATAGGAGAGGAAATTGGCTTGGCCTGTAACATCTTGCTCCGAAACAGCAAAGAGTTAATATAGTTTCTTTGGGAAAGGAACAGACCACCAGCAGTATGATCTATTTCAAGACCAAGAAAGTATGATGAACAACCCAAGTCCTTAACTGAAAATGCAGCACTTAAATCATGTAATAGAAGATCCATAGCTGATTGTTGGGAGGCAGAGATGACTATGTCATCGACATTAACCAATAAGTACATATGAAGATTTCCATGGTGTAAAATGAAGAGAGATAAATTAACCTTTGAAGTAAGAAAACCATAGCCAAGGAGCCAAGAACTAAGATAAGCAAACCATGCTTGCGGGGCTTGTTTTAAATCGTATATCGCCTTATGTAATTTGCAAACATGGGTTAGTTTAGTAGGATCAACAAATCCCTAAGGTTGTTGCATAATCACATTGTCAGTCAAAAAACCATATAAAAATGCATGTTGGATATCAATTTGCCGTAAGGGCCATGCACGAGAAACAACAATAGATAAAATTAAATGAATGATTGAAGGTTTTGGCTATGGGACTAAATGTTTCATTATAGTCCAAGCCATGTAGCTAATGATACCCTTTGGCTACCAAACGCACTTTGCGGCGTTGAAAGGAGCCTTCAGCATTAGTTTTCGAGCAATACACCCAATGGCAGCCAAGACCATTGAGGGATGGAGTAAAGGGTACAAGAGTCCACGTCTGATTTTGATCCAGAGCCGTGTGTTTCTCAAACATGGTAGATTTCCATTCAGCAAACTTAAAAGCTACTGAGTAACTAGATGGTTCATCAAGAACAGTAACTAAAGTGGTGAGACAGAAATGCGAGGGATAGGAACCGTTCTATCCGTGAAGATGCAAGGTCAAGAAGAGTTGGTCTGAGCTCGGGTTATAATGGGGGAGCGTGGAGGAATGAGAGGTTGTGAGTGTAATAGCCCTAAAAATCTTCATCTTGATTTAATTAGTTAATTAAGGGTTAATACACAAGATTAGTGGAATTTGGTAAAAGAACAAAATAGGCTTTGAAGAGATAGGCTTAGGAATGAGACCTTTGGAGAATGGATCAAGTGAATGGGCCAAGAGAGCAATGGTGAGTCCAAAAGCCCATGGAATGAGCCCATGGCCCATCAAGCCCATAGTAGAGACACTTGTCAATTGAAGAAAAATCCTAGAAAATTATCCAAACACCTATAGGAAAATCTAAGTTGGTGGAGGTTGACTAGTAGTTGGATACATGCCATGTAGGATTGAGTGTAGGATCTAATGGAATGATTTTCCTACCATGGTATCTTGGAGGTACAAGACACCATCCCTTGACTTGCCAAGTGAGATCATGGTGTGTAGGGAAGTGACAAGTGGCATGAGGAGAAGCATGGATGAAAGGAACTAGGAGGTTTCGGTGGAAGGCAATCCGTGGGGTTCATTGGAGAATCTCATGGGGTATGGCCACCAACAAGTGATAGGACAAAGGGGAAGAGTTTGTAAGTGGATGAAGTACATGTGTAAGAGGGTATGGTGATGTGAAGAGAGGTATGGTGTGGGTGTAGGTGATTGAAATGACAAAAACTAGGAAGAAGAACAAAATGGATTTTCGGTGGAGCTAGCTTGGCCGGTCATGGCTTGCTCAAATTCCAAAAAGCATGGCTTTGGAATCACTTGGATGGACACATGAGAGGATAGGGGAATGATGATTGAGTGAAAAACAAGAAAATGGATGCTAGAAGCACCAAGGAGCCGCCGGCCATAGGAAGGAAAAGGAGAAAGGGAAATCACCAAGGTATGGCCAAGATTTGATCTTGGAGTGGCCTAGAGTTGTCAATCACTCCATCTATCATTAGCCATACCTAAATATGATGAGAAGAGTACCAAAGACCCTAGGAAAGAGAGCTGGCCGTGTGACCCCTTAGGCAAACCCCTTAAGCTCATTTCACTTGGACACATGCAAACACCCTCATTTCCTCTCCACCTCTCGGCCAAACTCACTCTAGTCACTCCTACTTTTGCTTCTTCTCTTTTCACCACATAATTTGAAGAACCCTATAGTAGTGAAGCCAAAAAGCAAGAGTGTGGAGGTGATCAATTCATTGGAGATGGTTAATGACTAAATCCATACAAGTTTAGGAAGAACACACACACACATGTGACACTTTGTTTTGGTTAGAAGGAAATAGGGTTTCCTTTGAGTTTTATGTTCATGGCTAGCCTAATGAGAGATTTTATATGTGTAATTTCAGATTTAAGCTAAAGTCTAATAGGAGTGTTGTAAGTATACTCCCACTTTTTCCTTAACAACTCTTATATATAGTGAAGTGATCATGCTTGTTGGATTAATGGTTGCCATTGCCATGTTTGGATTGAAGTGATTCTATTTGTTTGTGATATGGATATTTTGGTGTAAATCTACATGATGAAATAAGCTTAGAATGTGAGTAGAGATGATGAATCAAGTGTTAGTTGCAAAAAGAAAGGAAAAGCATGATTATTTTATGAAATGACGAAATTGATGCATGAAGGATTTTAGTGTTAAATATTAAATTTGATGTTGCTAAGGTAAAGTTTATTTGAGGAAACTAGTGATGAAATTGGTTTATTCAAAGAGCATATTGTGTTGAGAAAATGAAAATGGACATGAGAATAATCTATATGATTGATATGAATGGAAATGGTATACACTTGCATATGGAAGAAATGATCACTTGTGTATGATGTAAGGAAATGTTTATTTGGAATTTTATAATGTTTAAGGTTGAGATTTGGAAGATTTAAAGTTATATTGCTTTGTGGTGATTGTGTTTAAGTTGAGCTCATAGAAGAGGCTATTAGAAAAGGAAGTTTGAATAGATTAAGGGGAGGAGTTCCTTAAGTTAGAAAGGTGAATGGGGGAAATAGAAATGACTAAGTTTGGAGGTGAAAATGGTTACTTGGGAAACGCTAAGGTTTCGATTACCCCTTGCTAAGGAGGGTACATGATTTAATTTGATACTTTAAAATTGATTGGAGGAAATTTGAAGTCAAATGATGAAGGAAAGCCCTAGAAACCCACTAGGAGAATTCGGCCATGATGGGTTGGAGATGGGCCCAATACCCCACTTCAATCCTAGGCCCATTTTGAGTATAGAACCTGATGACTAAGTAGGAAAATTATGAAGTTATCCCAAAAGAGGGAGAAAAGAAAATGAAATGTGAATGCACTCGAGCTTGTCTCGGGTTTTGCATGAAATTAAGTGAGCATTGCATGTTCCATGCATAAGTCATGAAAAGAAGGTTTTTAAAGTCAAGCATGTTTTTAAGAAAAAGGAAAGAAAAGAAAAGATTGAATTTTTGAAAGAAAAGAAAAGAAGTAAAGTTTTATAAGAACCCCAAAGGCTGGGACGGGGTAGTGCCCCAGTGGAACTCCCTGTCCACTCAGGAGTGTTTAAAGTCGAGTGGTAGCCCCTGGGTCGACGAAGAACAGTCGGCGGACAGTATATGCCACCAAAAGGTGTCTGGAGCGCGGTAGCACCTAACGCTGGTGGGTGCCAAGGACGGATAAGGTGTAAGGACCTGCCATTTTAAAGTTATATGACGCTCACTCTAAGGTGATGCGGAAACCAGCAGGGAACACGCGGTGCTAGGGGAACCGTGTTGTGTCTCATACATGTTAAGTGAAAAGTCATGACAAGAAGGGCTTTCGAGCCATAAGAAAGATCTGTTCAAGATAAGTGGCGCCTAAGAAAGAATGAAAGATACGAAATGTTTTAAAGAAATGTTTTGAAAAGTAATGATGATATGAAAAGAAGTTTGAAAGAAGAAGTCTGCATGAAAGTTTTATGAAAAGAAGTCTGAAAGAAGTATGTCTGTTTAAAAGTTTTCATAAGCATGTGCATGAGTCAGTCATTCATTGCATGTGCATTAGTTAAGAATGTTTTGTTCACTTATCTGTATATCTGATATGTTCTGGTTTAAGTGCTAGTGTACTTGCTGAGATTTCTCCCGAAATCTCACCCCCTTTTATTATCTTTACTATCGCTCCCTTGAGAACGATAGAAGTCATTGCAGGACATGATGGATCCTCGGATTACGACTCTCGAGAAGATGGGTCGGACCCTCATGGGCCCGACTAAGGCTGAGACTGCCGGGCCAGTGACCCTAGACCTGTTGGGTCAGTGGGCGGCAGAGTCGCTTCCTATGGCGACGTATTTTTTTGACGACCTACGCCCTACGGGGTGCTGTTTGGTGCTGGGAGTTGACCGGCTCCTCCACATGGGACGCCTGTTTACGTCATCCTCTGGGATGATGTGTGACGTAGGTCCAGGACTGAGTCTGGACAGCCTTCGTTATGGCCCGAACTTTAAGAAGATAAAAGAAGAACCCGCCTATTAGTATGGTTGGCGGAGGGAGGAGTGGATCAGCAGCACCTTTATTTTGTACTCACTGATGTATCTTGTGGAAAAATCTTCCCGCTGTTTTGGGAAGTACTTTTATATAAAAACTGTTTACATTGGTGACTTTATTCTGATATATATATATATATGCATGTGACGTTTAATTTGGGTTTTATTTCGTTAACCATGTGATGTGTGACAAGCGTAACGTTTTGTCGTTTATTTATGGCTTGACCTTTTTCCGCTACGATATATATGAAAAAAAAATAATAATAATACCTGTGTATGTAATAAAAATAAGGCTCTCACACGTAAAGATGAGGGATGACTTCCTTGTGATGTTCATCCCCGGCGTCGCAATTTGCGTACGAACCCAAGCGCAAGCTGGGGCGCCGACAGTGAGATAGGTGGAGGAGAAGCACTGGTTGAAGATGTGGCAGATTAAAGAACAGGGGAGTGAAAGGTAGAAGACGATAGGTTATGAGGGGAATGAGAGGAAGGGATTAGGTTTGGGCCTGGTCCAAGTAAAGATGGCTGTAAGAGTGGCAACTGGGCTTTATCAGGGGTTGTAATTGGAATGGTGGAAGTGGGTCGTGGGTTTGAAAATGGAAAGGGTCTCATTGAATAGTACATCTCGTGAAATGTACATTCTATTTTGTGAAAGATCTAAACATTTATAGCCCTTATGAAAGGAGCTATATCCTAAAAATAGACATGGAAAAGATCGACAATTTAATTTGTTGGTGAGGTATGGCCGAATGTTGGGCCAATATTGGCACCCAAAAACCTTTAGAAACTTGTAATCAAGATGTTTGTGAAAGACACGAAAATGAGGAGATTTGGTTTTGAATGACAAGGGATAGTAGAAGATTAATGAGATAAATAGCACACTCAAAGGCATTGGCCCAATATGAGAAGGGGAGAGAGGAGTGGGCTAAAAGTGCTAAGCCCGTTTCGACGAGACTATTCTGTTGATGCGTATGAGGACAAGATAGACGATGGTTAATACCAAATTTGCGACAAATAGGTGTAAGAGGTTTAAATTCTCCTCCACCATTGGTTTGTAACGTTCTAAGTTTGGTATTAAATTGTCTTTCAATGTAAGGTAAAAAAGATGTGAAAACATTATAAACATCAGATTTCAATTTTAAAGGAAAGAACCATATGTAACAAGTATAATAGTCAACAAAAAAGAGATAATAGTTATATCCAAGTCTTGAAACATGGGGAGCTGGGCTCCAAAGATCAGCACAAATTAACTCTAAAGGCCTAGTATAATGGTGGGCCTGACTATTACAAAAAGGAAGTTGATGGTGTTTGGCCAGAGGGCATTCAGAACAGAAAAAGGAGGACTCTATTGGTGACTTCAGTAAGCAGTGAGTGTGTAGAATTCTTGAGACAAGAGTGAGGGAGGGATGAGCGAGCCTACGATGCCATTGAGCAATTGTTGTACGTTCACCAATATGTGTAGAAGGAGAAGGAGTCACGATTGATGGGAAAACATAGAGTCCATTAAGCGTTGTTCCTGTGAGGAGGATTGTCCTCGTTTGCTTGTCATTCACAAAGAAATGAGAAGAATGAAATTCAAAGAAACATAAATTATCTTTGCAAAATTGAAGGACAGAAACCAAGTTTTTAGTAATGGTGGGAACATGGAGTAAGTTTTTTAGATGACAAGTTAAGGGAGAAGGAGTAGAAGAACCAGTGGCAAGGTAGGAATCGCCATGATTCTGAATATGTAGACCAGTTTCATCTCTAACATGTATAGTCACCACCATGATATTGTTCAAATTTAATATGCAGATTACTCAAATCATTCGTGATGTGATGCGTAGCTACTGAATCTGGATACCAAGTAGTATCTGAGAGTGAAGCAGGAGTTGTGTAGTTGGCAGAGAAGGAGGACGGGGGTTCCATTTGATAAGTCAAATCGAAACCGGCACTAAAGTGTAACATGTCCTGTTTTATTGCAGACTTGGCACGTAGGTCGCTGAGTGGTATAATGCTGATGAGAGTTGGTGGAAAAAGATGAATATCCACCTCTGGAGGGATTGTAGTTACGGCCTCTGCCTCTGCCTTGACAACCACCTCTGGAAGAGCCACATCCTCAACTATTGGCACTATAATTTGCAAATAGCTCAACATTGGAGTTAGTACTCCTGGTTAGATGGGCAACACAAGTTTCATGTATGAGAAGGAGCTAATACAGCTCAGTAAAAGAGAGGGGATCTGCCCTCGTGGTCACAGAGGTGATATAGGACTCATAAAATGGACCAAGTCCATTGAGTAAATAGGTGACCACCTCTTTATCAGGAAGAGGAGTTCCAATAGCAACAAGAGAATCTACCAGAAAACGTACATTGCCAAAGTACGATGAAATAGATTGATCGCCTTTAGAGATGTTGGTAAGTTGGAATCGGACCTGAAATTCCTTTGCCTACAAATGAGAGACAAACATAGATTCCAGAGACTCCTAAACCACCTGAGCTGATTTTGAGGAGAGAACACGATCAAGGATTGAGTCTGAGAACGATGAGAAAAGAATACTCACAACTAATTGGTCTATTCAGCACCAGGAGATGAAAGCTGGGTTGGGTTCGGGTCTGCTAGTGGAAGAATCAGTGAGAATAGAAAATTCAGAGAGGGTGGGTGGAGGTGTAGGGCAAGTTCCATCAACATAGTCAAAGAGGTCTTGTCCTCACAAATAAGCTGATATCTGGACCTTCCAGAGGAGGTAATTATCAGTTGTAAGTTTGGTGGTGACCATGTGGGAGAAGGAATAAAGATTGGGGGAGGGAGAGGAGTTTGAGGCACGTGAGAAAGCCATGGATCCAAGCGCTAGTCTTAGAAGGCTCTCGATACCATGTTAGATAGACAATCGTTTTGTGGGATTTCAACTTGAATTTCATTAATGAATCTTGATGTATTTATACACAAAGAAAAGGAATAAAAAAATATCAATTCTGTTACAGAACCTGAGACAAAGTCTAACTAATTTCTCTACTGTGATTTGGTAATGTACAATTATGCCTATTGTTGTAAAGGGTGTGATGCCTTCCGTTGATGTGTATCATCTGATACATTGAGTGTGCCGTCCATGTGTTTGTGAAAAGTTCCCTTAGGATCACTTATATTAATACCTAATAATTTTTGAGAAAGCTATTGGGGATGTAACACCAAGGATGATGACAGAAATCCAAAACTATAGAAGGTGAACAATGAAAATCAGAGTGAAATTCATTTTTCTCCCATGTCAGGAGCAGGGACGGGTTAAATAACTAGCAAGCCCTCGTTATCGAAGATGGAGGTTGGACTAGATGAGGTTGGAGAGGGTAGGAGAGATCGAGGGGAGGGAATGGGTAATCACTACGGGGTAGGAGAGATGGAGAAAAGGGGATGGGTACTTGGGTAGTCGCTGCGGAGCTATGCTATTGAGAGGTGTGTGTTCAACTGAAGAAAAAAAAAATCCTATGCCAATATGGAAAATCCACGTCAAATGGGAAGGAAAAACGAGACTAATTAGCAGTCCCTAACATTTTATATATTGTAATATCAGCGTTTTTAAAAATAATGGAAACAAATGATTTTGTAAAATTATATCATGTCTTCATCTAAAAAAAAAAAAAATTATTGGTATATATTAATTTGACGTAATTTGTAACGAAGATAATAGCAGTCAATTACCAGTAGTACAATCTATAAGCAAAAATAAAACTTGCGCGAAACTTTATTTTTCCTACAAAATACACGTACAAAAAATTGTGCTTTGGTTGACATGCGCGCAGAGGTTCAGTGTTGTGTCAAAAGAGTCACCAAAGAGTAATATTCATGGGCGCGGGAGGGCAGACAGCACAGTTGAATGGGGGTGGAGGCAATAATATTCCTTCTAACAACCCTACTGGAAGGCAGCCGGAAATCAGGTCGGTAAACCGCATTAACGGGAGTTCAGGCACAAAGGCGCCCAATCATGAATTTGGTGGTGATTATTTAAATTTCCAGCTCAATTTCATATTATATATAATATATCTGATTTACTTCATTTTTATTTATCGTTTTTCTCATATTATTAACATAATTAGGCCAACATTTTCATATTTCCATATATGCGTACGTATATCTTATATAGTTATATATGCCCAGAAATTGATTTAGATACTAATATATACTTTTCAAAAGCCTGCCTAAATTTTCAATTTTAACATATATAGTAAGTACCCTGAGATTTAAATACGTACAATCCTAATTTCGTTCCTAATTAATGCTGTCAATAGAGAACTAAAATTATTAAATATAATTACACATTGAAGTTATATTATATATAATCATGACTTATTCCCGATATATGTTTTGTGTTATTGTATTTTGAATATTCTGATTAATAACATAATCACGATTTCTTTTGTTAATTTCATGGACCAAAAAACTAAATAATCAATAGCAAACATGATAAAAAAAAATAGCCAATACTTTCGATCTGGTCCTTTAACTTAAGTTCTGTTTCCCAACAATTTAGTAGAACATGAGTTTCCAACGTTAGAAAATCATGAACATGTACAAATTATTGGACATGCAGATCCGTCGAAAGAACCGCAGATCAATAACTTTCTTGAACCAGAAAATTCTGGTCATGATCACATGATTAACTCAACTTCAAATTATTCTCCCAACTCTTCAGTTATCATACCCGTAGGGATCCCGGTGGCTGAAAATGGAGGTATATATGTCTTAATATTGCTGCGTACAGAAACATTCCACAGTCCTATTTATTTATTTATTCCAATATGCAGGAGATCGTGAAGGTACGTTGGCCGTCCTCATTCAACCACAACCATCCGACGAAAACAAGAATGGTATGTCAATACTGATCAGTTCCAATTAACTTACAGTTATGTCTATTAATTATATATATATATATATACAATTTTATTTATTTGGGGATACAACCAATTTCATTTCATAACATGCAACCATCTTAGTTTCTTTAACGTTTCATGAGATTGTAATTTGCTACATGTCTTATCTTTCGTTTTGAGAGTGAAGGAGGTGGTGGTTATATATTGCAATAGGTCTAACTAATGAAGGAATTAGAGAATGAGACCCTTTAAGAAAAGGAAAACAGAAATATGTGAAAATGATGTAGGTGTTAAAATTGGTTTGAACTTTGAACCCAATCAATGCTCAGGAAAGCTTACAGAAGAAGTTAAAGTCAAAGTTGGCTGCCCGTGTTCAATATCATAAATCAACACCTTCAGAGCCAGTGGTGGATCGGACGCAGCGATTTCAGAAGTGGGTTTGAGTCGTCATTGACAGCTGCTACACAAGGAATGGTTGTGGATATTATTGAACCAAGAACGTCAATAATAGCATCATCACTATCCCCATTAAAATGGGTATTATTATAATGTTAAACATGAATATCGATACTAGTTCTTAGTTGGGGTGTTTGTTTATGCTTTTCTCTTATGATTTATAAAATTTCCATCTTTTCCGCTTTTTTCTTTTTTTGGCAGCACTTATCAAAATGATTAAGAGCTTTTAATAACTTCCTTTCTCCATCTAGAAGGAAAAAGAAAATCAGATTCAGTCTAAATATCTTTTAAACACACGAGTGAAATGAAAATGATCCAGTTCTATTTTGGATCATCGTGGCCAGTGCCACACAGGATCTCACTAGTCTAAATTCAATGTAAAGAAATGGTGTGACTAAAACCTTAAGCTCAAGGACCAAGAACACCATAATTAAGTATACACTTCAATTCCTCAACAGCTTACATAAAAAAATAGGCATTTGGAATTTGATTCAGAGATACAGCCTATGAAGACTAACAAATGAAGTAAGAAGAACGTGTGAGCACGAGTTTTTGTAAAGGAAACGTCACCAGGAGGACAAATGGGACCAGCACAGCTACTATTTCCTAAATGATTGATTAAGAAATAGAGATACTGCTGCCATATGTGTACGTATATAAATATATATATATAGCACCTAAATAATGGGAATGAAAGTAGTTCTGCATAATTTAGCATTAACAATTACATCAAGAGTGGATTTAGAAAGTAAACAAATGATACCTATGGTAAACATGGAATCTTAGCATTGTTGAACTACCATTCCTGTAAAGCACACCTAAATATATTGTGGTTTGGGTAGATGCAATCAGTTTAAAGAAGTAAAGCAGCATATGTAAATATGAAACGCACAGGAAGATTAAAATCATCTTAGATTCTTATGGAAAGCTTTAGGAAGAGAGAACAAAAACAAAAGCTATAATTATATATTACTAGCTAGTCGCCCAATTTTATAGTCATGATGTAATCTATTTACTCACATTTCAGTTGTTTAACACAAAGTTTCACATCTCAGCTGCAAAGGATTTACCACAACCACATGTTTGTGTGGCATTTGGGTTCTTGAAGGAGAAGCCTCCACCAATTAGAGCATCACTATAGTCCAACTGCATCCCGAATAAGAAAAGAAGGCTCTTTGGATCACAAACTGCCACAAATAGAAATATAACTAGTGAAAAGGAAGTTATATATATTTAAAACAAATGCAGGTAAAACATGTCAAAAAACGAATACATTAGAAAGATCAAGAACTGTCATGTAATCTAGTGCTTGTAGATGCATTTGGGTATTTGGTATGAGGACAGCTTTGTCTGTGTAGACGCAACCACCCGAACCATGTCACATGACAGGGTTAACTCTATTCATGACTCAGGTTTTCTGCATGAAAAATGCCAACTTTCCAGACGTTACACACTTAGCAATAAGGCCATATTGTTAGAGCAATTAGCATTGATAACAATGAAAAAATAATTAAAACTCGAGTTGGTGCATGCTTATTGCAATAGAACCCAATTACTCATCAACACTAATCATCAATTATATCCTGTAAAAACCTCCCATGGTAATCCAGTTTGGCAACATTTACAGGATACGGATAAGGACATTATAAGAGTTAAGACTAGTGTTGGCCCAGGTGTCTTAAGGATTGAAATGGTTACAATGACAAATAACAAGCAATGATGGTGAGTGCTTACAATTCATCTTCAAAGCATGCTTAAATGTTTAAAGTATCTCAAATTTTGTGAATAATAGTGAAATCGTTTGAGTAAAGATGTTTTTATTGGGTTTTGGAGGAAAGGAAAAAAATTGAATAAAAATATATTTTCAAATAAAATATGTAATATTGAAGTTTGTGAAAATGAATAAAAGTATTTGTTTGGACTTGGAGTTTGTAAAAGTTGTATTGAGTTTTGCAATTGAGTTGATTAGACGAAAAAGTTAAAAATTTAAAATTGAAAAGTGATTTGGTTTTGAGTGATGTTTGGGAATGAAGTTGAGGAAATTTCCTCAACTTCATTATTCAAACACAACATTTTTCAATTTCAAATTTTCATCCTTCCAATTTTTTCATCTAATTATTACCTAATCACTACAACTTTTTCAAACTTCCAAACAAAATACAAAAAACAATTCAAATTTTTCAAATTTCACAACAAAAATAGTATTAAAAAATTAAACACTAACTCTCTTTTAACTTAATAATTTTTTTAATTTAAGTTTTTCTCCCTCCTTTTCCAAAACCCTATAATCTGAACTCAAATCATTTTAGTACTATTCACAATTATCTCACTACTATACACAAATTTCTCATTTCATCTGTATAACCAAACGAGGCCTCACAGTAAACTGAAAACAACAGATTTTTTAATATCTGTATATATAAATATTTTTTTATAAGTATATATACATAAATATATTAAGAAAAATGTAATCCCAGAAATCAGCTCCATGGACCAATGGTGTCAGATCCACAGATTCCTATCAGCATACGAAACATGGAATCGCTCTTGGTGCTAGTCCCTAGGTTCAGTCGACTTCATTATTCTCAATCATATATGCTTGGCGTCATCCACCTCAACATATAAGTATGCGACTCTTCAAGTGTGCAGACATCATTTTTCTATTGATAAGAATTTACAGTAGCTAATTAGTTTTTGAAATACAAAACTGAAAAGATCATATAAAACTAGCAAAGATGGGAAGAGTCTGAGGATTTTCTTTTTGGGTTATAGTTCGCAGATTGAATATGATAAGATATTTTCACCACTTTTTTCTGCTGAGATATTTTCACTGTCAAGCATTTGACATTTTAATTATTTGTACTTAGATTTTTTTTCTATAAGTGAATATTCTTGAGTAAACTATTTCCACTGTCAAGTCTTTGACTCTATAAATATATTCATACATAAATATAAAGTTAGATGTAAAATAAAATGATCAAAAGGCAGAAGCGCTCATCACACAATATCCTTTTAAAATTGACTCCAAAAGGCAGAAGCGCTCATCACACAACACCCTCCTCCAGGACCACATCAGATGTCGCCGCCTCTCACTGGCGAACCCTCAGGTGAGCCGGATATGCAGCCAAAAGTTTCAGATGTCGTCCTGGAGGCTCTGGAGGTCGAGAATGAGGTGTCCTTGGAGGAGGGTGAGTTGGATAAGGTGCTGTGGTTGGTGGAATCGGGAGGGGAGATCGTTGTGGGACCCGAGGTTGCAGTGGGAAGCCCTATTCTGTTAAACACTATCTCTTTGAAGCCTGTGTTCAGTTTACCTTCAGTTTGGGTATTAAAAAAAGTAGAGGCAATGCAAGAGTGTATGGGGATTTCATGTGTTGGGTTTGAAGATTAGTTCAAGGCTCTTGTAATTGCGCTGGAGACAATGAATGTTACATCCCATAAATTAGCTGTGAAACGGGACAGGGAGTTGAATCGCCTTAAAAGCACCATTAATTATGACAAGAAGGAAGGAAGTGTAGGAAGAGAAAGGATGAAGGGAAGGGGATCTTTGTCTCTTTATGAAGCCTAAAGTCCTCTCGTGGAATGTAAGGGGGATCAATAATGTGAATAAACATCTCCGTATTAGATCCCTCCTACGCAGTTGGAAGGTGGACATTGTTTGCCTTCAAGAGACGAAGATGTGTGGCATTGATAGACACATTATTCGTAGTTTGTGGGGTTGCTCTTTTGTACGATGGTCCTTTTAGCTTCATCAGGGGCTTCAGGAGGTGTGTTGGTTATGTGGGATAAGAGGGTGGTGGAGATGATTGAAGATTGCACTGGTTTGATTTCAATGGTTGTATCCTTTAAGAACATTGAGGATGGATGGTTGTGGGCGCTAGCGGGTGTATATGGACCTAATGAAGATAGTGATAGAAGCATCATGTGGGAGGAATTGGTGGGTCTTTACACCTTATGGGACTTACCTTGAGTTTTTTGTGGAGATTTCGATATTGTTCGGTACCCTAGTGAGAGGGTGGGGGCTTCTACGTTGACAAGCGCAATGGAAGCTTTTTCAGAGTTAATTTTTGACTTGAACCTTGTGGATCTTCCATTTGTAGGGGGGGCATACACTTGGTCAAATAACCGTGGGGGGTCTAGGCTGGACAGATTTCTAGTCTCCTCCTCTTGGGAATCACGCTTTCTAGATCTTTGTCAGAAAAGGTTGCCACGTGTCTGCTCCGATCATTTTCCTATTTTGCTTGATTGTAGTGTCCTTCATGGTGGCAGGCGATCCTTCAAATTTAAGAACATGTAGCTGGAAGTTGAAGGATTTGTAGAGAAGGCAAGGGCTTGGTGGGAGGATTATTCTTTTAAGGACACCCCTAGCTACATAGTGGTGAGCAAACTTAAACCCCTTGAGTCAGATTTAAAGATTTGGAACAAAGAAGTGTTTAGGCATACGACAGTGCAGAAAAATAGCCTTTGGGCTGAGTTGCATGCTTTGGAGGAAGGGGAAGTTAATGAGGTTTCTTTGGCAAGGAAGAATGTGGTGGTGTCTGAAATTGAGAAAGTTTTGTTGATGGAAGAAATTAGCTGGAGGCAAAAATCAAGAGCGATTTGGTTGAAGGAGAGGGACAAATGAACAAAGTTCTTTCACAAAATTGCTAACTCGCATAGGCGCATCAATGCTATTGAAGTCCTCCATTCCGGTACACAAGTGTTACTCTCTCCCGAAGATATCCAAGATCATACCGTGCAGTACTATGAGGAACTCCTTGCTGAAAAAGGAGAATGGCGCCCCCAAACTTGATGGTTTAGCTTTTGATCAGTTAGATTCAAATGTAGCAGGTTGGTTGAATAGGCCGTTTGATGAAGAGGAGGTGCATCTTGTGGTGAGAAGAATGTGCAAAGATAAAGCCTCGGGCCCGGACGGCTTTTCCATGGCTTTTTTTCAAGAGAGTTGGGATATAGTGAAGGAGGAAATGATGCAGATTTTTCATGAATTCCATTCTAGCCAAAAATTTGAGAAGTCACTAGAAGCCACTTTCATTGCTCTTATTCCAAATATAGCTGGTGCCTATGAATTGAAAGACTTCCGGCCTATTAGCTTGGTAGGTGAGATCTATAAAATCGTTTCAAAGGTATTAGCCAACCGTATAAGCTTGGTGATGACAAACTTATTTCCAAACCTCAAAATGCTTTTGTAAAGGGCTGGCAAATCCTGGATTCTATTTTGATAGCAAATGAGTGTTTAGATAGCCAGCTGAGAGACGACACTCCAGGGGTTCTTTGCAAGATTGACATAGAAAAGGCCTACGATCATGTATGCTAGGACTTTCTCCTCTATATGCTTAGAAGATGTGGTTTCAGGGTTCGGTGGTGTGCTTGGATTAAACATTGTATTTCGACTGTGCGCTTTTCAGTTTTAGTCAATGAAAGAGCATGTGGTTTCTTTCCATCTTCAAGGGGTTTGAGACAAGGCGACCCACTATCTCCTTTCCTTTTTGTTCTTGTTATGGAGACTTTTAGTCGTATGATGGGGGCTGCTGTAAGGGGAGTTTTCTTGCTGGATTTTCAGTAGGAAGAAATAGTAATGGCAGCACTGTTTCTCATTTACTTTTTGCGGAAGATACGCTAATTAAGGTGAATCTCGAGAAGTCGGAGTTGGTTCCAGTAGGGGAGGTGAGAAATATAGACTCCTTAGCGGAGTTATTAGGCTATAAAATTTCATCCCTTCCAATGAAATATCTTGGACTTCCTTTGGGGGCTTCATTTAAAACCAAGAGTATTTGGGATGGGGTGGTAGAGAAGATAGAGAAAAGATTAGCGGGTTGGAAGAGATTATATCTATCAAAAGGGGGAAGACTAACTCTCATTAAAAGCACTCTTTCCAATCTCCCCACTTATTACCTGTCTCTCTTTCCATTACCGGTGGGGGTGGCAAAGCAGATAGAAAAGTTGTTTAGAGCCTTCTTGTGGGGTGGCATGGGGGAAGAGTTCAAATTTCATCTTGTAAATTGGCAAAAGGTGAGCTGTCCAATTGCGAATGGGGGGCTAGGTGTGTGAAACTTGTGTGTTTTTAATAAGGCACAATTAGGGAAGTGGTTGTAGAGGTATCAAAAGAAAGGGAGTTCGTTGTGGAGAGAGATCATTGATCATAAGTACGGTAGTGCATGGGGGGGATGGTGTACCAATGAGGGTAGGTGGTCTTATGGAGTAAGCCTATGGAAATTTATAAGAAAAGGATGGGATACTTTCGAAACAAATCTCAAGTTTGAGATGGGAGATGGAGCGCGGATTCGCTTTTGGGTTGATGCTTGGTGTGGGTAGAGCCCTCTTTGCCTTGCGTTTCCAGCAGTCTTTAACATGCCAGGAAATTAGCAATCTCTAGTTTCAGACGTACTATGCCGAAGCCAACGGGTTGGTAACTTGGAATGTCACTTTCACAAGAAATGCTCAAGACTAGGAACTTGAAGAGCTGGCAGATTTCTACAGTTACTTGTATTCAGCAAACCTGGAGGCCAATGGGGGTGATCGCATGTTGTGGAAACACACAAGGAGAAAACAATTCACTGTTAAATTCTTCTACAAGGTTTTGATAGTCCCACAACCCTCCTTCTTTCCATGGAAGAGTATATGGAAGGTCCCAGTACCAACCAAAGTGGCATTTTTTATGTGGACAGCTGCACATGAGAAGCTCTTGACGGTTGATAATCTAAGAAAACGAGGAATGATTCTCATGGAATGGTGCTATATGTGCAAAAAAAATGGGGAATCCACAGACCACTTACTCCTACATTGTGAGGTGGCTGAAAGGTTATGGGCTGGTATCTTTCTTAGAGCCGGGTTGAGTTGGGTCATGCCTAAAAGAGTAGTGAATCTTTTAGCATGCTGGAAAAGGCCGCATTCTTGTGCTCATATGGCAGCAGTGTGGCGAATGATTCCCTTGTGCTTAATGTGGGTTATTTGGTTGGAAATGAATGATAGGTGCTTCAACGACAAGGAACGTGCTATGGAAGATATCTGGAATTTTTTTGTTTTTTCCCTTTTTCAGTGGTTTTCAGCTTTTGTTTTGAGGGGTGGGAATGTCCATGAGTTTTTACTCTCTATGCAGCCCACTAGAATGTAATTAGGTGTCTCAATCTGTATACTTCCTGTGTCTTGGGCTTTGTCTAGTTTCATTCTATTCAATAAAGTTTATTACTTATCAAAAAAAAAAAAAATTTGACTCCACTTGAGATGCTTCTCTGCTCCATTTTTCTTTTGTATTCTATCATTTTTCTCTTCCTGCTGCTCATATAAAACCTTCATCTATATCCTAAACCTCCCTTGTAATATTGTTTCCTTAATAATTAAAATTCAAACAGGACCTAGCAATTGCCTGGGGTTTAGATCACACTACACACTCAGCATGCAAGCTTTGGAATACACTCCCTCACTTTCATGGACTATTGCCTATCTGTCTACCAACAAGGTATCGACAAAGGGCGGACCACTTAGCTATAAATTATATTAAAAATTGTATAAGTGTACATTCTAACACAAGCAAACATGTAGAATTATGAAGACTTACCAATCACAAAACCATTATATTCGATTATGGAATCATCTGATCGTGTATTTGATCTATTTTCAAACTCCATTGTATAAGACATGCCAGAGCATCCACCCTGCTTGACACCAATTCTCAAGCACAAATCTTCATTACGCTCAAGCCTCATCTTATTCAAGTGCTTCAATGCATCATCTGTAAGCAAGATTGCCGGTGTGGTGCCCTCAAATGCTGGTACAGCTGAAAATAGAGAAGATTTATATGGCTATGGTCATATACTCAAGATGTCTGAACTTTAAAAAATAATTGCAATGTCGACTGCTTTCCCAAGTATCAGATGAAAACCTCAGGAAATGAAAGATTGATGCAGCTACACTTAATTCATCAACTACTTTAGAAGGAAGAAATTAATACAGCTGCATAGGATTACATACCCTGAACTAGCGAAATAAATCATTCTCAGGTTTAAAGCATCTCAAACAAGTTGTTTTGCTAATAATCATTTTTTTTATCAATAAGCAAGATCGTATTGGGCATAAAGTAGACAAAGGCCCGAGTATATAGGACATACACAACTATCTCCAATGCATGCTAGCTTAATGATACAAGGGATTCATGAAAAGGCATGCTATCAAAATCAATTATAATCGACCAGTGTAGTAAAGTATTGAAAAATAAACTCCCAAGCTCTTCCACTGATTGCTCTCGATCTTCAAACCTTATTGCGTTCCTCTCCCTACAAAGACACCACCAAAGAAAAATTGGGACCATCTTCCATACTGTTGGAATCTAAGGGTTGTCCTAGATACCTCACCAAGAAGCTAGGAGGTTGATTAACATTTTCGGCAAGCTAATCCCATCCTGGCAAAGAAGTCATATTGCAGGGTCATAGCAATCTCACAATGAAGTAATACATGATCTACAGATTCTACGCTCTTTTTGCACATACAACACTAATCCATGACTATGATGTGGCATTTTCGTAGGTTGTCTATTGTGAGTATCTTCCCTAATGAAGCCATACATACAAAAATGTTAGCCTTCAGGGGTGCTTTTGTCTTCCAAATACTCTCTTCCATGGAAATGAATTTGTATTATGTGATCATGGCATGATAGTAGAATCGGACTATAACGTTCCCTTTATTAGAAGGGCACTAAAAGATCTTGTCTTCAGCTCCCCTCCTTATACAGGTAGAGTACACTACATCATAGAACTCCGAGAAAGCGTCAATTTCCCAATCTTGTGTGTCACTAAAGAACGTGTTACGAACCCACAAAATAAGTAAATAATATCTGGTACTTCAAGGGACCAGTTCCTCCAAAATGCAATGAAAGCCAAAATAATTTGCCACTTCATTGATGGATAACTGGACTAGAAATACAACCCATAATAACTAACTGATGACCATGTCTAAGCTGGATTAGACCCATTACATAACCCCAATAATAACTGGCCCCACATGGCCCACTAAACTAAAGACCGAGTTAGAATTAACTACTAAAGAAAACACTAGAAATGACATGAAAATTCTAGAACACTTGTACTTTCTGATAAACACATCATGACAATTAATAACCGTTGGATCAAGTGGACAACTCAGATGAAGGCATATGTGGGGGTAATGTGATAGAATGTAACGTCCCATTGAGGAATACCATTAGATAGGATCGGGTGGAGTATTAGTCTATGGGAAACATTGGGTTGGAGTTGGGGAAACGTGCTTTATTCCTACTCAGGCGTAACGTATTTTGGGTAGTTTTTCACAAGCTTTTTAGGGTCACTAGTTGCTCTCTAGTATGGGATAGGTGTTTTCTTGTATACATCTAGTGTACTTGGTTACTTCTATTGATATATATATATATAATATTTTAACTTATCAAAAAGAAAAAATACCATTAGATAGGAGTAAGAGGTCCACAATTGAGGCTTCTTTCATTCTCTCTATGCCATAGAACTTTGGATAAGCTTCCTTGAGTGTTCTATCACCACACCATACATCATGCCAAAACTTGATTTTGGACTTGGCCATCACCCACCTCAAGACTGATATTTCTTGAATATGTGTCCCATCATCTTCTTATTCCCGTCATCACCTCAAAGCTTTGTTAAAAGACCGCGAGTTCCGAATTACCAAGCCTCGTTTCGGGGTAAAGGTCCACACCGTGGCCCATTTTACCAAGTGGAATTCAAACTCATTGTTCTGCCTCCTCCCCCCAACAAGAAATCCCGTTGGAGCTTTTCCATGTGACAAGCCACCTTGGTGGGAAACAAAAATGGTGATAGAAAATAGGTTGGCAAGTTGGATAAGGTACTTTTGATTAAAGTGACCCTACCACCTCTGGATAAATATAACTTCTTCTAACTAGCCATCATCACAAATAGATTTCAATTTGAACTCGGCACCCAAAGGAAGACCCAAATATTTCATTGGCAGCTTCTTTTTTTATTATATAAGTAAGCTGTGATATCTTGCATTCCAAAATGTTGGCCATGCTCTCTACCTTCGGAACATACCCCACTGAAACTACTTCTGAAAATCATATAATTATGTGCAATCCTTTTGTGTGCTAAGAAAGGGTACACTTCGTCATATGCACTGATTGATACATGGATCTTGTTACCATTAAAGTTTTTGTCATAAGCCTAAAAGGAGGTTGAATTTAGATAAGTCCAATACTCATTGCAGGATTTAACCAACCCATAAAGGATTAATATTCTCTTGTAATTGAGCAAGGAGTCCTCTAATGTTGGGCATTTTCTAACATATATTATAGGATTTGCTACGCTTCAAGAACACCGGTACCAATTACAAGTTAATCACTCAGGGTGATCCAAGGTATGCATACATATGGAGAAAATAAGCGAAAAAAAGGACCAGAGAATAAAAGAAATGACAATTTATAATTTCCCAGTATTTCACGCCATACCAATTAAGCCAAAACAAAGATGAAATAAAAATCACATATTATTTCTGATTAACCAAATTAAAGTCCAATGAAGTCGGGAAAAAAAATAATAGATCATTGAAAGTTTACACAAAAATGTTTGGAAGAAAAAAGCGTACCTGAGACCGAAACTGCTCGAATTGAAATAGGTTTTCGACCGTTTACTTTTAATGGTGAAAGTCGGAAAGAAACTGAATTTTGAGATGAAGAGCTTGACGGAGGGTTTTGGGTTAGAGGAAGAAAAAGGGTGCAACGGGTTGTAATCGTATAGAACGCCATCGGAGAGGACAGAAACAGTTATTTCTCCGCGCGTATGTGATATCTGAGTTGGACAATGTGGACGGTACTAGAAAACAATCAGAAGATCTTGACCGTTGAAGAAATCTCGAATAGTATTTGTCGACCTTTAGCTTTTTTTTTCAGAATTATTTAAAAAATGAATATTACTCATCATTCATACAATATATTTTATATATTTTAAAATAATGATGATACTCTTACAACGAGTTACCATTGCTTTCTTTTCTTTTCATTTTTGTCCACTTTGCCTCAATTTAAAAAATCTCTCAGAGGTGGAAATAAAAAATAATTTGATAGCTTCTCAAACACGCCTCTTTCTCGCAAAAGTCTTTCAATTATCCTTATTAAATTGATTAAAAGTTAAATTTAATAAAATTTTAAATAATCTATCTTATTTTCATTTTAGAACATTCTTATTAAATTACCTAAAAATCATCCTTCAGAAAATATACTTTTACATAAATACCAAAAAATATTTGGCAATTATTTTGGTTTATGGCAATTGGTTTAGCTTTATTATTCACTTCAAATACTTTTTGAATTTTTTTTCATAAATTTTATTGTCATATTTGATCCATTGTGGCACTTATTTTTTGTTATTTGTGCAAAAGTACACTTTTTAAAATATGACTTTCAGTCAATTTAATGAGAGTGTTTTTATATTGAATTGGTCAAAAGTTCAATTTTTTGGCTATAGTGAATAAGAAAGTCAAAAATAATGTCAAATATAACAACTCTTAAGATTGACCAAATCTCTATTTTATTTTATTTTTTTCTTTCTTTATTTACTCTCTCCTCATTTTATTATTAAGTTAGTAAAAAAATAGTTAGATAAGGAATAAGTGGAAATTATTATTTTTTAAATATCGATTACTCATTTAATTTAAATATAATATAATTATTAATTTTTTTTTAAACTCATAATTTAATTAAAATATGATTAACATATAATAGATAGAATAATCAAATATGATCAAATTAATTAATTTCATAATTGCAAATAATCAAAAAAATAAGAATTATTAATTCTTCATAATTATGTATCTTCATAAATGGATAATTCAATGTGAAAATTTAATATAAATAACCAAAGTTAAAAGTTAGTTATATTATTTTATTATTATAATTTGAAAAAATAGACATTCTAATATGGGATTTATGTAATTGGCATGGTTAAAAGCTAAATTTTAAGTTACTTTGACTAAAATTGTATTATAATAATAGTCAATCCAATGAGAGTGTCTAATTTTTTTTTATTAGATTAGTATCATTATTATTATTTTATAATTTTTTTTTATGATACATCTTGTGGTGGAAGACAGTTTAGATAAGAGTTTTATGTTTTCTTTTTTTCTTTTCTCTTTGAATAATGCCTCTACATTAAAACCAACTCTATCTCAAAACTTTTATCACCTCTGTTTTGATCTTCCAAGCAGAAACTAATTCTCAAACCTACATTCAACTCAAATACTTCAAACTATATCTTTACGATTTGAAATTCTTGAATTGAAAACCAACCTCAACACTTTCTCTTCAAATTTTAAAGCCGTGATCCTCCTTGCGTTCGTGACCCTACACATGTATCTAATTTCAAACTGAATTTCAAACTCAAGCATATCCAACTCAAACTCTCATAAACATTTTCAAAGACCATTATCTCTAATAGCATTATCTCATTTCGAAAATAAATCACAGCTCAATCTTCTGTCATCATCCCCATTTGAAACCAACTCAACCTCAATTTAGTCTCCAGATCAACCATGAAAACTCTCCACTTCATCTATAAATACACACGAAAAATGGATCAAACCGAAACAACCATCAGCCACCAAAAGCTCACCTCGCCAGAAATACCACATCGGTGCCTAGAAATTTATGACCAACCCTGCATCGCCGTCGAACGCCGAGGCCCCCCATCGAATTTGCGCATAGCCCTCCCCTGTTTTCGGATTCGCAGCTTTTCCTTTTTACACAAAGAGCCAGCTTTTTCAGCCACCGTAGACCACGCAGAGACCGTCGGAGTACTTTTCTGACCACCCAGAAATTACCCAGTTGCCGCCGCACCTCAATCTCCTCTCGGTATGCATCACGCGATCTTCCCTGTCAAGCTCCCCTGTGTTTCTTCCCCAGTAGTTCTTGTCATCCCGTGGACTTCACCTTGTACTTTTATTCAACATGTTTTAGTCGTATGATGTCTTTTGTCTTGCTTTGATTATTTTGTTCATGACTTTTTCCAAAAGAGAAATGTCTCTACTTTATCTTAATCATAAGCATGCCCTTTTAACTCTCTTGTCGAGCCCAAAATTTCATTTCTAGATTAGACTGTTACTTTCACTCCTTTACACTTTGGGCGGGCACTTGGAATTTAAGTCATTTTAATCTAGTTTTTTTATTTTTTACACACTAGGCCTATTTCTTCTTAAATCAAGTTCTTAGGCTGATTTTAATAGGTCAAAGTAGTTTTGGGCCTCTTTCTTTAAAGGGTTTTAAATAGATTTTAAAAGCATATTTTAAAGTATATTTTAGTCTATTTTAATTATTATTATAATTTCTTTTTAAACAATTATAAATTGTCATGATACGTTTTAAAATACTTAGTAACGATTAGTATCTCGTATAGGTTGCAAGTTACGACGTTTTTGGAAGCAGCAGTCGGAGGTAAGTAGCATGATCATATCTTTACACGCATGTCTGGTAAATATGTTTTATAAAAATATTATATATTTATGACTATCATTGGGAAGCCCCTTTTTACGTATCCAGTTATGATACAAAATTTATAAAAATTCATGCGTGATGTATGAGAAAGTTTATGCATTAAAATTATTATTAAAATGTCATGATTTTATGCATTAAAGTTATTTATGAAAAATCATGGTTTTACGTGACAGTGCATAAAATTATTTATAAATTCATGTGAGGAAGCATGCATCACGAAATGTTACAAAAATATGTGATTTCTTTTGAAATCTATGTTATAATACGTATGCAAGTCTAATAAGATATGTACATGGTCTATGTATGATATAAAGTCGGTACCTATATATGGGCATATTGCATTGTCAGGTCATACAAGCAAATATATATATATATATATATATTTTTGTAAATATGAACGATTTCAATATATTTTTAAGCAAATACTTCCACTGACTCTCTTTAATTTCTATAAAGACTATTTCATTTATTATAAAACATTTGTACTTGGTATGTTTTTATAAAAAAAAAAATTTAGTAGCACATTAGCTCCTTAAATGTTTTTAAAAATGCTTTTTTTGGGAGCAGAGTGTTACAATTAATATTTTATTCACTAAAATCCACAAAATAAAACTAATAGACTGTCTAGGTTTCTGCATTGCCTCCCTGAGTCAAATTCTGTCAACTGTGCATCCTTATCACCTGTGATGATTTTTTAAAAAGAAACATAGAAATAAAAATAAAATGAGTCATATACTCAATAAACAACACATCATATGGTAAAAATAGTAATCATCGATTTTTATGCATACTCATAAATATATACATAATAACATAATATGACATTTTTATAAATGCTGAACATGATTTTTCATAGATGCTGAAAACATAATTTTTTTTCATAAATGTTGAAAACATAAGCGTTTCATAAAATCATAAACTTTTCATAAAAACATGAACTTGCTTATTATATCATATCATGTCATATTATTTCATATCATAAGTTGTTATTCACTGTTGACCCTCGTGAATTAGGGTTAGCAAATCTAACAAGATTCTGATTCCGCCCGTGGTGGCGGGATGTGGAATCCATACTTAAGGAAAACATACTGGGTGCACTACCAGCATGTACGACCTGACAATACAATATGCTCATACATAGGTACCGACTTCATATCATACATAGACCGCTTACATATCTTATCATACTTGCATACGTATCATAACATAGATTTTAAAAAAAATCACATATTTTTGTAACATATCATGATGCATGCTTCCTCACATGAATTCATAAATAATTTTATGCACTCTTACATAAAACCATAACTTTTCATAAATAACTTTAATGCATAAAATCATGACATTTTAATAATAATTTTAATGCATAAATTTTCTTAAAATCATGCATGGATTTTCATAAATTTTGTATCATAACTGAGTAAGTAAAAAGGAGCTTCCCAATGATGGTCATACATATATAATATTTTTATAAAACATGTTTACCATACATGCATGTAAAGATATGATCATGCTACTTACCTCCTAGCGCTGCTTCCAAAAAAGTCGTAACTCGCAACTTATACGAGATACTAATCGTTACTAACTTTTCTGAAATGTATCATGACAAATTTCTAATTGTTTAAAAAAAATCCTAATAACAATTAAAATATACTAAAATATACTTTAAAATATGCTTTTAAAATCTGTTTAAACCCTTTAAAGAAAGAGGCCCAAAACTACTTAGACTTATTAAAATCAGCCTATCAACTTGATTTAAGAAGAAATAGGCCCAGTGTGAAAATAAAAAAAAAAAGGGATTAAAATGGCTTAAAGTCCAAGTGTCCGCCCAAAGTGTAAAGGGGTTAAAAGTAACAATCTAATCTAGGAATGAAAGAGCAACGTTGAGAAGTAGTCACACTCAAGACACTGTCTCTTATATAAACAGTATCGTACACTGTTTATATAAGGAGAGAGCACTGAGACTTCTCCTTCTCATTTTTTCTTGTAAAAAACAAAACAATAAAAGCAAGACAAAAGACATCGTACCACTAAAACATGTTGAATAAAAGGACAACGTGAAGCCCACGAGATGACAAGAACTACTGGGGAAGAAACACGGGAGCTCGAGAGAGAGGGTCGTGTGATGCATACCGAGAGGAGACTGAGGTGCGGCAGCAACTGGGTAGTTTTTGGGTGGTCGGAAAAGTACTCCGACAATCTCTGCGTGGTCTACAGTGGCCGGAAAAGCTGGCTCTTTGTGTAAAAAGAAAAAGCTGCGAATCCGAAAACAGGGGAGGGCTATGCGCGAACTCGATGGGGGCCTCGGCGTTCAACGACGACGTAGGGCTGGTCGAAATTTTCTGGGCACCGGTGTGGTGTTTCCGGCGAGGTGAGCTTTTGGTAGCCAATTGTTGTTTCGATTTGATCTATTTTTCGTGTATATTTATAGATGAAGTGGAGAGTTTTCGTGGTTGATCTGGAGACTAAATTGAGGTTGAGTTGGTTTCAAATGGGGATGATGATAGAAGATTTAGCTGCGATTTATTCTCGAAATGAGATAATGCTATTAGAGATAATGGTCTTTGAAAATGTTTATGAGAGTTTGAGTTGGATATGCTTGCGTTTGAAATTCGGTTTGAAATTAGATACATGTGCAGGGTCACGAACGCAATGAGGATCACGGCTCTAAAATTTGAAGAGAAAGTGTTGAGGTTGACTTTCAGTTCAGGATTTTCAAACATAAGGATAGAGTTTGAAGTATTTGAGTTGAAGGTAGGTTTGGGAGTTAGTTTCTACTTGGACGACCAAATCAGAGTTGATAAAAGTTTTGAGATAGAGTTGGTTTTGATGTAGAGGTATTATTTAAAGAGGAAAGAAAAAAAAGAAGACGTAAAACTCTTATCTAAACTGATTTCTACCACAAGACGTATCATAAAAAAAAATTTATATAATAATAATAATAATAATACTAATCTAATCGAAAAAAAATGAGGTCGAGAGGTTACAATTATACTATTTATAACTCATTTCAATTCTACTATTCACAATTCATATCATGTCCGAATCCAAACAGCTCTTAAACTTTAAGGCAATACTAATCACTAACTCATTAAGAAACTGGAGAATAAGTTTGCAGTAATATCTGCAAGTTTAATTAGTTAAATTTTTTAACTTTTGGTTGCTTATTCTGAGTTCTGAGTGGGTCTGTGGCAGTAAGGGAAAGGAATGAGGCGTTTTTGAGAATTCTGAAACAAGGCAATAGAAAGTGAAATTTTTAAATAAAAAAAAAAAAACCTTGGGTGGTAGACCGGTGGTAACCGGTTGTAAGGTTATCGTTACCCTTTTAAAATTATTTTTTATTATTTTAATTTTAATTTTAATTTATTTTTATTAAACTAATTATATTATTCTACTTATTATCCATGTACTGCATACTTATTAAAAAAAAATTAAAAATAAGATAAAATAGGTTTGATGTATAGCGTGTTGAGAATATTGATAAGTAGAATTAATTATCTTATTTAAAAATATATATAATTTAAATTTTTAACCTATATGCAATACATGTTAATCTATAAAGTTATTTTGAAGAATATTTATCATTTTGAAATTTAAAATAAATCTAATAAATTATTAAATTCCGATTGCCATTCCGAGTTATTAACAATACACTTTTGTCTTCAGGCCGTGACTAATGTCATTATGTCTGTTTAATGGTTAGCAGAAAAATTCATTGCCAAGAGGAAAAAGGAGTTCTGAGCATATAAACAAATCGTACACTTGGTTATTGAACGGTGAATATAATTAGGTCTTATGTTTGGATTCTGCAGAGCAAGTGTGAAGCCAACATCTTTTTTTTTTTTTTTTTCTAAATTAGTGCATATGTCAAAAGATTACAACAACAACAAAAAGGAAAAGGAAAATTATAAGCCAGCAAATGGTGTGAAATGATATACAGACTGTATTCAATTCATCTACACCTCGCTCAGAAAACAGTGATAATTTACAACTTTGCAGACAAACATGCTTTAATGTTCATCGAGTACAAGAATTTGCAGGTTTTTACATCACACGAACTTGGTCGCTTTGTGAATTAAAGCCGCATAATTACCACCTAATAACTATACTGATGTATATTAGACTACATGAAAAAAAAAACAAAAATAACAGCAATAAAAGTATTATACAGCCGCAGATGCTTGGTACAAGGTCGATCCAATTCATGGGACCCAACTTTAGCATGCACATGAAGATCCTCTCCGTTCAATATCTGATAGAGATTCTGAGATACCTTGAAAGTAACTGCAAAATGAACGTAGTGTACTAAGTTGTCGGTGAGAGGATAGCTAGCTAGCTATAAGTAATTGAGTTTGTGACCAGAACTTACATAGATTGTTTCATTATTTTTATAAATGAGCTGAGTTAAAATTAAAGTTAAAAGTTAAATAAAATATTTTAAATAATTTTATTTTTATTTTAAAATTTGAAAAAATTAAATATTTTATTTTATTTTATTTTATATGAGAATTTAGTCTTTTAAGTATTATAAGTTGAGTACCTATCTAAATCGCATCCTTGTTCATTAGCTAGTGCAGCTCTAGCAACACAGAGAAATGCTTCATCAACATTGTAGCCCTCTTTGGCTGAGGTCTCAAAATAAGGTATATTTGCCATGGAAGCACACCACTCCTTAGCTTGCCTTTCAGAAACCTGCAGTACCGCTGGTTGCCTTAAATTATATGCCAACAACGAATGCAATAAGTATAAGGGATGCATCCATGTCCATACCACTCGGCTGTTTCCACCATCTTTGTCAATCTTATTTCCAAGTAATATAAACGGAAAGTTGCCGGGTGCAGCCGGATCCACCTGCTGCAATTGAAAATCATTGCATATCGGCATATTGTAATCAAGAATGCTGGTAAGAAAGAGTAAGAGAAGGATCTCCAGAGGCAGAGCAGCTACAACAAATATTGAATAAGAGGACTCCTACTTGCATATAAAAAAATATTACACAAAAGCAATCTCACCAATTATCTTGGCTTTATCTGATCAGTTAGATAAACTTTATACTAAAAATAATTTTATAATTTGACAAATCACTTCAGTTCATAAAATTACTTTTACGTAATCATAAGGGAGTTAGAGAGGCACATGATACCTGTTTAAGGAATTCTTCTCGCCAGGTGTTCAGTGTTTCAAATGATTTATACGCATTTACATCATATACAAGAACACAACATTCGGCCCCTCTATAAAATGCAGACCCTAGACTTTGAAACCTTTCCTGCCCTGCTGTGTCCCAAATCTGCAAAACAATTACTTGAACCAATTTTACCAGAAAAGTACTCTCTGTAATCCTCGGTTTAAATGGGAGGAAAAAGATGAAGAATAATGCTTTGTCTTCGTGAAAGCATTGGTTGTCTACCTGTAAAGTGACCTGTTTATCATCAATCTGTACTTCTTTTGTGACAAAATCAGCACCAATTGTAGCTTTATATCGTTGACTGAACTTGTTATAAACATATCTGATTAAGGAGTTAATGAATTACAGTTATCTGCAAATAAATCATACTCAAAGCAAAAACAAGTTACTAATATTATGTAAAATTAGGATACTGATTCATCAAAGATGTCTTTCCCACCCTGAAATTGAATACCACCATGCAAACAAATAAAATTAGGATACTATATATTCTCGTCGGTAAAAATTAAAATACTTGATAATGAAGAACAGTTCTGGATCCAAGCATTCAAAGAGAATCTTGTGAAAAAAGGAAGAAGAGGAATAAAAACAAAGAAATCGTTCTAAATCATACCCACTATCACCAAGGACAATGACTTTTAGCAAGCATCTTTTTCTTGAAGTCGGGTCCATCTGACCACCGAAAAACCAACAATGGAGATCGAAAATGTTCAGAACGGCTAAATTTCTGTGAATCTAATATATGGTTCAGAAAGATGACATGATCAGTACTTATGATGGCAATCAATAAAAGGGATCGATGTGGATTTTCAAGGCTGTTCTTGATCCTTCTCTATCTGCTTTTTCTCTCTTTTAGTCTGGGTGGCGCCAAGTGAGAACCATGTGAACTTCCGCCAACCAAAACCAAACCCGCTATAACTTGCAAAGCTGGTGGAGTACGTGCTCTCGTCCGTCGTCATTATTATTATTATTATTATTTGCCAAGTTGTTGTCCTCCTAATCTGTTCTAGACTTTTAGTGATAGATGTGGTAGCCAACAGTCGACAGGTTGTTCTGATATTATTGTTATCATCGTTAAATCTTTTTTTTTTTTATTGAAAGAAAATACTTCATTGATGAAAATTAAGGATTGCAACCAATGTCAAAAGCAGAGCACATAAAACCACCATAGGTCCACTTTCTAGCCAAATCCTCTCATACTCAGCCCTCAAACCCAATTTAGCAGCTAGATGTGCTGCATTATTGCACTGCCTGGGAATGAAAGAAAGGATCTCCACACATGGTGACTAAATAGCAACATTTTGATGTCTTCTGTGATCTGTCCAAGCCATGAGTTGTCCACTGATCTTGAGTTAACCGCATCAATGACTAGCTTAACATCTACCTCAAAGCCAATTTGATTAAAATGCAGCTCTTCACAAAGCTTCAATGCTCTTAAAAGAGCGATGCTTTCTGACTGAGCATCAGAAGTAACAATGGCACTTAACAGCAATTAGAGTAGCCTGTACAGCCCCTTCATCACCTCGAATAACAACTCCAACACCCATTGTTCCATTATCCTTATCGAAAGAACTAGAGGCTTTGAAGCAAGGCCAAACTGAAGGGCTCTATTTTTGTTGAGCTCTTCTTGCATGAACTCTCTCCACAGATCTAGAGGTTTTGTGATGTACCTGTTGAAACAAGGATATCTCAGAACTAGCCAACATTAGGGGACTTTTGAATTTGTTCTAGAAAACAAATTCGTTCCTTCTATTCCACAACTGATGCATTAATATAGAGTTAAGTTCCGGAGATTCTTTTGGTAATATTTCAAGCATATCAGACCAATGGGCAGAAAAACCATCAAAACTTCTTTTCCATTTCCAGACATGATTTTTATTAGCCCCCCATACATCAGCAGCTGCAGGACAAGTCCATAAAACATGGATAACAGACTCATCCTCAATGGCACATATTGGACGTAGGTTGGCTTCCACAATTTTCTTCTTTAACAGATTAGTTTTAGAGAGAAGTATGTTGCAGATTGCTTTCCAAATCATCTGTTTAACTCTACCTGGAACATTCAACCTCCATAACTGTTGCCATTAATCAGTACTTTGTCCCTTTCTCGATGATTCACCTTGCTTTGTAAATCTACATAAAAGCTTTTGAAGTAGGCACTCTTGACAGAAAAAGTTCCTCGATTGGATTCCACCCAAATTAAGCTATCTGCAGATCCATTTTTACTAATTGGAATTGCAGACACTACTTTAGCCTCTTCTTCATTAAAGACTCCACTACATCCTGCTTCCAACACTTTCTCTATTCATCAATTAAAACATCCACTGTGGCCTCAGAATCCAACAAAGTGACTGGTGATTGAACCTGATAAGTGATAGGGCATGCCAGCCACTTCTCTTGTCATGTTTTGATATCTTTACCATTTACAACTAAGGGTGAACACCCGACCCGACCCAACCTGATAACCTCACTTTCGACTCAACTCGATAACAGAGACATTCTGAAAACCCGATAACCAATTGGCTGACACGAGAAAACTGCGTACAAAATTATTCTTCACCCATGGGTTAAAAAGTATTGCATACCAATTCTGAAGCTCATGAGAGGGAGATGTGAGGGTGAAATATCCTAAGTAGGGCCCAGGCCTATTATTTAGTGCGCTAGAAGACAAGAGTGAAGAGGAGGTGAGTGGACCAGATCACATGGGTGGCAGGCCATAAAGACAAGCAACTGACACACGCAAGAAATAATATCCAGACCAAAGCCTCTATATAAAGGCAACCAGCAGAATATAAAAGCTCTCTCGCTCGATAGATCAATGACTCTCTGGCTAAACAATAATTCCTCTCTTCTCTCGGATCGTCTACTTCATCTTCTCAGATGAACCCAATAGCTCATATTAGTAGAATCATGTATTTTATTCATGTATAGTAAGAGCCCTGAGAGACTGTAAAAATATTTATTATAGTGGATTCCCTTCCCCAAACCTCGTGAACGTAGGCCTTACGCCGAACCACGTAAATACTGTGTTTATATATTTATTTATCTGCTACCCGCGTACGTATGGCCGCACCGGAGTCTTACCGGGGGCTCCAAACGACACCCATCGAAGCCCAACTCGCTCTAGTGGGCTGGGAATGATTTATTTTCCTACCCTGGTCTGTTGAGATTTTTGTGACATCAACAAGAGAGAGAGAGAGAGATCAGACCTCTGCGATCTCGCCGACGATGGGACCCAGAACAAGTTGGGTCATGGCCTTCCAGAATCTGCAATCTTGCCGGCAATGGGACCGAGAACAAGTTAGGGTCGTGGCCTTCCAGAATCTACGATCTCGCCGGCGATGGGATCAAGAACCAGTTGGGGTCGTGGCTGATTTTAATTTGCCTTGTGATTAAAGTTGATTAGATGAAAGGCAATAGAGCATGAAAGGCAAAACATCCAAACTCGTTGTTGCTTAACTTGTGCACTTGAGGACCAGTTTGATGGGAACGAAGTCGGAGTTTGAGGATCTATCCTCGATGACCACTGAAAAATCAGAGATTTGAGGTGACAATGAGTGAGAGAGAGAGAGGGGGGATTAGGTTTCTGAGATTGCACGGGAGGGGGGGGGGAGGGGGTGGAGTCGAAATCAATTTAGGGTTATTGGCTAACGGGTCGGGTAATTCGATAAAACAGGTCGAGTTCAGAACATCAGCTATTTTGTGCAATCCTATTTACAACCCTCCAAGAGTCCAAACCACATTGCTTTTTACCAGATCCAATATAGAACAAAGGCTCCCCAAATAAAAGATGGTGAATATCCCACCTTAGATGTTAGCACCTCACAATTTTGAAAATACTTTCATTTGAACACTCGAGCAATTAAAGAAGTGGGCTCTTTATGAATCACTAGATCTATTTTGCAAGAAGGGCTGAATAGGCTTCGTTTGTATTCGAAATTCATCTCAACTCATCTTCATTTCATCATTATATTTTTATAATTTTTTATACAAAATACAAATTCCTATACACCTTTTTCAAATCTCAATACACATTTTTCAAATTCTAATACATTTTTTTCAAATTTCAAAATAATAATAATATTAAAAAATAAATTAAACTCTTCTCAACTCATTTCATCTCCGAATTCAAACGGGGCAAAGCAATCAAAATCTCTGAAATCAAGACCCCCCATACTTTTCATAATTCCCTTATCACCTCGATTGTGACTTCACCATAAAGTTGCTAATATTGCTTCAATCTCTCTTAGTAACTTGCTAGGTAATTTAAATACATACATAATGTATGCTGGTATGGCTCGGAGTACACATTTTATGGGGATCTCTTTCCCTCCAGCAGATAAGAATACAATTTTTCAGTTGTTTATTCTCTTCCAGATTTCTTCTTTTAAGCCCCTTTAAAGTGTGGTACTTTGACCTCGTTACAATAGTAGGTAATTCCAAATATTTGTTATAGTTATTGCACATGATTCCTTCAGCTTGTTGCATAATAAAATTGTAACATCCCAGCCCTAATTCTTGGACGATTTTATTTATTTATTTATTTATTTATTATTATTATTATTATTATTATTAATTTGATATATATTTTGAGATAATATTTGTTTTAATTTCTCATTTAATATCTTTGTTAATCCGAACATTTCTCAACTCAAAATATGTTGAGATCAATGATCTCGCAAGAGCCTTTTTAGTATAAACAACTAGGGCTGCAAACGAACAGAGCTGTTCGTGAACAATTCGAGCTCGACTCGTATAAACTCGATTCGAACTCGATTCGTTTAATAAATGAGTTGTTCGTGAGCACTAATATTGGTTCGAATATTAAACGAGCTAAACTCGTATAATCTCGACTCGACTTGTATAAACTCGGTTTTTGTTCGTGAACAAGATTCGTATAAACTCGATTCGACTCGTTTTGAGCTCGTAACAATACTCGTAATATTTCTATATACATATATATAATCTTGCATATATTCTTACATATATTCTTTTATTATATATATTTTATGTGTTATATATATTATTTTTGATATTTTGTATAAGTAATATATTTTGTTACTTTATGTAGAAGTAGCATTTTATTTCTTTACAATAATAATGTATTAAGTTCACAAAAAAATTATTGAGTCAAATATTTATAAAGAGTAAGAAATTCGAGTAATTACTCGACTAAGTTCGGCTCGTTCGTTAGAGAGTAAAAACAAAGATCGATAAATAACTCGATTCGACTCGAGCTCGTCTTTGATCGGCTCGAATTCGATTCGACTCGGCAAACTCTCAGCTCGACTCGAACTCAAACTCGAGTTATTTGAGTCCAGCTCGACTCGACTCGACTCGAACTCGTCTTTTTTCGAATCGTTTGCAGCCCGGTAAACAACCCAAGGTTTCGGATATCATGCTCTATTTCGAATTAGCTTCAAGTCGTACCTCTACTCAAATTCAAATTCAAGCCAAACCTCTCCTAACAAACCGCATTTAACCTCATCCTCATCATCTTTAAAACCCAATCCGAAGCCTTTTGGAAATTCATTCTAGAGATCATCATCAACACAGAAGAGAAAATGTCACGCAGAGCACTCGAAACACCTATTGGTAGCAAACCGTAGCCATCATCAACACAGAAAAGAAAATGCCACGCAGGTTATGAAGTTAGGCTTAATTTTACTACAATTGTATTCTTTAAGATGGGCTTGACTTAGTTATTTCAGAAACTAAGATTTGTTTAATGAAAAAATTTACTCAACCTCCTACTATTTACACAACCTCCACACACCATATTTTATTTTATTTTATTTTATTTTTAATCAAATATTTAATATATAAATAATGAATAAAAAAATTAAATTAGTTTAAAAAGAAAAAAATTAAAATTAAAATATTAAAAAATTAAAAAAATTAAAGAAAAAATAAAAAGTAATAGTGTGAGGAGGATGAGAGGTTGTGTAGAAGTCCCCTTCTTTAATATACACTTTAAGCCTATTACTTTACTACTATTTGATTGTCTAATTAATTAGATTTTAACAATATTATTTCTTTACTTTTAAATAGAATATTAGAAGATTATGTAATAAGTTTTGATTAAAAATTATTATAAGTAATATTTGAATAAGTTAATAATTATTAAATTTCTCCTTATATATGATGTGTAAATTATTATCAAGATTATAAGAGTAGTCTATAAAGAGTTTTATATTATATGATTACTGTACGAATTAAATATTTATTTGAGACATATTTAAATAATAAAACGTTAGTTACTAGAATATTGTTTTGGAAGGCTATTTGACTTTTAATAATATGATATTTAAAATAAAATATTTATTAGTTTTCATGATATGTGTTATTAGTCATTATGTATTTAATTCAATAGAATAGTATGATACGTCTTTCTAAAAGTTAGTAACGATTCAGAATTCGTATAGGTGACGAGTTAGAAAATGAGTTTTAAAAAGCAGCGTATCGAAATAAGTGAATTTGATAACAAAATTAGGATCCTCACAATTAGATTATATTATTAGTAAAACCAGTTCTTTGATAGCCATTTTCATATACCCCTCACGTTATGCAATCATGTCATTCAGCACAGCACAACACTCGATCATGTCATTCAGCATCTTGTTAGATTCAGCGAGTTATAGTTATTGATATTAGTATGTAATTATGCATCTCATGTTGCATAAGTCACATAAATTAAGTTAAGTTCAAGTATACGATTAGGTAAGATCAGAGATAAATTAATAAGTTATTCAGTTAATTCAGATAGTCATTGAGATGCATGGTACCAATACATATCAGATTAGAGTAGATATGCAAGCTACAGACCTAAGCGCGGTCTATCATAGTATGCTAGAGTACTATCAGCGGCTCCCCTTACTGCAGCGAGACGTGGGCCTGATGCACAATCTTGCACACAGGATTAGGTGTGTTGGCCAAATCAGTTCAGCTAAATTAGTTCAATTAATCAATTCAGTTAAATCAGGTCAGCTAAATCAGTTCAGTTAAATCAGTTAGTAAGTTTAGTCAGATCAGTTAGTTAATTCAGACTAGCTAGTTAGTCAGTTAAGTCAGATAGTTCAGTTATGCATAGCATGAGCATTAGCATGTACAATCATGTTTTCATATTTCAGTATAAATTTTATGAAAATTTTCTATAGTATTATTTTACGTTGTGATGAATTCCTTACTGAGTCACCGACTTATTTTACTTTATTTCCTGTTTTTAAAACCACCAAGGTGAAGAAGAAGATCAGTACAAACAAGCATGTCAGGAGTAGATTAAGCAGTTATTTAAATTTTCAGCATTTCTAGAAATAAATATTTTTATGACACAAGTTTATATTCAGTTATTTCAGTTAATGTTTTGCTAAGACATTTTTATTAGGACTTCAGTTTTTGAAATAAATGTTATTTATTTTATTATTAAAATCAAAAATCTTATGCCGAATTAATAGTTTTTAAAAAAAATCTCGTGACACTCCTTAGCCTACGAGAATGAGGTATTACAAAAACACCTCGCTTCATGCTTGGTGTTTGTGCTAAACAATATGTTGATTTTCTACTTATTTAAAGTTTGACTTGAGGCCTATTCATATTTAGCTAAAATCTCATTAACAAGGAACATTCTTCTACTTTGACACGACAAAAGATGACACAATCATCAACGAAAAGGAGATGGTTTATCTTAATTCCACCGCTTGAAGCTAATACTCATTTAATAACACCACTGATTTCAGGTTGATGTAGTAAAGAAGTAATATCCTCTCCACATATTAGAAATAAATAAAGAAACAAAATATCCTATTGTCTCAACCCTCTAGAGGGAATAAAACTTTCCTCTGGCACTCCATTCACAATCACTGAGTAAGATACTAACCTTACACAAGCCATAACAAGATTTTTTTTCCATTTAGTACCAAAACACAATGTTGTCATTATAACCTCTCAGTAATCCCACTCAATCCTATCATAAACTTTTGACATATATAATTTGATTAGCATGTTCCCTTTCTTTCCCTTTTTCTAGATTGCATTGAATGAAACAATTCATATGCTATCTTAATATTATCAGTGATAAATCTACTAGGAATAAACGCATTTGATTCTAAAAAATAATTTCAGTCAAAATATGCTTCATTCTATTAACCATAACCTTGGATATCAACTTGTAAAAGACATTAAATAGACTTATTAGACGATATTCAGGCACAATAAGAGGGGAGTTTAGCTTGGGAATTAGTGTTATTTGAGTGTGGTTGAGGTACCTTTTCATCTGTCCAAAGTATAGACTTGCTAAAAAATGAGCAATACAAAAACTATCCCAAGTATAGAAGTATGTCATATAATAATTATGAATAAAATTCCTACATTGTCTATTTAGAAAAAGTCGCTAAAAATAAGCCCTTGTAAAATTGTGAAAATATTTACAAAAGGAAAATAAAGATGATGATATGTGCAATGAATGAAAGGGTGCAATGGATAAAAAAAAAAAATGTACTCGTCATGGACTAGATTCATGTTTTTGGATTTTGAATGTTAGAGTGAAAAGTAAAAAAATTAAGATGTAAGACAATAAAACCTAGACTCGCCAAATTAATTAACCAAGAAAAAAACTCACTAAACTAATTTAATTAATAACACATTAAACATAAAATTTGAAATTAACTAAACACCAAATTATAAAACAAGCTAACTAAAAACATTAATCAACTAATGATCAAAACAAAAAATTAAAATTAGGATACCAAAATCTAGCATGCTGAAATTAACATATTAAAACTAAATAATGCTAAATTAAAAATCTCAAAGAAATACAATGTAAAATGTAAACTAAATTTAAATAAAAACTAGAAAATGGAGAAGATTGGCAGCAGCAGTTAGACCCTCAAAGAGTTCTTCAATATAAATCATGTTATTAATCAATTTAAATCACAACTTGAATTTATACTTTTTAACCATTTTTTCATCTAAAATCAATAATAATATCATGCAATAATTAAAATAAATTAGTTCTAAATATATAAAAAATACAGTGATTTAGCTCAATCATACTCCCAAACTAGCATTTGCTAATCCCTAAGCAAAATAATGAAAATTAATTGAGATGAATATTGCATAAAGATCAAAACCCAAACTAAAGCAATCAAACATAATTCTAAATTCTCATAGAAAGTGACACGTTATTACTTAACCCCCAGGAGCTATATTCACCAAAACTATCTCAATAATCTTTCACATAAAATTAGAGTAAATATCTCATAACTCATATGTGTATATACCTAAATGGTTGTGTGTTCTTCATTATCTATCTATGATTTACCATAGAATTTTTCAACCTTAAGATTAATTATTACTGATTCTAACTACATCAAAGTCTAAGGGACTAGCAGTTTTCATACCAACTTTGTTTAAATGTTGAACAATTAAACCTCAAAATTTTGGGTAAATGTTTCTAACCCTTAATTTAAAACAGCTCCATAAATCGCCTACATTTTTCTTTCTTTCTTTATTTCTTTCTTTATTTTTTTCTTTATTTTTCTTTATTTTTCATTATTTTTCCTTTCTCTCTTTTTTTTTTTTTCTTTTTTGAAAAAAGGTTCAGTAGTACTATAGTTTACTTCTCATGTATTAAATCAATAAACAGTAAATGAGGAATACTACAACTGTAAACATATGCAAAATGTCCTTCAAAACTTGCAATTCATTCTACATAAATCTTATAAAGTCCAATCTCAACGAGAATAACATCCCAGTGTTTCAAGCCACACATCAACAAAGTATGATGCATCAAAAATCATGATCTATGCTCAAGTTTAAAAATAAATATTCAAAATAAATCAACAAAATAATTATGCTCAACCACTACACCAAAATATTCAGATTTCACAAAATACTAGAATTATAGTGTTTATCAATCATTTATGCATCAAAGCACATTATATTCATGCAAAAAGTATGCTATCTTGTGCACACACGCTACCTTCCAACTAGTAAGACACATGGTTCTTAATGAATTAAACGAAGGAAAACAAAGTGCACAATAAAAAGTAAGCAAAATAGACAACTAAACATGTAATATAAAATCAAAGCAAAATAAAAAATCAAGATTAAAAAAAAAAACATAAAATGCAATTAAAGAAATACGTAAAGGGGAAAAAGGTCAAAAGACATTCTCGAGGTCTTGCATAAGCAATATCTCTTCATTGGAATTAAAGTGAAACATGAATAGCTAGAGACATTGTCTGCTGACGATGAAGCTATTGTCATTCTTCGGATTGACAATGTTTACTACGCCATGGGAACGAACCTCTTTTATAATGTAAGGTATACTCCATTTTGATTTCATCTTTCCTAGAAAAATAAATTGTCCTGAATTGTAGAGTAACACTTTTTATCAAGGACAAAATATTTGTCATGGATCTTCTTGTTATGCAAGGCATTCATCCTCTCCTTTGTTAAGCGAAAATTATCATAGACCCCCTCCTTGCTTCATCTAGTTCCAAAATCTAAAAATTTCTCAAATCTTTGGCAGCATCAAGTGAAAAGTTAATTTGCTTAATAGACCATAAAGCACGATGCTGAATCTCAACAGGTAAATGGCAAGCCCAGCCATAAACCAATCTATAAGATGACATCTCTAAGTTAGTTTTGAATGCAGTACTCCTATAAGCCTAGAGAACATCAAGCAATTTTCCAAACCCATCCTTCCGAGTAGAGACCTTGTAGGTCACTCCATATCTCTACATAAGTTTTTGAAAAGGTTGCAAAAATGTGAACCTCCATCACTAATGATTACTTTAGGCATGCCAAAACGTGCAAACAATTCTTTTAAAAAATGGATGACAAGCTTATGATCATTTAATCCACAAGGTATGGCCTATATCCATTTTGAAACATAATCCACAGCAAGTAAAATGTAAGAGTTTCCAAATAAATTTGGGAATAGTCTCATAAAGTCAGTCTGCCAACAATCAAATACCTTAGTTGTAAATATAAGGGAAATAAGCTTCATATTACGTATTGTGATTTTTTCAAGTTTCTGATAAGGCTCACAAGTATTGCAAAAAGACTCCACATCTCTAAAGATGGTGGGCCAATATAAACCACTTTACAAAATTTTTGGCAACAGTTTTCTTAATTGCAAAACGGCCTCCACAAATCCCAGTATGGAAAAAGTGAAAAACATAGGCAACTTCATCATCAAGAATATATTGACGCACCAGCCAATCAACACAATACTTAAAAAGATAAGTAGTGTCGAAATAATAAAATCTTATCTTTGGAAGAAACTTACATTTGTCTTGAGTTGTCCAATGCTTTGGAATTCGGCTAATGACAAGGTAATTCACAATGTCCGCAAACCATGGAGTGCACGAAACTGTAAAAATGTGCTCATCAAAAAAATAATCATTCAAATGAGGAATGGATGTAGACACATCAGGTAGCTGCAGACGTGACAGGTGATCAACTACCACATTCTTGACTCTCTTCTTATCCCGCATGGTAATGTCAAATTCTTGGAGCAAAAGAATCCAATGAATCAATATGGGTTTGGCATCCATTTTTGTCAACAAATACTTGATAGCAGAATGGTCAATAATAATGATAATAGGAGACCCAATAAGGCAAGAACGAAATTTATCTAAGACAAACAGAACAGGTAACAACGTTTTCTCGGTGGTGGTATAATTTTTTATGCATCATTTAAAGTTCGACTTGCATAATATATGATTGAAGACTTGTTGTCCATTCTTTGACCAAGAACGGTTCCAAGAGTGAAATCAAGTCATGATCTCAAACGTCAATTTCCACCAAGGAGATTGCATAATATGGGCAACTGTTAAGTGTTGCTTTAAGGTCTCAAAAGCATGCTGGCACTTATCAATCCAAATAAAAGCAACATCATTTTGGTACAAGGTACAAAATAATTTTGCAATAGTACACAAGGTACTACTTTTTCACTTCCTACTTCCCTGTGAGATCCCAACTTGTTGCTTAGAAAGTAATGTACAATCTGGAGAAAAAGATTCATTCCATTGCAAAATAGTCGTTGGAGCATTCTGTATTGCTAGGTTGGCAACTATGTTCTTGTGTCTAGCCCATCAACTCGACTAGGCCCGTTATCCTATCCTGATGCAGTTTGAAAGCCAAGCATGTCTCCCATAGTAGTTTCAATTAATTCAACCTCATATTTAAATCTTTCCAACGTGAGTCCGTCAACCTTTTCCTTGTTAACTGCCATCTTTAAATTATCATTTCTATGATCTTTCAATATTGGCTCCACAAACTGAGCAGATAATTCACAATTCAAATTGTCCCTCATCAACACCCCAAAATTCACAGCATGATCTTTACCAACTATCAACCTCTCCACTAGTAACTGTCCCAACTACATGTGACTTCATGTCAACCTTATGAAAATGCCCCAGATTAGGAAATCTTTATGGTCTCCCCAGAGTTGAGCTACCAATCGAACCCTCTGCTTCTCCTTTCCCTTTACTAGAAATTGCATTCTTCTGCTAATCTCCTTTACTGCTGTGGCCTGAATCAGAAATGTTTTTTGCAAACCAATGTCAAGGATTAGTCTTAACCCGCAACCAAAGCCCAGATTGTGAGACTTTTAATGCTTCAGTCCCATGACTTTCTTTCAGATGAGCATCCCTTATCACCGTGCAATAACCAGCCACAACTGAAGCAAATTCTTAGTATTTTTTTTGTATTTGAATGGCACCCACTCCATCTCCCCATGCACATTAATGAAGTGTCCACTTGCAATAGCTTTGCAAAGGGGTAGCTCCACCCTCACTCGCAAAAAGTGACCCCAACCTATATCATCATCGTCAACACCCACCTCACATACTCAATCTACTGAGCTACCAATTTCCAGTCCCTAATCCTTTGTCATGTAGTCTAGAGGTAGATTATGAAACTGCATCCAAAAATCTTACAATTAAAAAGAATTTTGCTCGGTTGCATTACTCCATCATATGACACCAATAGTAAGAGAAGATTATTAAACAACCAGGGTTTGCCGTCTAGAATTCTCTTCCGATCAACATGCTTAGAAAAAGTAATTACAAACTTGTTCTTGAGCACCTCTTGAAAAACTACCCTCTTACTAATTCTCCAAATCTAGGACATTGAAGTAGCTATGGTTTCCTTGGAAATAATTCAGTTTGAACAGGTTTTCCTTATCAAACTCAAGTCCCCATTCTTTTGCACTTCCTCTACATTAGGGTTAAGAATCTCTAACACGGTTTCCTCTTCATCCGTGAGACATAGATGTTTCCATATCTCTTTAATACCTTCCATCATCAACCCGACTTAAAATAGTAGAAAAGTGAACTCGAAAATTTTGTGAAATTCTGACTGATACCACCTTTGGGTTCAAATGAGAATTGCCAAAGAGGAGACATTTTGCCAGTTCCATGAATGATTTTTATTACATAGTTCTCACCTCTCCACAACTTGTTGTCGGCATTAATTAGGCCCCATTTTGTGGCAGCATTGGCAACATCCTTATAAATAATAATGTTATTATCACTATATGATTTATTTTGTTATTATACTATAATAATATAATATTATCACTTCTCAATATGTTAATCAAATAAAATTAAGTGGTCTTATATAATTACATAATTTATTATGCAATATAGAAAGTAATTATCAATTTATAAAATATGAAATAAGGTATCCAATTAAATTATTTAATTGGGTGAATTTTTGTTGAAAATGGTTATAATTTACGTAATGTGATGCATACAGAGGCCAGATTGAAATCACCTAATTTTTTTGAGGATTGTGCCAAATAGGTCTTTTTGTAGAAAATATTTATTTTTGTAGTAAATAAATAATTAATTACAAATAATTTTTTTTTAAGTGCGAAAACCTATGAGAAGGACTTAAAAAGACCGTTTAACTCCTATCATTCAATGTCACTGTCTTTATATGAATAAATATATTATATTCAACTTTTGTTTTCAGGTTCTTATTAATCTTTTTAATTTTTAAATATATAGTTTAAAATTTTTAGATTAAATGAGATAATATAATTTTAGATAAAAGTAAAAAATTTAATAAAATATTATTAAAATATTAATTTTTAATATTATTGTTATTTTATTATTTAAAAAAAGTTAAATTAAGATTTGAAAAAATTAAATAATTTATTGTATTTAATATGAAAATTTGAAAAATTGTACCGACGAGAGATAAGATTAATTAAGATGATTTCTCAATCCAAATCGACCTATATACATGATTTCTTCTTCTTTTTCTCTATACTTAACCTTATACCTTTTTTATATTCATTCGTATGTGTACACTTATATAATTCATTTGTTTGAAATTCTATTATATATCTGAATATTGAAGATCTAATCGTGGACCAATTATATAAGACTAAGAAGGCAATGACATGTGGGCTAGCTTTTAATTTTAAGCGGTGCTACTCTGCTGCTTGCAATTGTCCGCTGCAAGTTACCTCTAGTCTAAAATTACTTTTTTATTTTTTTCAATTTTTATTCATATTTTTTTATCATTTTAAAATATTTAAAAAAATATATAAAACTATAGTACTAATGGTCAATTCTTTAACTATCAAGTCAAGAAAAATAAATTAAAAAATAAAATAAAATACATGAAGTGTCAAAATAATGTGTAAAAGTAACATTATTCTTTAATATTATACGAGATCAAGACAAGATCGTGAGCCCGTGATTGGACACTATTTTTGACCTAATTTTACATGAACAATGTCAAATATTCAAAATTTTTAAGAGAATATATGTAAATGAAAGAGTTTGTTAGTTAGGATTAGTTGACTATGATCTATTGGAATTATTGGATGAATGTAATTTGTCTTTATCTTTATCTATGAATATTTAAATTCAAAATATAAGTGGTTAAATAGATAAAAGTTTAAAAGATTATGAATGGATTGGAGGTTCAAAAAGATAACAGATATCAAGTGATCAAGATAGAAAATTAAAAAAAAATAGAAGATATTGGCATATGGAAATTTCAATCTAGTCAGTAGAGATGGGTAACCACTAAAAAGTTTATTTAAAGAGGTTTCGGCTGAATGTTTCAAGCATCCTTTTAATCAATATTTTGTTTCAGAGCTTGGAGATTTAAGAGACTCCTAGTGCACGAGTGCACGAGTGTGAGAAAATTCATGCGAAGAATTATCTATTGTTCTATTCTCCCTGCTTGAGTGCATACATATTCTAGGTGGGAATAGAAGTATTTGAGATCAATCATTGTAGGTTTTAGAATGAAAGTTAATAAATTGAAGATTGACAGAGATTCTAGCTATTACTAATATAGAAGAAAAACGGATCATTTGTCTAAGCAAGTAACAAAGTCTAGTTACAAAGATTTTTGTAATCTAAGAACATTACTTGTAATTAATCTTCATTTAATAAAATTGATTATCCTGAGTTTGGCTGTCTTAGAGGGTTTTACCTTTGAAAAGTTTTTTTATTGAGTTTTCCCTCATAACCAATTAGGGGTGCTCCCCGCATATATAGATGTGGGGACACCCCTTTTCCACCCCCGCCTGGGCAGGGTGGGGGGGAGAATTTTCCACCGCCCCCCCGAGAGCAGGGCGGGGTACCCCGCTCCACCAATGGGGGCGGATTGGTGTGGGGGGGGGGGGGGGGGGGGCCGGCCCCCCCCCCACCTAGTGCTTGACCTAGCGGCCCAGCCTGTATTTCGGGGCCCCAAATGGGCCAGAAACAATTGGAACCAAAAACTAGACAAAATACAAAAAAAATACAAAAAAAAAATATAGACATGAAATCAACTATAAAGTATCAAACTAGCCAAAATAATAGGTCATCCATTTGTCCTAAACTATTACAATTTACAATATTGCAAATTTGTAATGAGTCAAGATTGAAAAGTAAAAACTAAAATTAAGTTACTAACTTACTAGTCTATTACAAATTAAAAATTTAAAACAAATTACAAACAACTTAAATATTAAAATGTTTCTAAAAAGAGAAAAAGTGAATGAAAACTAAATAATGGAATCACGTTCAGTTGAACAGTTGAAAACTTGATACTGCCTCCTATTGGAGTCTTGGCTTTGAGATCACAAAATTTGAAAGTTGAAATATTAACAACTTAAAATTAGAAATAATAAAATTAGAATGATAAATTGAAAATGATAAAATATTGAAATTATAAAGCTATATCTAATACGATATAATGATAATATCTAAGTAGTAAGTACTAAGTTACTAACCAGGTTAAGACGTGTGAGATAGAAACATCTGAAATATCAAAAAGAGATTATAAATGATAGATTAGAAAGATAAATTATAAATGATAATTTATAAAATTAAAACTAAAATATCACTAACCAAGATGAGATGAGTATAGCCAATATGGGGCCATGGGGTAGTCAATTTGTAGTGGAGGCGGATGTCGTGTCAACTATGCCTATGCCTATAATTTAAATTTTAAAACAATTTAAAACAAAACACAGTAATCAAATATTTTAAAACAAAACACAGTAATCAAATAAAATATTTACCAGATTCAACCTGTGAAATATCGGAGGCTCTTCGGCATCCTCATAGTCAAACACATCTGGAACATGAATGGTGGTCCTTTTGATCCAATTCTATGAGCAAATCAATGCCTCCACAGTATTAGGAGCTAACGAACTCCGGAACGGATCCAATACTCGTCATCCAGTGCTAAAGGCTAACTCTGATGCAACGGTGCTGATTAGGATAGCCAAAATACTGCGTGCTACCTCTGCAAGGACCAGATACTTAACCCCATTCACCTTCCACCATGCTAATATGTTAAAATCCTCTACATATGGTTTCAAACCACCTGCCAAATATTTTTCTAAATCTGACTTCACCTCAGTAGATTGAGAGTTGAGTTGGGGGTCTTCTGCAAGGTTTCTGGCCCAAACCACTTTGTGCTTTTTTGGATGTCCCAACATTTGGAAAAGGTGATACAATAGGTGTATGGGTGAGTGCACTACCACCCCTATTCAGTGTAAACTCATCAAAAAATTTAATGAGAGTCTCTTTAATTGTGCTCACAATTTAAGTAGCCCTTATAAGCCCAAGTGATAGTCCCAACCCATATTTCATGCCCTCGATCTTAAGCTGGAGGTCAAGAGCACTAGCCATATATAAAAGCACATTTTGCTTATTCATCTCCCCCCAATATTTTTTATATTTGACCCTTATGGCAATCCCCATCTCTCGCATATTGGCATTATCACTCAAAGTCATATCAGTTATTTCTGTTCGCACCCTACATATTTATTGATTGAAATCATGCATTGTAGGGTACAAACTATCAGAGATGCTCAATATCACCTCGTAGAAAACTTGTAAACACTCAACAAAAATTGAAATAAGAGACCAATCATCTTCGAGTGGATGTCCCAAACCCCCATGATCATCAAAGTATCTCACATATTGGATGTCATCATCACCCAATATTTTAAAAGCTACTTGATATTCTTGGGTGGCCTCCAACATCATAAATGTAGAGTTCCATCTTGTTGGAACATCTGTACAAAGCCCCCTGTTTCTTTTTATGCCCACAATTCTTACAGCAGTTTTAAATTTCTCCAATCTAGATGGAGAAGACCTCACAAATTTTACAGCTATCCCGACTCGCACAATCGAGTCATCAACATCTTTTAAACCATCAGAAACAACCAAATTTAAAATATGAGCGGAACACCTCACGTGCAAACAATCACCCCCCATGATTGTTTTATTTGCCCCATTCAGATATGCTTTTAAAAAACTCAATGCAACATCATTGTTGCTCGCATAATCAATTGTGACTGTAAGGACTCTTGCCAAACCTCATTCCTTTATTGAGGCCTCTAAGGCCCTCCCAAGTGTCTCACCCTTGTGATCGGTTACTTGACAAAATTTCAGAATTTTTTTGTGCAATTCCAATCAGAAGTAATGAAGTGCACAGTCAAAGACATATAATTATAATTTTGGACTGATGTCCAAGTGTTAGTGGTGAGACAAACAACCTGGTTAGCCAACTGTCCCCTCAATGAATCTTTCTCTTTTTGGTACATCTTCTTAACATCTTTTGCCACAATGTGGCGTGAAGGAATAAAAAACCTAGGTTCCAAGCAACGAGAATATTCTTTGAACCCTTCTCCATCAACAACTTGGAATGACATCTTGTCCTTATTGACCATTCTTGCTAAATGTCTCCTACAGTCCTCAGAGTCATACTTAGTGCACCCCTTCAGGGTTAAACCCCCATTACTAGCATCGCCCATTTTCTTCAACCCAATATCCAGCATTAATTGGCTTTTTTGTTGCAATGATTTTAAAATGGGATTTTTTTTTTTGCACTGCTCTTCTAAATGAATTTTCAGTTGAGAGGTACCATGCTTCCTATAGTGGCATCCATATATTTTACCATAATGTATACATTTTGCTTGAGGGTTATTGGGGTTACCACTCTCTAGCTTATTAAAGTGAGACCACACAATTGAGACAAGTTTTCTAGAACTGGGCTTAAGGGCAGGGCAATGGTCGGTGGGGGCCGTGGGAGGGTTGTTAGATATGTTAATGTTGATGATAGGGCCCATAGGGGTCTGACATGAGTCACTGCACTCTGATGGTGTAGAAGACATTCTTGGGTCACAAATCTGAAAGCAAAACAACCAACAACTAGATTTAAAAAATCGAATATATATATATATATAAGATGTCTGGTTTTAAAATCAGGTTTTTGGTTTTATTTTTACAAATCTGACCACTACGTGCAGCGAAGTTAAAAGCTCACAATCTAGTTTTATTTTACAAATCTATCCCATAAAATCGAAATCAACAACCAACAACCTAAAAATATTATTAAATAATCTATTATATAACATTTAGAGCTAAAGCCCTAAATTAATTTAGGGGTCTTGGATTGGAACCCTTAATTAGGGTTCCTATCCGAAACCCTAATTAAAAGAATATTAAGGATTGGATAATTAATTTAGGGTTCTAATCCAAAATATTGTTAAATAATCTATTATAAAACAAATAAACTAATCAAACAAATCAAAAAACCCTAAATTTCAAAACACATGCATTGCACACGGCAAACTCCACAGCACTCATTAACCAAATTTTCATCCTCCTTCTTCATTTCATCCCAATCAGCCTTCAATCTCCATAAATCAACAAATCAAAAAAATAAAATTACAAAAATAAAAAAAATGCGGAGGAAAAAATTCGGATTTACCTATATTTTTATAATACTAACGCCGAGTGTTGTTGCAGGGGAATATGGCGGCACACTTTTCGTCAAGAGACACCGACGACGATAGAAGCTTCGTTGGAGGTCGAGAGAAGAGGAGAGCGGCATCGTTAGGGTTGTTAACGAGAGAGAATGTGAGAGACTGAGAACTGAGAAGTGAGAGGGAGGGGAGTGGCTGATCGAGGAGGGGGCTTAGTTTAGGTATTTAAGACCCAAGCAAAACGATGCCATTTTGTCCTGGGTCAGTTTTAAAAAAAACCCTGATTAGGCAAAACCTTATTAGATTTATATATATATATATATAATTATATATTATATATTATATATATATATATATACATGTGCGGAGCGGGGTAAATGGCGGATGGGGGTGACCCTAGTCCGTCACCCGCATTCGCTAGCCCCTAGGAGCTGGGCGGGGGATCCTGTCCCCCGTAGTGCGGGGCGGCGAATCCAATCTGCCTAGACGGGGGCAGAGTGGACGGAACGGGGCGGCAAGGTCCGGCTCCCCTTCCGTCCAGCCCTATAACCAATATCTGTGTTATGATATTTCAATATTTTATGTTATTATTAGTATCTAATCAATTTCTTAATTTTTCTTGTAAAGCATAAATCCAAAATACAGGAATACTTTAAAATTTTTAATTGGCATTAAAGTGTGGTTCACTTCTTTGAGTGTGATTCTCTGTTGACAATGTCATCATTATCATCTCCACCATACTTTAATGGGGATAGTTATGCATACTAGAAGGCTTGGATGAGAGTTTTTCTCAAGTCACTAGACAAGTGAGTTCGGTATGCATTTGAGCAAGGATAGACCATGCCTGAGGCACTTATTGATACATGAACAAGAGATGAAGCTAACAATTGTAATTGGAATATCAATGGGCTTGATAGCTAGCCTCATGATTTGTCAACTAATTTCAGATTTTGTTTTAAAATGAATTCTTAATATATTCAGTGGGTCAGTCAATCGTACGTGGCATAAATTAAATCTCACATTTTAATGGAGATAGGATATCATCTAAATTTAAACTCTAAAAGAGCTAATCGATTATAATACATGAATTAGATCAGACACGACGTTGACACTACAACAAAAACCATTTTTTTCTAGGAGATATTTGGTCAAAAATAAGCCAATATACTACCAGAAATGATCTTTTCCGGCATCTTCCATTCATAGCATAATCACCAGAAATAACCGGCCCAGGATGCAATCATTTCCTACCACAAAGTGAAGTGTCCGAAAATATGTCTATTTCTAGCGGCACTAAATCCTCAGAAATGAGTTAAGTTCTGCCAGAATAGGTGCTAAGAATTAATGAATCTTAGTTTATTTGGCAACTATTTGCGTGGGGAAACACATTTTTTCTGGCATTTATAATTGTCGAAATTATTTATTTCTGGGTTATTTTGTCACTAGAAGCCCCTATTTCCTGCAACATAATTAGGTCCGAAATGTTCATATTTCCTGCCGCAGCCAAATATATCCCATAATAATACAATTAATTTGAATTTATGAAATGTCTCCATTTATAATATTTCTTGCTGCAGCCAAATATATCCCATAATAATACAATTAATTTGAAATTCATGAAATGTCTCCATTTCATGAACTGTGTACATTTCAGCTATGTAATACTTCACCCGTGTAATATAACCCAGTACACAAAATAAATTAAATGCCATCATTGTATTAATCTAACAATACCTAGAGTTTAAAGCATACAATTTCACCCTTGTTCATTCTACATAGTCTGCTGGAGAACCACCTAATATCTGAAGTGCTTGCATAGAACTTACTCTTCACCCTTGGATCTTGTTGGGTTTCAACATATGGAACCTACAAAAAATCATAAATTGATACAAGTTCAATGAATAAGCAAACTATGGCAGTTTAAATTACAATTTTTTTAAATCAGAAAGTTAAAGAAATTACAAATAAATATAAACCAAAGAAAAAAAATGGGGGAAAGTATGAGATCATGGAATCAGATAAACCTGTTTCCTTTACTTATCAAAAAAAGATTAAAACCTGTTTCCTATAACTCCACGAAGGTTGATTGTAAACTATTCAATTATAATAATGCAGCTATGTTGCAAATCACAAATAATTTAAAGCATAATAATTAATCGGTTTATGTTGCAAGATCCTTCATTACTCTTTAAATATTTTTAAATACCATTTAATGCAGAATGGTAAGATGTACCTGCAAATTATGGACTCAAGAGCATACAGAAAAATTTCCTGAATTAAGGAGGAATAAAACGAACGAGGGTGAAAAGTGAAAGCTTACCTTTTCCATGGTGTACACGTAAGTTGGTTTCAAATGCTTTAATTCTCTCTCGAGCCATTGCACTATCAAACAACAAGAAATATATAACACGGCTTAGGACATCAGAAGAACATGGCTGTTCCCAACACAAAATCCTGCATCACAGATTATAATAATCATGCTAATTGAATATAGACTATTGTTATTGTTCCATATATTACTGTGCAGTAGAAAAGGTCAAACACAAAGAGAAATCTCTAAAAAGTAGTATAATGTACCATTCAACAATTTACACATGGCTTTAATCTTTTCTAAATGCCAACCTCAACTAATACTTTTCTTCTGTTCTTGAACTTTACAACTAAGAGTACATCCCAGTGCCCATTAGAGAATTTGTTAGTAACCCTCCATTACCAAGAAAACATACTGAATTCAGTTTAAATTCGATCTCTTAACATGTAAATGATGAAACACTATGTGAAGCATTGGCATGATAGTTTGAACAGAGGGAATCATCACGTAATTATACTATGTTAACATTTCATGCCAACTTATACTACGTTAGCAACCTGGATCAACAGATTACTATGTCTTAGTTCCAAATCAAGAGTTGGCTTGAGTCATAACTTGCCTACCATACAGCACTAGATGGGAATAAGTCATAACAGAATTGAGGAAATCAGCATTTTGGCTGCCTCTGTAGGCTAAGATAATTTAAATGGTTTCAACCATCTTTAAGGCAGCCACTTTTGTGGTCTCTAAGGATCAGATATTAATCTTCCTCTTCCTTTACCTTTTTTTCCTTGTCAATCTCACAACTACAGCCTGTACTTTTACTCCCTTTGTCAAATAATAGAGACAAGACCATATCCCAATTTTAATAGCACGCTTAAGATTGAAACAACCCCCATTTTTGGGAGTTACACACCAAAAAGCAAAAAATAAATTAGGGATTACCACAAAAGGGTATTACAATCACCCCATAATAAAAACATGCAGCTCCAAAGTAAAAGAGAAAAAAAAAATGGTGAGGAAAGAAGCTGAAATACCAAAAGTAACAGCCTACCCAACAACGCATGTTTTAACCCATGGTTCTTCATTTACCCCAGCTCTCAAAAAAACCCATGAGAAACTAGAATGTTAAATCTCTAAAAGAAGGTAAATTAAATTAGGTGACAGAAAGACTTTTACGTTGCTTTACCCGATTACAACTATCACAAACCAAGAAACATTTTGACACCTATATACATCCATTGAAATATCGCCATTTTCAAATTGCAAATAGTAATAAAATATATCAACAGGCTCCTTCAACCCAAGAAAAAGTTCCAATCTTCCCGAAGGTAGGGATTTCTTTGCAAAAAAATCAATCAAGCTTGTGCTTATGCGAATAAAAAAATATCAATCTAAAAAACTATGAACATCATACAAACATCAAAACCTCCAAAAAAAAAAAAAATGCCAAACCAAACGTAATTGTTCTCCGTCGCAAAGATCGGATATTCTTTCAGGATTCAAACATATCGGAATTCTAATAAGTACAAACAACCTAACTTTTGTAAACAATAACTAGCGAGGAATCGTTGGGGAGAGATGGAGAAAGAAAAGAAAGAAATGAGTTGTAAAGAGATAACCGGTGTGGATGGAAAAGTATACCCAAGGGTCTCAGTCGAACAATCTCAACCCTCCGATACCTGGAAAATCAAAAGGGAAATGGGCACTTTGTGTAAATCAAAGGTATTACCCACTCACTATTGACTTCATTGTAGATGGATGGTGCAATGATTTTTGGAAGTATACCTGGAATGCTGAATACTTGCCGTCCTGGTAACAGATTTCATAGAACATTCCTACATATGCCATTCATAAGTAAATGAATTCAACTTGTGGCTTTCGGGATGGATGTCTTCTGGTTGTGAGAGGTTAAATTACGTTGTTAAACAGATCTAATAAATTTCATGAATGAAAGCATTATCTCAAGCCACAGATTCCAAAAAATATTACTTTGGCATGGCTTAAAATGATTGAGTTAGAATGCTGCTCGTGGTTGGAAAAATATTCCTTAATTCTGATAATCTTGGTATATCGAAAATTGATCCTAACAAAATAATTAAATTATTACAACCATAATGAAAATATGGGGAGCACCCAATAAAGAAATTTGGGATCACAAAATGATTTCGGGGAAACCTACTATTCCAATCTGGAAAGTAGCAAACATAAACCCCTCTTACCCACATCTAAAATATAAGAAGAAATTTGGCAGATATCAGGGAAAGAAAGCTTACAGATACATATATATATATAAACATATATATGCCATTCCTTTTTGTTGAATTCAGATCATTCGACCATGGCCAAGCCTTTGAGATCCACCAATGCCTCACAAGCAAGAAACATGCATCGATAAAGGAGCTAAGAAGCAAAGATTATCAAAATCCCGGTCGATAAAAGCAAACAATGTTTCTGCTTAATGAAACTATCAACTTCGGCGTTAGCGTATGGGTAACTCATAAGGGGTGGGGCTCGATTGAGTGGGGGTAACTTAGTATGTGTCGGATGAAAGACTTTATGGAGAAGGGGGATGCAGGCGGTGGCTGGTAGTGGGCCAAGTGAACGGAAGTCCACCAGTAGAAGGCTAGGGCATGGACGCGGGAACTCTGTATTTTGCGATCTAGGGCATTGGACATAGAGGAGAATAAAAGTTTCCCATCTTAACTACTAATCACGTTATTGGCGGCAACAAATGTCCCTCAAAAAAAGTAAAAAAACGTTTTGCTATACAGAAAAGTTTTCGCCCCTTAAAATAATTATACATGTCCAAAAAATAAATATTGTCGGGACCACTTTTAATCCCGAGAGGTTTAATTTTTGCCAGAACCAGAGCCTAATTCAGGCTCTTTCCATGATCCAGGCAAACAAATTAATTCCAGTAGCACATCAAATAACTTTTTCTTGCGAGATTTTCAT